>OY731404.1:67649059-67927285 GCA_963425845.1 Sphenostylis stenocarpa
GAGCAAATACATAAAATGGTTTTCTCCTTTGTTTTAATCGGTTGTTTCCCTATTTAATCTCCCGATTAGGCCAGAACTGGATGATAAATTTGAGCTTTTGTAGGCTTCAAAGGTCGGCAGACTATGTCTGGGTCTATCTTAAACTCTAATATTCTGGAGCTCGATCTAATTGAAGCGAGTTATTACGAGTGCAAAGCGAGTCTTCAACACTCTAAGTCTTTGAGTTCTTGAATCATCCGTCAAAATCGACAATCTTCATGTTCATCAAGTGCGACATCAAGTCCTTGAATGTTCAGCACACCCCAAGGTGGGTATGGTACTCACCAAGCATAGCTTTTAGGAAAACACCAAAGTTATGGTCTAAGGCATCTCACATCACTGACGATCATTCATAATAAAAAAAAACAATAATAAAAATCTTTAAATCATTTTAGGGGTAAATTTGGTCTTCTACACATTTTCTCACTCACGCTCAAAAACGAAGATGGAGCAATTGGAGATAAGAGAAATCCTGAGGAGCTTTTGGAACCCATGCACTAGGCGCATGTCATGTGCAAAAAGAAAATCCTCAGGGCGAGGGTATCTATTGGTCCTGATAGGAAGAGACTTGATTGTCACCAATATGCCAAGAAGTGTCACAAGTGCCAAGTATCACAGCCGAGCCAATATTCATGTGTCGCAGCACCTCTCAATAACCTACGCAACACCATGGCCATTTTCTATGATGGGGCATGGATGTCATCGGACCCATTGAACCCAAGCGTCTAATGGCCATCGCTTCATCTTGGTATGATCCGACTATTTCACCAAGTGGGTTGAGTGGCGGCATCGTACGCGCATGTAACTCGGAAGGTGGTGACCACCTTCATCGAAAGAAGAGGGAAAAGAATGAATATGATAAGAAAATGCCTCATGTATTAAGAAAAATGAAAGCGTATTTACATGCCCTTTTAATCAAAGTTCCCGCGGCCACGGGCGGGGATCTCGGGAGATATAAGAGAAAACTTAAAAAAAGAGAAACCTAGGAGTTGGTCCTCTCGATCCCTTCCTCGTGCTACTCTGGTTTTGACAGAGGTTTGGAGTCCACATCAGAAGTGAAGGCATCAAAGGTTATCCACTCGACATCGATTAATTCTTGGACCCGATACTTCAGGGTCAAGCAATTTTTCGTTGAGTGCCTGGGTGAACCGGAGTGGTAATCACATTTCTCGTTTGGTTTATACCACTCGGGGTAAGGATGCTCTATTTGCTTTTTGGGAGGGGCACAGGTCAAGAGTTTGGCCTCCAACAGCTGAGGCAACAATTTACCATAGGAAGTTGAGATAGGAGTGAACTTCCTTTCTTTCTTACAAGGCTGCCGAGCCGTTTGTGGAGCGGAAGAAGGAGTAGCGAAGTTAATTGCGTGTACAACTTCATCCTTCTTCTTGCTGGCGGGTTTTATGAATGAGACGCTAGCATGGGAAGACTGTGCTATCTTCCCACTTCTCAGCCCCTGCTCCACTCTTTCCCCTACAGTGACTATGTCCGAAAAAAGATTAGATGTACTGGCTATTGCTTTGTCATAGTAAGCTCCAGTCAGTGAGTCTATGAACATAGCCACCGTCTCCTTATCCGTTAGTGGAGGCTTTATTTGGGCGGCCATTTCCCTCCACCTTTGTGCGTACGCTTTGAAGGATTTGTCGTTCCTTTTGCTTAAGGTCATAAGATCTGACCTGTCGGGGGTCAAATCGATGTTGTATCGGTAACGATGAAGAAAAGCATCAGCCAGCTGCTTCCAGTTTTGGACCTGCCCTCTTTCCATTTGCATATACCAGTTGAGAGCCATGTCAGCTAAACTCTCCTGGAAACACTGAATCAGGAGTTTTTCGTTCTCAGCATGCGCAGCCATCTTACGACAGTACATCGTAAGATGGTTCTTGGGGCAGGTCAGCTCGACGTACTTGGGGAAGTTTGGGATCTTGAATTTTGGAGGGAAATGGATATTCTTTACTAGGCACATATCTGCCACCTCTTTGATGTCAAAATTGTGCCCCTCCACCGCCTTCAATCTCTCCTCTAGGGCGGAGATGCGTTGTTTGGACACTTCTGGGGTGTGGATGTGCATTGCCCGAGCGTCGGATTGGGGAGGCACCTTTTGATTGAAGAGAAACTCCTCTTCTTCTTCCTCTTCGTGGTGGGAGGCATGCTCAGCTTGGGTCTCGCCTTTATTTTGGCCTTGGCGCATAGCCTCCATTAGTTGCGCCATTTGCTCCCGGAGGGTGTTAACCTCTGTGGTGAGCTTGCGATTTTGCTCTTCCAGATTTTCCATGGCCTTGGCTTTTTGTGCGCGAGTTCAGGTGGGGAGAGGACCAACCACTTTCTAGAATGCCCAAAAGAAGTTTATTAATGAATGTCGAGTGTGGAACTAGTATCTTTCAAGATAATGACTTAGGTATCATCCTGTAAGCTTACACTTTCTAGAGTACCCTACCCACTTCGGTGTAATGGTTCCTTGTCATGGTTTTTGACAAGTATGACGAAGATCACCATATACCTTAGTACATTTGTCATTTCCTTGTGGATGGTTACAAATGTGCTTGGGTCCTCTTTCATCTTTGTCTTAGAGATATCTAATGTCTCCTAGCATGGATGTGTTTTATGTATGAGAGATTCTGTTTTGATGATGCTAATGCGTTCTTTCCTTTTTTTTTCTCTCTTGGTTTTCTTCGCTCATGGTATGATGAATGTTTTGACTTTGTCAAAAATCATTTTATTTATTTTTCATTTATTGGATTTATTTGATTTTATTTTTGTTTCAGAGCCTTTTATCTCTTCTGTCGGACTGTGTGACTACTTAGCTTACAAAGAACCTGAAACTAAGCTAGCTAAAAGGCAGAATGTTTGAGATAAAATGGTTTATTGCAAAAGAATAATATTAGCGTCCCTTATCTCTTCTATCGGACTGCGTGGCTACTTAGCTTACAAAGAGCCTGAAGTCAGGCTAGCTAAAAGGCAGACTATCCGATATAAGGGCGTTTATTATAAAAGATATTTTTCTTTTGTGATTTTTCTATTTTTATCTGTGGTTTGGTTATTCTATGCAATCAAATGCAACAAACAAATGCACACACAATTCAATCTTCCGCGATCAGGCGAGAAGTCGTTTTAATCATGAGGTAGGGTTTTCCTGCAAAAAAGTGCATTGACAAGGGTAGGTTCTAACTGTTCTCACCAAGGCTTAGGCCCCCAAGGTGCCCCCATTATAGGGTCCCCACTCTCCAGCCTTCCGACCATGCTTAACACTAAGGCCATAGTCAGTCTTTGTGCCAAAAGAGGAAGGTTATCACCTTGAGTGGTGGTTTCCGATCATACCGGTGGGCACATGGTCCTCACTACGGCAAATCGTACCTGCCACCCACTCCCTATGGATTTCTCACTTGCCCCCGGGTATAGAGGGAACTGTTGTATGCAAAGGTTTGTGTACAGTTTGTATTTCAAACAATTGCGTAAAATAAAATAACAACAGTTATTAAAGCCAAGCAATTAAAGCATGTTATAATACAAGGTAGGGTAAAGGCAAAATTTCTAAGTTTATTTATTAAACTGGCCCATCACTAAATGGGATCAACTCTCTAGGCTTCCCCAGTGGAGTCGCCATATGTCGTTGCAATAAAAAGAGGCAGTCGGAGTGACGCGATGGTTCCGACTTTCCTTTTTTTGCGTTTAATATGGGTGCAGTTACAACGCCTTTAGGTTGTTCGATAACCGGGGTTGAACCTAAGGGCGAGGTTTTCAAAAGGAGCTCTTAGATCGTCTGATAATCGGGCTGACCTAAGAGCAAGATTGAGAGGGTTCTTATGGAGTCGTCACCGATGTTTTTACCAGAAACATCGAAAAAGGAAAGAAAAAAGCGTTGATTTTTAAAGAAAAACCAACTTTGGTCTTGAAAACCAGAGTTGGGTAAAGGAGTTAGTTACGTGTAAGGGAGGTATTAGCTCCCTTACGATGCCCCTTTCGGGTTCCCTGTGATGGGTCAGTTATTTTATAAATAAACTTTTGAAATAACGCTTTTACCCTTTTATTTGCAGAATAAAAAAAATGATGACTACATGACCTTAATTAATGAATATATAAATAATAAAGCGATAAAAGAGAGAGAGGGAGAATGAAGAAACCTCCGAAGCAAGATTTGATTAATTCTCGTGAAAAAATAGGGTGCGTTTTGGCAGCCCTTCGCTCTACAATGCCACTTTTTCGCTAAAAAAAACTCTCTTAAAACACACAGAAACTCTGGAAATGCTTCGGAGGGGCTCTAAAAGAGGAATTCTAAGAAAATGTAGAAGGAAGAATGGAAGAACTGTGTGAAATGAAGGGGAGAGCGCCCCCTATTTATAGGGATTCGCGCCTGTCAGGTCGAGATGACCATCTCGCTTGGCAAGGTCGAGACAACCATCTTGCCATTCGGGACGACGGTCTTGACTTTGACAAATGGTGATACCGTCGTCTCGTTTGGCAAGATGGTGGTATCGACTTGCCAAATGACGAGAGGGTCATCTCGCCAAACGGGAGGGTGGTCTCGCCAATGGCAAGTGGCGAGACGACCGTCTCTCCAAACGAGACGGCGGTCTCGACTTGCCATTCAACGAGAGGGCTGTCCTGAAAAGCGAGACGGCGGTCTCGACCCCTTAAGGTGGGAATCCTTATTTTTTTGTACAGAAAAGCCTTCCTACTGTAATATGGGACCTAATAGTCTCTCCTAGTGGCTTTTTGGGCTTTAGCCATCTTCGAATAGGAGGTCTTATGTTCTTCATTTTGAGGCCGGGAAAGATTTGGGGTCTACACTATGCAACAAACGAATGCACAAACAATTCACTCATCCGCGAATAGAGTGACGTTTAATTACGAGATAGGGGCTTCCTGCAGAAAAGTGCATTGGCAAAAGTAGGTTCTAACTGTTCTCACCAAGGCTAGGCCCCCAAGGTGCCCCCATTATAGGGACCCTTCAATCTCCCAATCTTCGAACCATGCACGGATGTCCATGTCATTATTCTTAGATCAGAAGAAGAAGGTTATCACCTTGAGTGGTGGTTTTCGACAACGACCTGCTGGCACTATGGCCATTACCATGGTCGACCGTACATGCCACCCACTCCCTATGTGTATTCTCTCTTGCCCCCGGGTATAGAGTGACTATTGTGTGCAAGGGTTTGTGTGCAATTTATTTCAGACAATTGTAGAAAATAAGCATACAACAATTATTAAAGCCAAATAGAAAGCATGTTATAAAGCAAGAAAGGGTAAAAGCGTAATTTCTAGTTTTTATTTCTTAAGCTAGTACATCAGTAAATGGGATCAAATCTCTAGCTTCCCCAGTGGAGTCACCATCTGTTGCCGCCGTCAAAAGAGGCAATCGGAGCGACGCGATGGTTACGGATTGACTCGCGTGTTTTGAAAGAAGTGGTTCAACGCCTTTAGGCTGTCCGATAACCAGGCTGGACCTAAAGGCGAGGTTTTCGAAAAGGTTCGAGGAGTCGCCATCAGTGTTTTAACCTTAAACATTGAAAAGGAAAATAAAGAAGAAGGCAGTGGTTTTTAGAAAAAAAACCAACTTTGGCCGTTACAACCAATCCGGATAAGGGAGTTAGTTATGTGTGGGGAAGGTGTTAGCACCCCACAACGCCCCTGTAGACCCCAAATCTTGCCCGACCTCCAAATAAAGAGTAGAAGACCTCCTATTCGAAGATGGACAAAGCCTAACAAGCCACTAGGAGAGACTATTAGGCCCCATGCTAGGATAGGAGGGATTTTCGGCACGCAAATAAGGTTTCTCGCCTTTTTGGGGACGAGACCGCCGTCTCAAAATCGAGACCGCCGTCTCGCCACCTGCAAATGGCGAGACGGCGGTCTCGCTTCCTGGGATGGCGGTCTCACCACCTGCGAAGGCGAGACGGCGGTCTCGTTGGGCGAGACGGCGGTCTCGTTGGGCGAGACGGCGGTCTCGTCACTTTAACGTCGGTTAAATCCTTCTGAATATTTAATCAAAGTAGGCATTATAGGACATCAAACATGAAAACATTGCATGCATAAAATGTTTTTGAACTAGGTCCTATTTCCTTTCAAAAAGAAAAAAAAAACCTTGAAATTCGAGACCGTCGTCTGGATCTTCCAGACCGCCGTCTCGGTCCACCGGCAAGACGAGAACGCCGTCTCGACCAACGAGACCACCGTCTCGACTCAGGCAAAAACGAGACCGCCGTCTCGCTTGACGAGACCGCCGTCTCGCTTGAGCCCCACGACGAGACCATCGTCTCGATGATCCAGACCGCCGTCTCGACTTGTAGGAGACTCGAGACCGTCGTCTCGCCTTCCCAGACGGCGGTCTCGAATTTGAAAAATTTCCTATATATAGGGGGCGTGCTTGGGGAGGTTCCTCACAACTCTCCTTGGGGCGGTTATCGGACATCCTAAAGAGCGATGACCATATTTTAAAACAAACGCAACTCATCAAAACCATCACATTGTGTCGACCGCTTTTTTGTGGTGGCGACAGATGGTGACTCCACTGGGGAAGCTAGAGAGTTGATCCCATTTAGTGATGGAATAATCTAAAAATATTAGATTTGAAATTATGCCTCTACCCTTGCTTTGCTTTACTATTTGACTTTAATAATTGTTGTATGTTTGTTTTCTATAATTGTTTGAAATACAAACTATACACAAACCCTTGCACACAATAGTCCCTCTATACTCGGGGGCAAGAGTGAATACACATAGGGAGTGGGTGACAGGTACTTCCAACCGTGGTAATGGCCTTAGTGTCAGCAAGTTGTTGTCAGAAACCACCTTCTTCTCTTGGTCTAAGAACGTCGACAAGGCCTTTTTACCATGCATGGTTCAAAGACTGGGAGATTGAAGGGTCCCTATAATGGGGCACCTTGGAGACCTGACCTTGGTGAGAATAGTTAGAACCTACCTTCACCAATGCACTTTTCTGCAGGAAACCCATACCTCGAGATAAAAGCGTCGTCACTCTGTTCGCAGATGAGTGAATTGTTTGTGCATTTGTTTGTTGCATTTTGTTTGTCACATTTGCATAGCATAATCATACAACAACAAAAAATAAAAAAAAATATATAATACAAATAAAATAACATCTCAATTTTTTTTTTGCAATAAACAATCTTATCTCGGACAGTCTTCATTTAAGCTAGTCTGGTTTCGGGTTCTTTATAATTAACAAACTTTATTTATAAACATTCATTTAAAAATAATAAAAATCAATAAGATGATATTTGACAAAGTCAAGTCATTCATACCCTCATCATCTTAAGAGTGGTAAAACCAAAGAGAGAAAATAAATTCATAAGAAAGGAATGCATACATATCATTCTAATAAAATCTCTCAAATATAAATACATTCATTTTAGAAGCATTAGATATCCTTAAGACAAAGGCGAAAGAGAGCCAAGTGCGTTTGTAACCTCCATCACACTTGCCAATCTATGACAAGGAGGGGACAAGTGTGCTAAGGTGTATGGTGACCTTCGTTATACTTATCAAATCCATGATGGGGAAGGAACCATTATACCAAGGTAGGTATGGAGCTCCATAAAGCATAAGCTTTAAGGAGGACACCAAAGCCATTGACTTAAGGCATACCTATCCCACACTAATCATTCATTCCACAAAATAAAAATAAAAATAAAAATCTTAATTCATCTGCATTCTAGAAAGTGGTTGGTCTTCTTCCTGTTAGAATCGCGCAGCGAAATGTTTGCGTATCCGGACAAAAACCAAGAGGGGGGTGAATTGGTTTCTTAATAAAAATTAGGGTTTTAAAAATTTCCCAAATTTCACCGATTAAAATGCTGTGTAAAGTAAATAAAGCAAGGATAGAGTCTTTCACAGATGATTTATACTGGTTCAGATCAAAAGACCCTACGTCTAGTTGCTAATCACTTAAACAGAGCATTAACGTTGTCAGTATAATCTCAGTTTTACAAATAGATAACAATTGAAAAGATAAGGTAACGAAAACACCTCTCTTGAGTCACACAAGAGATGAAGAACAACTTTCCCTAGAGACGGCACAACACACAATCCACAAAGAAAATCCACTTAGTGATTCTTATCGCTTCTAGCCCACACTAGGTTCCAAAAACCCCTTTTTCCTCCAACAAACAGTTCTCTGGCAGTCACAACTCTCAACTTTTGTTTGAAAAAGGTTGTTCAATTTGCAGAGAGCCTTAGAGAACCTTAAGTAGACGAATTAGGGTTTGGGAATTGGGGATTTTCGAAACCTGATGAATTGCGACTAGGGTTTTCGGTCCAATTTTGAAATTCAAAACACATATCTGACTGAAATAATCGATTATCTTGAGTGTTAATCGATTATTACAGGGCCAAAATCATCAGGAACCCATAACCACGCAGTTTAATCGATTATTTGACCTGTTAATCAATTAACAGCCTTGTTAATCGATTAACAGGAGCTTTAATCGATTATTCCAGAGAGCTGATACAGAAAATGGTTTTTCTCTCTGATACAAAAAAGCATTGGTCTTCTTTAAGTGCTTCCTCAACATTTTTGGGGTCTATCTATGAGACAAAAGCTACAGACATTCAGAAATTAGTCATATTTCTAGTTCTTACACCTTTTGAGATATCACCAATAATATTGTCCATTGAAAGTCCTCTTGGTGATTACCATTCTTTTGCTAATTCAATTGGTTGAGAAGGCTCATTCTCATTCAAATACAATTCTTCAAGAGCCTCTCTTATGTACTCATCATCACCTGCAAGTTCTTTATTTGACTCAAGAGGATTTCCCCCAAGGTCTACAATTTCATCAAAAGTAACATGTACAGATTCTTCAACATTTAAAGTTCTTCTATTAAACACTCTATATGCTTTGCTAGCTAGTGAATAACCTAAGAAAATGCCCTCATCGGCTTTTGAGTTAAATTTTCCTAAGTTGTCCTTTCCATTATTTAACACAAAGCACTTACATCCAAATATTTTCAAATGAGCAACATTAGGCTTTCTACCATTTAACAATTCATAAGGAGTTGATTTTATAATTGGCCTAATAAGCATCCTATTTAAAACATAACATGCAGTACTTACAGCATCAGCCCAAAAATATTTAGGAACATTTGATTCATTTAACATTGTTCTAGCAAGTTCCTCTAGTGACCTATTTTTCCTTTCAACTACACCATTTTGTTGGGGAGTCCTAGGTGCAGAAAAATTATGCAATATTCCATTTTCCTCACAATAATTTTCAAACCTTTCATTTTGAAACTCACCACCATGGTCACTTCTTAAAACTTTAATTCGTAAGTCTTTCTCATTTTGAATTTGCTTTGCAAACTTCCTAAAGACCTTAAAAGCTTCACTTTTCAATGTTAATAAAAATGTCCAAGTATATCTAGAAAAGTCATCAACAATCACAAGAGCATAATAATTTCCACGAAAATTTTTTATCCTAAAAGGACCAAATAAATCTAAATGTAATAATTCTAAAGGTTTTGATGTGGAAATAACATTCTTTGATTTAAATGATGATTTTACTTATTTACCTTTTTGACATGCATCACATAATCTATATTTTTCAAATTTTAACTTAGGCAAACCAACAACTAAGTCCTTTGATATTAATTTTTTTAAATGATGCATATTTATATGAGCTGCTCTCTTATGCCATAACCATGGGTTCTCTTCCTTAGCAACTAAGCATGTTATACTAGTATCATGTATACAATCCAAATCAATCAAATATATATTATTATGCCTAATGCCTTTCAATGCTATATTTTCGGAATCTATCAAATGTATGGTACAAAATTTACTTTCAAAGATTACCTTGAATCCTTTGTCACAAAGTTGACTTATACTTAGGAGATTATGCTTTAGCCCATCAACAAGAAGCACATCCTTTATCTCCAAAGTGTTTGCACCACCAATATTTCCAATTCCAAGTATGTTTCCTTTGTTGTTGTCCCCATAGGTTACATATCCTTGTTCTTTAGCTTTGAAACTTACAAATTTCGTTTTGTCACCGGTCATATGTTTTGAGCATCCACTATCAAGATACCACATAGACTTCTTTGATTTGGAAGTTTCCTACAAAACAAGAACATAGTAAACTTAGGTCCCCATAACTTTTGGGTCCTTGGGGTTAGAGACAAACAAGTCATTTAACAATAGGAACCCAAACATATTTTCCTTTAGGAACACCAAAATGCTTTATTTTACATCTATTTGAGGTATGACCATGTTTCATACAATAAAAGCATGCTTTAGATATAGTTTTAGAATTTGATACATTTCTAGCTATAGACGCTTTACATCCTTTTTCAACCCATACTCTCTTATTTTTAATTTTAGGCTTTTTCAAAGAAACATGTTGGTTTTCTCTATTTTGAGCAAAAACAACTTTATCCTTATTATTATTACTTATTTCCTTCTCGGCTTTATCAAGCAAATGATTAAGTATATCAATATCATATTCATACTCTTTACATGATGCACATGCTATATTCTCATTGTCTTTTTCATCTACACATACAATTTTCGTTTCTAAGGTTTCCTTTTCCTCTAAACATGCAATTTTCGTTTTTAAGGACTCCACCTCCTTTTCGGATCTATTCAAACTCTTTTTCACAGCTTTGTATTCATTTTTCAAGTCCTTCAAAGCATTAAATAATTCTTCATATGCATTTTGTAATACATCAAAGTTATTTTCATCATCACTTGAAGATGAGTCAGAATCACTAACCTAAAAGTCAGAAGATATATTATCATTTGCCATCAAGCAAATGTTAGCTTCTATTTCCAAATCACTTGACTCTAAACTTGAATCACTATTATCCCAAGCGATGTAAGCTTTCTTCTTGAAGAATTTCTTGCCTTTGTAATCTTCATTCTTCTTGTTTGGACATTCGGTTTTCACATGTCCTATTTCACCACAACCATAACATTTGATATTTAAGGAAGTATTTTCTCTTACCTTTCCCTTACCTTTGAAAGGATGCTTCCCTTTGGCTTTCATGTAAATTTCTTTATCATAAGACTCAATTCTTCTTCTTCATTCTCCGAGTCTTCTTCTTCCTTTTTACTCTTACCTTTGGAAATTTCAGTTTTGAAGGCTAAGTTTCTCTTTTGGTGTTGACCTTCTTCATCATTTAGCCTTCCTAGTTCAAGCTCATGCTCTCTCAACTTTCCAAAGAGCACCGCCATAGACATTGTGGCAAGGTTTTGTGACTCCGTGATAGCCGTCACTTTAGGTTGCCATTTCCTATCCAAAGATTTCAAAATTTTTACGTTTAATCCATCAACATCAAAAATTTTACCTAACCCAGTGAGATGGTTCACAATGTGCGTGAAACACTTTTGAACGTCAAAGATCGTTTCTCCTTGTTGCATTCGGAACATCTCATATTCTTGGATTAGAAAATTTTTCCGTGCTCTCTTAACGTTGTCGGTACCTTCGTGGGTTACTCTCAACATTTCCCACATCTCTTGAGCACTTTTACAAACGGAGATCCTGTAAAACTCATCAAGGGTTAAAGCAGATGAAATAATATTTCTAGCCCTAACATCATATTGAGCTTTCCTCCGCCATCCATCTAGAAAATGGTTTTGAAACTTCTACTCCGTTTTCAAAAACTTTTGGAATAAAGGGACCGTTTAAAATTGCATCCCAAACACCTCTATCAACAGACTCTAAAAATATTTGCATTCTAACTTTCCAAAAAGGATAATTTTGACCCGCAAAAAGTGGGGGTCTATTGATAGAAGCACCCTCGGCAAACGTTTGATTTTGTCCGGCCATTTTCAAAAAATTGAATGACTATCAAAGCAAGCTCTGATACCACTTGTTAGAATCGCGCAACAAAATGTTTGCGTATCTGGACAAAAACCAAGAGGGGGGTGAATTGGTTTCTTAACAAAAATTAGGGTTTTAAAAATTTTCCCAAATTTCACCAATAAAAATGCTGTGTAAAGTAAATAGAGCAAGGATAGAGTCTTACACAGATGATTTTTACTGGTTCGGATCAAAAGATCCTACGTCCAGTTGCTAATCACTCAAACGGAGGATTAACGTTATCACTATAATCTCAGTTTTACAAACAGATAACAATTGAAAATATAAGGTAACGAAAAACCTCTCTTGAGTCACACAAGAGATGAAGAACAACTTTCCCTAGAGACGACACAACACACAATCCACCAAGAAAACCCACTTAGTGATTCTTTTCGCTTCTAGCCCACACTAGGTTCCAAAAGCCCCTTTTTCCTCCAACAAACAATTCTCTGCCACTCACAGCTCTCAACTTTTGTTTGAAAAAGGTTGTTCAATTTGCAGAGAGCCTTAGAGAACCTTAAGTAGACGAATTAGTGTTTGGGAATTGGGGATTTTTGAAACCTGATGAATTGGGACTAGGGTTTTCGAAACTTGGTCCAATTTTGAAATTCAAAACACATATCTGACTGAATTAATCGAGATTATCTTGAGTGTTAATCGATTATTACAAAGCCAAAATCATCAAGAACCCTTAACCACACAATTTAATCGATTATTTGACCTGTTAATCGATTAACAGCCCTGTTAATCGATTAAGAGGAGCTTTAATCGATTATTCGAGAGAGCTGATATAGAAAATGGTTTTTCTCTCTGTAATAATCGATTATCCAGCCTTTTAATTGATTAAACCAGTGAGTTTTTGATAAAAAATAGTTTTTGAAGCTTCTAAAGAGTAGGCTATATGCTGGCTATCTTAGACTCTAATATTACAGACTCAAAATCATCAAAACAGAGTTATTACATCATATTACAAGTCTTCAAATCTTTAAGACCTTTGTTCTTGAATCATCATCAAAATCTACAGGCTTCATATCCATGTATGTTCAACATTCATATCCTTGTATGTTTCAACACTTCCTGTCCTCACTTGCGCACAAAAGGTCGAGAGGATGGAGAAATTGGAAGAGCAAAATCGCAAGCTCATCATTCAGCTTAATTCCATAAAGGAGAAAATGGTGCGATTAACGAAGTAGTTAGAGGAACAACACTGCAAGCTCATCGCTGAGTTTAATTCTATGAAGGAGTTGATGACGTATTTAATGTAACTAATGCGCCAACAACATTTCCACGATGAGGGTCCCCACAATGACCATATGGGAAAAAGAGTGGAGCAAGGACTGAAAAGTGGGAGGATTACGCAACCTCCCTCATCCGCATCATTCAAGAAGTTCCTTATCAAGAAGGAACAGAGAAGCGCAAACGCCACCAATTTTACTACTCCTTCTTCCTCTGCGCGACCAGCTAAGCAGTCACGAAATCAAGAGGGAAAATTCACTCCCATTCTAATCTCCTATGGGAATTTGCTGCCAAAGCTGTTAGAAGCCAAGCTCCTAGCACGTATCACTCCGAAGAAGACGGGTCCACCCTACCCCAGGTGGTACAAGCTTAATGAAAATTGTGATTACCACTCAGGTGCTCCTAGACATTTTGTGGAAGATTGCTTGAACTTGAAGCATAGAGTTCAAGATTTGTTGAATGTTGGGTGGATCACATTCGACGATCCCGCTTTTAATGTGGATACCAATCCTCTATCACAACCAGAATAGTGGGTTGGATAAGAGAAGACTAGCTAATTAGGGCTCCTCATAAAAAATATAGATAATATGTAAAAAAATAATAATAAAAAAAAACTTTCGATGTATCTCTCGCAATCCCCGCCCGTGGTCGCGAGATCTTTTGATTAAAAGGGCTTTGTACATATTTCTCTTTTCATCAATACAATGAGGCATTTTACATAATGTTCATATTCTTTTCATTCTTTCTCTCTCATTCCAAAATAATTAAATAAAAATCTAAACCCAAGTAAGGACCATATAAATAATCATGTTTATGATTGAGGACTCTCTGTGGGATTCGAAAGTCGAAGGTGAATGGATCGGGTTAGACAGTGAGAAGGGGACCATTTCCCTGGGCATGTTAAGATTGTTGGAAAAAAAAGCTCAATTAATACAACTCTACCAAAAAAATGAAGCCATGGATTTGGGGGCAAGGAGATGATTAGAAAGAAATAAACACTAGTACCCAAATCGATAACAACATTAGAGAAGAATTAAAACAGTTGCTAGGTGTCGCCGCCGTCAAAAAAGAAGAGGCAGTCGGAGCGACGCGATGGTTTCGACCCTCTTGTTTTCGCGTTTTTTATGGGTGGTTACAACGCCTTTAGGTTGTCCGATAACCGGGCTAACCCAAGGACTAATTTTTGAAGGGTTCTGTGGAGTCGCCACCGATGTTTTTACTGGAAACATCGGAAAAGGGGTTTAAAAGGCGTTGGTTTTTGAAAAACCAACTTTGGTCATTAGAACTAGAGTTGGGTAAGGGAGTTGGTTACGCGTAAAGGAAGTGTTAGTTCCTTTACGATGCCCCTTTCGGGTTCCCTATGACAGGCCAGCTATTTTGTTAATAAATAAACCGAAAAAACACGCTTTTGCACTTTTATTTTGCAGAATTTAAAACTATGACTACATGGCCCTAATATATTGCATAATTTAAAATTAAAGCAGTAAAAGTGGAGAGGGAGAGTTTAAACCTTCGAAGCAAGCTTTCTTTTTATTTCTTTTAAAAAAAAAGAGGGTGCTTTGTGGCAGCCCTTCACTCTACTCAGCGCTGGAAACTTTTCTAGACGCCGAAAAACGCTCACAAATGCACTCAGAAACTCCAGAAAAGCGTCGGAGGGATTCTAGAGAGAGGTTTTAGAGAGAAGGGAGAGCAAAAGCTGTGTGGTGTGTGGAAATGAGGGGAGGGAGCCCCTATTTATAGGTTTTTGTGCCTGAGAGTGGCGAGACCGCCGTTCTCGTCTGACAGGGTCGAGACCGCCGTCTCGTCCTTCGCAGGTGGCGAGACCGCCGTCTGGGAAAGCGAGACGGTGGTCTCGCCATTTGCATGAGGCGAGACGGCGGTCTCGATTTCGAAACGGCGGTCTCGTCCCCAAAAAGGCGAGAAACCTTATTTTTGTGCCGAAAATCCTTCCTATCCTAGTATGGGGCCTAATAGTCTCTCCTAGTGGCTTGTTAGGCTTCGTCCATCTTCGAATAGGAGGTCTTCTATTCTTTATTTGGAGGCCGGGCAAGATTTGGGGTCTACAGCTGCCCCCCCCCCCTTTACCTGACTAGTCGGCTGTTGGCCTGTTGTGCCAGACAGATTGACAGGAAGGTAAAGGAGTTGACCCTCTTGCCCGGTTACCCTTCGGATGTCCCGTCTTGCGGCGATTGATCTTCTGGGGAAAATGTTGTGTTGTGCACCTCTAGGATACTACTTCTGACGTAGCCGATCCCTTTGGTTAACATGTGGTAGAACCTCAGGATACTCCTTCTGACGGTACCCAATCCTTCGGTTGATGGGTATAAACCCCCCATCAGCTGGTAGTTGCGATCCGTTGTGTGGGACTCGGATGGGTATGAACCCCCATCGGGGTGGTAGTGCGACTTATCGATCCGGCTCGAGCGCAGATCGGGCGCAACGCGTGCGCAGGTTGATAGGTATAAACCCCCTATCAGGCCGGGTACAGTCCACTGCGTAGGACTGGTGGTAGTGGCGGCTTACTGTTCAGGTGGTCCATGCGCCGGTCAGGCACTCCTTGTGTGCTGGTGGATAGGTATGAACCCCCTATCAGGCTGGTACAGTCCACTGCGTAGGACTGGTGGTAGTGGCGGCTTACTGCTCAATCGCTCATGCGCCGGCTCCTTGGGGAGTGATTTCTGTGTTGGTAGATGTACTTGGACCTTTCTGAATGGTCATCCGGGTTGTGCCGGGGATTTTGTGGGTCATCCAGCTTTGTTGGTTGCTGGGGATTCTTTTGTTTTTGACTTTTGGTGGCGACTATCCGACTCTTGCTGGCTGGTCGGATGATTCTTATTTTTGTTCGACTTTTACTTGGTAATCGAAGAAACTTTTGGTTAAGGCAAAGAGGTCGGTGAAGTTTTACCGGGGTACCTTTTTTCGGTTGTTTTCGATGAATGCAAGCATAAAGTTGATCTTTCTATATGGATGCTTTCTATAGTATTTTTGTTTGTTTTACTTTTGACAAAGTCATTTTTGTGCGACTACTGGTGGATGCTATTGATGCAAGTTATTTTAGTTGAGGGCATCTAGAAAGTGACCGGTACTTTCTTCTTTGCTCTATTCTTTTGCACTTTTGTTTTAACCCTATTTTTGCCTAGACCGCCCTTTGCGGGTTTTCGATCTAGCGGGCTTTGATTTTTGCTTAAGATATTTTGGGGGGCTTTTTTTCTTTTTTATGAAAGCCTTATCTTTTGCCTAGACCGCCCTTTGCGGGTTTTCGATCTAGCGAGGCTACCTTGTATTATTTATTTATTTATTATTATTATTTTTTTTTTTGGTTAGCCCTAGTTGGTGTTGTGTTGTCTTGTTTTTATGCTTTCTCGAATTGCATGTTTTATGCATGCTCATATTTCGTTAATACAGAGGCATTCACACAAGTAGGTAAAGAGAAGAAAAGACAATTTTTATTGATATGAACAAATGGTTTATTTTACATGGGGGTTTACAAAAGAATTTGTAAGCAAGGCTGGCCAAGGTTGGCTAAACTGGGTGAGGGCGCCACAGTCATGTCTGTGATCTCTGTTTCTCCGTCTTTGCTGGTCCCTTCAATTGAGATGCTCGAACCCGGAGTGAAGACTATGCGAAGTTTGCTTTGTATTACCTTAGTCGCCTTTGCGGTTTTCGGCAAAGGTAATCATTGCTCTCTTTTTCGTGTTTTTGTTGTTTTTTTTTGAACCTCTAATTTCTGCTTAGGACGTATCCTAGCGAGGAATGTGGACCCTATCTTTTGCCCAGGATGCTCTTTGCGAGTTTTCATCCTGACGGGTCATGAGCAATGTCTTTAGGCGTAGTATTTCTTGACCGCATCTGAATTGACAAGATATCGGAGCTCTTCTCCGTCCATGTTGGTGAGGATGAGGGCTCCTCCTGAGAAGGCTCGCTTGACCACAAAGGGTCCTTCGTAATTTGTTGTCCACTTCCCGATTTTGTCTTTCTGGCTGGAAGCAATTTCTTTATCACCAGATCCCCTTCTTGGAAAGTGCGAGGATTAACCTTTTTGTCGTAGGCTTTCTTGATCTTCTTTTGGTAAGCTTGCCCCCGACATATGGCGTCTAACCGTTTTTCTTCGATTAGGTTTAGCTTATCGTACCGACTTTGGACCCATTCGGCTTCTGTCAATTTTGCTTCCATTACAACTCGTAGGGAGGGTATTTCGACCTCTACTGGAAGTACGACCTCCATTCCGTATACGAGGGAAAACGGGGTAGCCCCTGTTTGATCGATGTCGTACTCGGTCAAATAATTAAAACAGATAAATGTAGTACTAGGAAGCTTTCCTAGGTCATCTCCCAAAGACCACAAATTTCTATCAAAGTTTATCAATTTTTAGTAACAAAAAATTAAAAGGGGAGTTTTTCAAAATTAAAATATTAGATGAAACAAAACAAAAACATATTATAAAAATGCGGATTAAAAACAGATTAAAATGCAATTGATTTTCTGATTCTAATGCAGCGTCACTTATCCTAGATTACGAAATTAATTCGAAATTAACCGACTAAGCGAAGATAAATCCCAAATTATATTCTAATCCAAAATTAATCAACTAAGCGAAGATTAATCTCAAATTAGCTTTAACCCTTGTTCCAATATGAAATTAACCAACTAAGCGAAGATTAATCCCAAATTTTCCTTAACCCTTATTCCAACATGAAATTAACCAACTAAGCGAAGATTAACCCCAAATTATCCTTATACAATTAAGCATTGCATACATCACATAATCTCATATCTAACACAGAATTAAGCAAACTGTGATATAAGTTTCGGTTTATTAAGCATAAACAGATTATAATTCAATACTGAGATTAGAAGATGAAGAGTTAAGAGAATAAACAATATGAAATTGAAGAACAAAACCTCAAAGATCTACTTGCATTCTTCTCAGAAAATCAATATAAAGATTTAGCTATCCATAGAAAGTTGAAAACGCAATAGAAGAAACATAATTAAAATTGAAACAAGAATTTAAAAATAATGACAGAAGAGTAACAAACTTGAATGTAAATTGCAGAAGATGAAAGACGGAAGTGTGGTGGCTGCCTAGTCCTTGTGTGATGTCTGATATGCCTCTCTTATATAAATAACCCTAACCCTAGTCTTTATTGAGGTTTGGGCTCAACTGGTCCATGAAACACATCATAAGTTGGCTTTAGTGCAGGTCCGTGAACTTCAAACACGTGCAGTATTTTCAATAATTATCCAAATTAAGCGATTTCGATATCCTTTGAAAGCCTTTTGAGTTAGCTTTAAAACTCCACCATTTCTACTATTTTTGGAGGTCTAATGAATTTAGGAGACTTAAATTACTGAAGCATGTCCATTGGGCCGGCCTGGTGCGCTTGACCCGTTTTGGATAATTTATGTAAAATCCAATTTAGCTCCTAATTGAATGATTTTGGATCCTGTGGAAAGCTCAATGTGTCTAGTTTATAATTATTTTAGAATTATGTTATTTGGAGATCTGTAGAAAAAATGATAAATAAAACAATAAACTAATGTCAGTACCCGTATAAAATAAAATATGACATTTGGCCCAATTTTTCAAGTCCAAAATTACTTTAAACTGTCCTAAAATTAATAATGAGTAAAAATTAGATCAAATAGATTAAAATCTAAATTATTAGCCTAATGAAGCCCAATTAATGAAAATGCACTAATAATAGACAATTAAACACAATGCACCAATTAAGATAAGTATATAAAGATAAGAAAATGCGGGAAAATAATGACTCATCAGGGTAGCCCCTGTGGAGGTTCGTACCGACATTCGGTAGCCATGTAAGGCGAAGGGAAGCATTTCATGCCAATCTTTGTAGGTTACTACCATTTTCTTGATGATTTTCTTGATATTCTTATTGGCTGCCTCTACTGCACCATTCATCTTTGGTCGGTACGGAGAAGAATTGTGATGTTGTATTTTGAAGTCTTGGCATAACTCCTCCATCATTTTATTATTGAGATTGGTCCCATTATCAGTAATGAGCTTATGAGGGATGCCGTACCGACATATAATGTTTTTCTTGATGAAGGTGGTCACCACTTTCCGAGTCACATGCGCATATGACGCCGCCTCAACCCACTTGGTGAAATAGTCGATTGCTACCAAGATGAAGCGATGGCTGTTAGACGCTTTGGGTTCAATGGGTCCGATGACATCCATGCCCCACATAGAAAATGGCCATGGTGTAGCCAGCTTACTGAGAGGTGCGGGCGGCACATGAATATTATCAACATAAATTTGGCATTTGTGACACTTCTTGGCATACTGGTGACAGTCGGTTTCCATTGTGGACCAAAAGTATCCTGCCCTTAAAATCTTCTTGGCCATGACATGCCCAGGTGCATGGGTCCCAAAAGCTCCCTTGTGGATTTCTTTTATCAAGGTTCAGGCTTCTTCTTGGTCCACACACCTTAAGAGAGTGGAGTCGGGACTCTTTTTGTAGAGGGTTCCTTCAATCAACGTGAACCCTACGGCCCTCTTACGAATAGTTCGTTTGTCATTGTCGCTGATTCCCTCGGGATATTCGCCCCTCATGAGATATTGCTTGATATCGTGATACCAGGGGTTTTGGTCGCGCTCGCTGTCCACTGCCATGCAAAAAGCTTGTTTGTCATGCAGCTTAACTTGAATAATTGGCATCTCATGTTCTTGATCTAGGGCAAACATGGATGATAGGGTGGCAAGGGCATCTGCAATTTGATTGTCTTCCCGAGGGATGTATTGGAAGGTGACACTTTCCATTCTTGAAACTAGGTCTTGGATGTGTTCTAGATATGGGATTAGTTTTGAGTTGCGGGTTTCCCATTCACCTTTAAGTTGGTAGATGACAAGGGATGAATCACCGAATATTTTGAGTTTAGTGACCCCATGATCTAAAGCCGCTTGGATCCCTAGCGCACATGCTTCGTATTCGGCCATGTTGTTGGTGCAATCGAAATTAAGTCTGGCCGTTACAGGAATGTGTTTCCTTTCGGGGGATATCAAAATAGCTCTTATCCCGTGTCCAAGCATGTTTGAGGCCCCATCGAAAAACATAATCCATGCTTCTTCTTTGGTCTCTTCATGTTTGATATTCATGATATGCTCATCGGGAAAGTCATCTTGTAAGGACTGATATTCATTTGTTGATCCGTGGGCTAGATAATCCGCTAGGGGACTTCCTTTAATAGCTTTCTGGGTGACATGTATGATATCAAATTCTAAGAGGAGAACCTGCCACCTAGCTATTCTTCCAGTAAAAATGGGTTTCTCGAAGAGATACTTAATTGGGTCCATTTTGGAGACCAACCATGTTGTATGTCGAGCCATACACCAATGCGCAACAGGTTTTTTCGAATGGTGTATAGCGGGTTTCATAGTCTAGAAATTTCTTACTGATATAGTAAATGACTCGTTCCTTTTTTCCGGTTTCATCTTGTTGGCTGAGCACACATCCCATGGACTCTTCAAGTATTGATAAATATAGAATCAGAGGTCTCCCTCCAACGGGTGGTACCAATACTGGGGGATTGGTTAAACAAGTCTTGATTTTATCGAATGCTTGTTGGTATTCTTCATTCCACACCGTTGGTTGGTTTTTGCGCAACAGTTTAAAGATGGGGATACATTTATCCGTTAACTGCGCGATGAAACGGGCAATGTAATTAATTCGGCCTAGGAAACCTCTGACCTCTTTTTCTGTGCTTGGTGGAGGCATTTCCAAAATTGCCTTGGTCTTGTCAGGGTCCACTTCAATTCCCCTTTCGCTGACAATGAAACCTAGGAGTTTTCCTGATCGTACTCCGAAAGTACATTTTGCCGGGTTCAGTTTGAGTTGATACTTTCGGAGTCGGTCAAAGAGCTTTTTGAGATAATGAATGTGGTCCATTTCATTTCTGGACTTGGCAATCATGTCATCCACATACACCTCTATTTCCTTGTGGATCATGTCATGGAATAACGTGACCATAGCCCTTTGATAAGTAGCCCCTGCATTCTTGAGTCCGAAGGGCATTACGCGATAGCAAAAGGTGCCCCATGGTGTGATAAAGGAGGTTTTTTCTCTATCCTCAACGACCAACTTGATTTGGTTGTATCCCGCATACCCGTCCATGAAGGAGTAAAGCGTGTTGGTAGCGGTATGGTCTACCAGCGTGTCTATATGGGGTAGGGGAAAGTCGTCTTTTGGACTTGCTCGATTGAGGTCCCTATAATCCACACACACCCTGACCTTCCCGGTCTTTTTGATGACGGGTACTATGTTGGCCAACCATTCTGGGTATTTAGAGACTATAAGGAAATTGGCGTCCAGTTGCCTTTGCACCGCCTCCTTTATCATTAAGGACCAGTCAGGTTTGATTCTTCTGAGTTTCTGCTTTACAGGTCGGAACCCATCTTTTAATGGCAATCTATGCTCCACTATACTCGTGTCGAGCCCAGGCATGTCGTGGTAAGACCAAGCAAACACGTCCATATATTCCTTCAGTAGTCGTATTAATCCTTCCCTTACGTTACTTTCTATTTGGGTGCCGATGTTCACCTTTTTCTCCTCATCCCCTCTTCCCAAATTGACAGTTTTTGTTTCTTCCTGATGCGGTTGTATGATGCGTGCTTCCTTTTCAAGCATTCTTTGCATGTCTGGAGAGATGGTCTCCTGCTCACTATCGGACTCGACCCATTCGCTCTCAGTTTCCGGGGTCCACGGAGATTCATCAATCACAGACATGATGTGTTTTAGGTTCTGTTTTAGTCATAGATTTTATTATTCAATTTAATTTTGAAAGAATAATAAAATAGAAGAGGGAAAAGAATGAATATGACAAAATGCCTCGTGTATTAATGAAAATGAAAATGTATGTACAAGCCCTTTTTAATCAAGATTCCCGCGGCCACGGGCGGGGACCGCAGGAGATATAGAGAAAATCTTAAAAAAAAGGACACCCTATGGCTGATCCTCCTAGTCCCCCCTTTCTACTACTCCGGCTTTAATAGAGGTTTGGCGTCGACATCGGAAGCAGAGGCGTCGAAAGTTATCCACCCGGCGTCGATTAATTCTTGAACCCGATACATAAGGGTCAAGCAATTTTCTATATAGTGTCCGGGTGAACCCGAATGGTAAGCGCATTTCTCGTTTGGCTTGTACCATTCAGGGTAGGGAGGCTCCAACTGCTTCTTGGGAGGAGCGCAGGTTAGGAGCTTGGCTTCCAACAGCTGAGGCAGCAACATCCCATAGGAAGTGGAGATTGGAGTGAACTTCCTCTCTTTCTTGCGGGGCTGCCTGGCCATTTGCGGGGCAGAAGAAGGGTGGCGAAGTTGATTGCATGCACAGATTCATCCTTCTTCTTGCCGGCAGGCCTCCAGAATGAGACCCCAGCTTGGGAGGACTGTGCTATCTTCCTGCTCCTCAGTCCCTGCTCTACTCTTTCCCCCACAGTGACTATGTCTGAGAAAAGGTTGCAGGTACTGGCTATTGCCTTGTCATAGTACGCTCCAGTCAGTGAATCGATAAACATAGCCACTGTCTCCTTGTCAGTCAAAGGAGGCTCTATTTGGGTAGTCATTTCCCTCCATCTTTGGGCTTATGCTTTGAAAGGTTCGTCGTTCCTTTTGCTTAGAGTCCTGAGATCTGACCTATCAGGAGTCAGATCAATGTTGTATCGGTAACGACGAAGAAAAGCATCAGCCAACTGTTTCCAGCTCTGGACCTGCCCTCTCTCTAGCTGCATATACCAGTTGAGAGTTGTGTCCGCCAAACTCTCCTGGAAGCAGTGGATCAGGAGTTTTTCATTCTCAGCATGGGCGGCCATCTTACGAAAATACATCGTAAGATGGTTCTTTAGACAGGTCATCCCGGCGTACTTGGGGAAGTCCGGGATCTTGAATTTGGGAGGGAAATGGATGTTCTTTACTAGGCACATGTCCGCCACCTCCTTGACGTTGAAGTTGTGCCCTTCTACTGCCTTAAGCCTCTCTTCCAGGGCGGAGAGTTGTTGTTTAGATACCTCTGGGGTAAGGATGCGTGCAGTTTTTGCATCCTTCTCGTCATAGAAGTATTCTTCTTCATCCTCCTCACGGTGCGGGATGTGTTCAGCCTGGCCTTCGCCCTTACTCTGTCCCTGGCGTATGACCTCCATCAGTTGGGCCATCTGCTCGCGGAGGGTATTGACCTCCGCAGTGAGCTTTCGGTTCTGCTCCTCCAAGTTTTCCATTGCTTTTGCTTTTTGTGCACGAGTGCGAGTGGAGAGAGGACCAACCACTTTCTAGAATGCCCGGAAGAACTTTATTAATGCATGTGGAGTGCTTAAAAAATGGGTATGTTTATGCATGAGAGATTCTGTTTGAATGATGCTGCATGCGCTCTCACTTTTTATTTTCTCTCTTGGTTTTTCTTTACTCATGGTATGATGTAATATGAATGTTTTGACTTTGTCAGACGTTTATTTATTTATTTTATGGTATTTTTGTATTTTGATTTTTATTTGATGTTTATTTGCTTATTTTATAGCCTTTTATCTCTTCTGTCGGAACTGCGTGGCTACTTAGCTTGCAAAGAACCTGAAACCAGGCTAGCTAAAAGGCAGACTGTCCGAGATAAAAATATGGCTTTATGCAAAAAAAATACTTAGCATCCCTTATCTCTTCTGTCGGAACTACGTGGCTACTTAACTTACAAAGAACCTGAAACCAGGCTAGCTAAAAGGCAGACTGTCCGAGATAAGGGTGTTTATTGTAAAAATATATTTTTTGTGATTTTTGTTTTGTTGTTTGTTTATGCTATGCAACAGACAAATGCAACAAACATATGCACACACAATTCGGTCATCCGCGAACAGACAAGAATTCGTTTTTATCACGAGGTAGGGTTTTCCTGCAGAAAAGTGCATTGGCAAGGGTTGGTTCTAACTGTTCTCACCAGGCTAAGGCCCCCAAGGTGCCCCCATTATAGGGTCCCCACTCTCCAGCCGTCCGACCATGCTTAGCACTAAGGCCATAGTCAGTCTTGTTGCCAAAAGAGGAAGGTTATCACCTTGAGTGGTGGTTTCCGATCACACTGGTGGGCTCAAGGCCCTCACTACAACGAACCGTACCTGCCACCCACTCCCTATGGATTTCTCACTTGCCCCCGGGTATAGAGGGAACTGTAATGTGCAAGGGTTTGTGTACAGTTTGTATTTCACACAATTGCGTAAGTATAAACAAGCAACAGTTATTAAAGCCAAACCGTAAAACATGTTATAATACAAGTTAAGGGCAAAAGCGTTATTTTCTTGGTTTATTTATTTTTAAGCCGGCCCATCACTAAATGGGATCAACTCTCGAGGCTTCCCCAATGGAGTCGCCATCTGTCGTTGTCGTCAAAAAAGAAGAGGCGGTCGAAGCGACGCGATGGTTTCGACCCTCTTGTTTTCGCGTTTTTTATGGGTGGTTACAACGCCTTTAGGTTGTCCGATAACTGGGCTAACCTAGGGGCGAGGTTTTTGAAAGGTCGTCCTTGGGTTGTCCGATAACCGGGCTAACCCAAGGACTAATTTTTGAAGGGTTCTGTGGAGTCGCCACTGATGTTTTTACCGGAAACATCGGAAAAGGGGTTTAAAAGGCGTTGGTTTTCGAAAAAACCAACTTTGGTCATTAGAACCAAAGTTGGGTAAGGGAGTTGGTTACGCGTAAAGGAAGTGTTAGTTCCTTTACGACGCCCCTTTCGGGTTTCCTATGACAGGTCAGCTATTTTGTTAATAAATAAACCGGAAAAACACGCTTTTGCCCTTTTATTTTGCGGAATTTAAAACTATGACTACATGGCCCTAATCTATTGCATAATTTAAAATTAAAGCAGTAAAAGCGGAGAGGGAGAGTTTAAACCTTCGAAGCAAGCTTTCTTTTTATTTCTTTTAAAAAAAAAGAGGGTGCTTTGTGGCAGCCCTTCACTCTACACAGCGCTGGAAACTTTTCTAGACGCCGAAAAACGCTCACAAAGGCACTCAGAAACTCCGGAAATGCGTCGGAGAGATTCTAGAGAGAGGTTTTAGAGAGAAGGGAGAGCAAAAGTTGTGTGGTGTGTGGAAATGAGGGGAGGGAGCCCCTATTTATAGGTTTTCGCGCCTGACAGTGGCGAGACCGCCGTTCTCGTCTAACAGGGTCGAGATCGCTGTCTTGCCAAACGAGACCGCCGTCTTGTCCTTCGCAGGTGGCGAGACCGCCGTCTGGGAAAGCGAGACCGCCGTCTCGCCATTTGTAGGTGGCGAGACCGCCGTCTCGTTTGGCGAGACGGTGGTCTCGCCATTTGCATGAGGCGAGACGGCGGTCTCGATTTCGAGATGGCGGTCTCGTCCCCAAAAAGGTGAGAAACCTTATTTTTGTGCCGAAAATCCTTCCTATCCTAGTATGGGGCCTAATAGTCTCTCCTAGTGGCTTGTTAGGCTTCGTCCATCTTCGAATTGGAGGTCTTCTACTCTTTATTTGGAGGCCGGACAAGATTTGGGGTCTACACTAGGGAAACATGTGGACATCTTTTGTCACGCGATGGGGAACAATTTGTTATAGAGTCATGCCTTTTGGGCTCACGTAAATTCCTCAGGTCCATCATCAGCAAAAAGGGAATCGAGGTAGATCCTGATAAAACAAAGCCGATTTTGGAAATTCCCCCACCAAGAACAGAAAAGGAAGTCAGAGGATTTTTAGGCCAGATAAATTACATAGCAAGATTCATTGCACATTTAACAGATAAGTGTGATAGAATCGCGCACGGAATGTTTGCGGTTGCGGACAAAACCAAGAGGGGGGTGAATTGGTTTAGTTATAAAAAATTAGGGTTTTTAAAAATTTTCCCAAATTTCACCGATTAAAATGCTTGTAAAGTAAAGAGATAAGGGAAAGAGGATTACATATGTAATTTATACTGGTTCGGATCAAAAGACCCTACGTCTAGTTGTTAATCACACTAAAATAGGATTAACGCAGTCACTATAATCATAGTTACAACAGATTACAAATTGCACAAAGATAAGGATTAGAAAACACCTCTCTTGAGTCACATAAGAGATGAACACCTCCTTTGAAATCACAAAGGATGATAACAGCTTTTCTTAGAGATGGCACAACACACAATCCACCAAGAATCCCACTCAGTGATTCTTATCGCTTCTAGCCCACACTAGGTTTCAAAAGCCCCTTTTTCTTTCCTACACAAAGTTCTCTAGCAATCACAACTCTTAACTTTTGTATGAAAAAGGTTGTATGTTCAGAGAGCCTTAAAGAACCTTAAGTAGAGAGATTTAGGGTCTGGGGAAAAGAAGTTTTTGAAAATAGGAGTATTGGAAACAAGTGCATCGAAAATAGGTCCAAATTCGAAATTCAAAAATCATAACAGACGTAGATAATCGATTATCTTAAGTGATAATCGATTATCACAGAGCCATTTTCGCAGAGGAGTAAACTGGACAAGGATAATCGATTATCCTTTGAGATAATCGATTATTCTAGAGTTTTCAAAAACCAAAAACAACTGGGATAATCGATTATCAAGCCAGATAATTTATTATTCCAGCAAGCTTTTCAAAAAACAGATTTCAAGCAGGATAATCAATTATCCTAAGTGATAATCGATTATCACAGAGTGGTTTTGATAAAAATGAACTTTCAGAGGAAGAACTATGTGCTAGCTATCTTGGACTCTAATTTTACAGAGTCAAAAAGATAAAACAGAGTTATTACAAGTAAATACAAATGATTATAAGTCTTCAAGACTTCAAGTCCTTTGTTCTTGAATCATCATCAAAATCTTCAAGCATCATATCCTTGTATGTTCAACAAAGTGCGCACCCATTTTCAAGCTGTTGCGCAAAAATCAGCGGATAGTTTGAAATGAAGAGTGCCAGCAAGCTTTTGAAAAGATTAAGATGTGCTTGACCAATCCACCAGTATTGGTGCCACCCATTAAAGGAAAAACCTCTGATCCTTTATCTATTAGTACTCGACGAGCCTATGGGATATGTTCTCGGTCAACAAGATGATACAGGAAAGAAAGAGCAAGTCATATATTACCTCAGTAAGAAATTTCTAGATTATAAGACCCGTTATACACCACTCGAAAAAAACATGTTGTGCATTGGTGTGGGCAACTCAACGTCTTCGACAGTATATGGTTAGACACACGACCTGGTTTGTTTCCAAAATGGATCCAATAAAATATCTATTTGAAAAACCCGTCTTGACCGAAAGGATAGCCAAGTGACAAGTACTCCTATTGGAATTTGACATCATGTTAAAAAAAAAAGAAGCTATCCAAGGTAGTCCTCTCGTAGATTACCTAGCACACAGATCAACAAATGAAAATCCCTACAAGACAACTTTCTAGGTGAGCAACTCAGAGATAATGCATGGAGCATGTTCTTCGATGGAGCCTCGAACATCTAGAGTACATCCGTAACACGACTATGAGGATGGAAAGTGTTAGTTTCGAGTACACCCCTCGGGAAGATAACCAGATTGTAGATGCCTCGCTACTCTGTCATCCATGTTTTAGATCAAGAGCATCAAATATCAATCATCCATGTCAGACGACATGATAAACAAGCTTTTTGCATGGCAGTAGATAGCAAGGAAAATAGATCTCCTTGGTATCATGACATCAAGCGATACCTCATGATGGGCGAATACCCCGAGGGATTTAGTGATAATAATAAAAGGACCTTTCGGAAGAAGGCCTACCTTCCCTACGAGTTATAATGGAAGCAAAATTGACAAGAGCTGAATGGATTCAAAGCCGGTACGACCAACTGAATTTAATAAAAACGATTGAATGCCATGTCATGGACAAGACTATCAAAGGAGAATAAAAAAGGCTTATGACAAAAAGGTCAACCCCTATACTCACCATGAGGGGAATTTATTGGTAAAGAAATTGCTTCCGGCCCAGAAGGGATTGTAGGTCCCAAATCTTGCTCGGCTTCTCAATATAGACCAGAAAACCTCTGTTCGAAGATGAACAAGGCTTCTTTAGGCCCCTAGGCATGTTCACTAGGCTCCATGTAAGGATAGGAGGACTTTCTGTATACAAACAATAAGAAAAAATAGGAAAAGCTGTCAGAAGACTCGAGACGGCCATCCCGTTTGGCCAGACGACCGTCTCACTTTCCCTAGAGCACGAGACGGCTATCTTGTTTGGCCATACGACCATCTTACCTTCATGAAGGTCGAGACAACCGTCTCGTTTGGCTAGATGGCCATCTCGATATCCCAGTCGGCCATCTCTCCTGACAGAAGTCCAGACGGCCATCCTGGTGCGAATTCCTATAAATAGGACCCCCCCCTTCATTTCACACAGTTTTCACACATTCTCACATCCCTTGCACTCCTACTACTCTCTTGGAAGTCTTTTGACACTAGTGAGGTTTCTGATTTTCGTTAAGGTAGAAATTGGTTAGGGAGGTCTCCTTTTGGGACATCCGGCCCTCGGTAGAGTGATCTTTTTCTTTGTTGCGGGAGAGCAGAGTGCTTATAGAGCAAGGGGATTGCCAAAAAGCGTCCTCAAGTTTTGAAGAGTTAATATAAAAGCTCGCTTCGGAGGTTCCTTTTTTATTCTCTCTCTTTTATTGCTTTCTTGACCGCTTTCCTTATTACATTAGATACTAGGACCATGTAGATATTTAAATTCTGCAAGTAGATAAAAAAATAAGGTAAAAGCATAGTTTCTTTCAGTCTTTATTTTTTAAACTAGTCCATCATAGAGAACCCGAAAGGGGCGTTGTAGGGTGCTAACACCTTCCCTACACGTAACTAACTCCCTTACCCAACTCTGGTTGTAATGGTCAAAGTTGGTTTTCTAAAGCAACACCTTTTCTTCCTTTTTCGATGTTTATGGTAAAAACATCGGTGGAAACTCCATAGAACCTTTTACGAAAACCTCTCCTTTAGGTCCAGCCCGGTTATCGAACAAACTAAAAGCATTGAACATCTTTAAAAAACGCAAGTCATTCAAAACCATCGCGTCGCTTTGACTGCCTCTTTTGACGGCGGCAACAGGGATAAAATTGGAAAATGGGCACCAAATTATGAAGGACCCTTTGTGGTCAAACGAGCTTTCTTGGGAGGAGCTCTTATCCTCACCGATATGGACGGAGAAGAACTTCGACACCCAATCAACTGATGCGGTGAAGAAGTACTATGCTTGAAGACATTGCTTAAGACCCTTTAGGAATGAAAACCCGCAAGGGGCATCCCTGGGAAAAATATAGGGTTCATATCCCTCGCTAGGACACGTCCTGGGCAAAAAGTAGAGGTAAAAAAAATAAATAATAATTGTAGACACCAAATCTTGCTCGACTTCTCAATAAAGATCAGAAGACCTTCGTTCGAATATGGACAAGGCTCCTTTAGGCCCCTAGGCATGTTTACTATGCTCCATGTAAGGATAGGAGGGCTTTCTGTACAGAAAAAATCAGAGAAAATAGGAAAAATTGTCAGAGACACGAGACAGTCATCTCGTTTGGCGAGACGACCGTCTCACTTTCCCTAGGTGACGAGATGGCCATCTCGTTTGGCCAGACAGCCGTCTCGCCATTTAAGCAAGGTGAGACGGCCGTCTCGATATCCCAGACGACCGTCTCGCCTGACAGAGGTCCAGATGGCCGTCCCGGCGTGTCTGGCGCCCCTCATTTCACACACAATTCACACAGTTCTCATCCCTTCTCTCATCCTAGAAACTCTATTAAGACTTCGGGATAACTCTGAGCACTTTCCAGAGTTCGAGTAAGACTTCCAATTTCCGTTTAAGGTAGAAATCGGTTGAGGAGGTCTCCTTTTGAGACATCTGGCAATCGGTAGAAGGGTAGTTTATTTTGTTGCGGGAGAGGAGCGTGTTTGTAGAGCGCGGGGACAGCCAAAAAGCTTCCTCAAGTTTTGAAGAGTTAATATAAAAGCTCGCTTCGGATATTCCTTTCCTTATTCTCTCCCTTTTACTACTTTCCTTTATCGCTTTACTCGTATGCATTAGATATTAGGGCCATGTAGACATTTAAATTTTGCAAGTAGAAAAATAAATAAGGTAAAAACATAGTTTTTAGTCTTTATTTTATAAACTAGTCCATTATAGGAAACCCGAAAGGGGCGTTGTGGGTGCTAACACCTTCCCCACACGTAGCTAACTCCCTTACCCAACTCTAGTTGTAATGGCCAAAGCTGGTTTTCTAAAACCAACACCTTTTTTTCCTTTTTCGATGTTTACGGTAAAAACATCAGTGGCGACTCCATCGGACAACCTAAAAGCGTTGAAATCTTCTTTAAAAAATGTGAGTTAAACAAAACCATCGCATCGCTCCGACCACCTCTTTTGACGACGGTGACAGATGGTGACTCCAATAGGGAAGCTAGAGAGTTGATCCCATTTAGTGATGGACTAAGTTTAGAAAATAAAAACTTGAAATTACACTTTTGCCCTTCCTTTCTTTATAACATGCTTTATTGTATGGCTTTAATAACTATTGTATGTTTATTTTCTAAAATGTTTGAAATAACAACTATACACAAACCTTTGCACACAACAGTTTCTCCTATACCCAGGGGCATGTGGGATAACCTTAGGGAGTGGGTGGCAGGTACGATTTGCTGTAGTAAAGGGTCATGAGCCCACTGGTATGGTCGAAAATCACCACTCAAGGTGATAACCTTCCTCTTTTGGCCTAAAGACGTCGACACGGCCTTAGTACCACACATGGTCTAAGGGCTGGAAGAGTGGGAATCCTATAATGGGGGCACCTTGGGGGCCTGGCCTTGGTGAGGATAATTCAAACCACCTTGAATACGCACTTTTCTATAGGATACCCCTACCTCGTGATAAAAACGTTGTCACTCTGTTCGCGGATGAGTGAATTGTTTGTGAATTTGTTTGTTGCATAGCATAATCATACCAAAAAAAAAATCTCGAAAACCTTTTTATAATAAACCTTATCTCAGACAATCTATATTTTAGCTAGCCTGGTTTCAGGTTCTTTGTAAGCTAAGTAGCCACCTGGACCGACAGAAGAGATAAGGGATTATAAAACCATTCTTTCATAATAAGCCATTTTTTTTATCTCGGATAGTCTTCATTTTAGCTAGACTAGTTTTAGGTTCTTTGTAAGCTAAGTAGCCACGCAGACCGACAAAAGAGATAAAAGGTTATAAAAACATATCAAATAACCACCATAAATAAGAGAAAATGGGACCCTTTTCATGGTGTTAAACATCGAATTCATAAACATCCATATAGGTACTTTCCTTTCTCTTGAAAAACCAAGTATATATATATATATATATATATATATATATATATATATATATATATATATATATATACAAAAAACCAAACACTATCATGCATCATGTAGAGAATAAAACATGATGATGTTTAGGAAAAACAAAACACTTTGATGCATGCCCACATCAACATCATACTCATAGCATGCATTTTTTTTGTTTCTAGATAAATGGAGGGGTCTAGTAATAGACAATTGAAGAAAGTGGATATTTTTTATACCGTGTGGAAAAGATAGAATGGTTGTGACAATGATGCCACCTGTCGCCGCTGCCAGAAAAGGCGATCGGAGCGACGCGATGGTTTTGAATGACTCACATTTTTTAAAGAAGATGGTCGACATTCTTAAGATGTCCAATAACCAGACTGATCTTAAGGATGAAGTTTTCGGAAAAGGTTCTATGGAGTCGCCACCAGTGTTTTAACCTTAAACACTAAAAAGGGGAAAAAGGCATTGGTTTTAGAAAAAACCAACTTTGGCCATTACAACCAGAGTCGGGTAAGGGAGTTAGTTACGTGTGGGGAAGGTGTTAACACCCCGCAACGCCCTTTTGGTTCCCTATGATGGACTAGTTTATAAAATAAATACTTAAAGAAACTATGTTTTTACCCTATTATTTTATCTATTTGCAGAATTTAAATGTCTACATGATCCTAATATCTAATGCATACAAGGAAAGCAGTAAAAGAAATCAGTAAAAGAGAAGAGATATGAAGGAGAACCTCCGAAGCGAGCTTTTATAAATCTCGAACTTGAGGACGCTTTTTGGCAGTCCCTACACTCTACAGAGTCACTCTCCCTCGAACAACAAATAAGAGTACCACCCTATCGAGGGCCAGACGTCTCAAAAGGAGACTTCCTTAAATGATTTTTACCTTAAACGGAAATTGGAAAGCTCATTCAGACTCTAGAATAATGCTCAAAGTCACTCTAAAGTGCCAAAAGGCTTCCTAGAGAGTGTAAGAGTGGAGAGGTGTGAAAAAATCAAGGAATGGGGCTCCTATTTATAGGGAACCGCACCAGGAAAAAGTGGACGACTGTCTGAACTTAGTGGACAGCCATCCATGGCAAAAAGTGACCATGGATGACCGTCCATATAGAGTTGACGGTCGTCCATGGCCAAAAGTTGCCATGGACAGTTGTCTAGGCTAAGTGGACGACCGTCCATTGCTGTAAAGTAGGCATGGACGGCTGTCTGACTGTCCTGGACGGTCATCTGCTATTCCTGACAAAATTTTTTATTTTTATTGCCTCTGAAAACCTTCCTATCTTAAATGGAACCTAGAAAAAGCTACTAGGGACATAACAAAGTCTTGACCATCTTCTAAACGGGTAATCTCTGGCTTTATTGGGAAGCCGAGCAAGATTTGGGGTCTACAGTTGCCCCCCCTTCACCCAACCAATTGACTATGGGCTAACGTACCATAAGGTCGATTGGCAGGTGAAGGAGTTAATCCTCTTACCCGATTGTCCTCTGGATGCTCCTCTTGTCATGGTAGCTGACCCTCGGGACCATGAGTGTAGTCTGATGTTGTCTTCAGGATGCTTCCTTGCTGTGGAGGCTGACCCTTAGGACGATACGAGTGAAGCTTCAGGATGCTCCTTTGATGCGATAGCTAACTCTTTGGCTGATGTAAGTGCATGTAGAGTTTTTTACTTCAAGATACTTCCATGCTGCGGAAGCTGACCCTTCAGATGATAAATGCGTGGTTAATGGGTATGAACCCCTGTAGACCTCAAAACTTGCCCGACCTCTCAATAAAGATCAAAAGACTTCTGCTCTAAAGATGGGTAAAGCTTCGGTGGGCATCTAATAGCATCAAACGACTTCCGTCTTAAGAAAGGAGAGCTTTTCTGAAGCAATAAAACGCAAAATTTGGAGAAAACACTCGAGACAACCGTCCCAAAGTCGAGACAGCCGTCCCAGGTGGCTGAGACGCGCGTCCCAAGGGCCAGTTGCACGTGCCAACAAATTTTCTCCTCTAAGAAGGTCGTTCCAAGGGCCAAACGGTCGTCCCAAGTAGGTGAGATGGCCATCCCACCTTTCTGAGGCTAGACGGCTGTCCTGGATTCCTAGCAGCAAAAAACTATAAATAGGGGGCCCATTTGCAGCTTTTTCAGACACTTTTACACACCTCACACCTCTCTAATCTTCTACTTCTCGAATGATCTTTCTGATTGTCTACAAGGTAACAATCGGTTAATGAAATCTCTTCTGAGATATTCGAAATTCGATAGTCTAAAATTCTTTTCTTGTATTCGGGAGAGGAGAGTCCTTGTAGTGCGGGAGGATAGCAAAAAAGCATCCTCAGAGTTGAAGACTTTCAATAAAAGCTTGTTTCGGAGGTTCTTTTCATTACTCTTCTCTTTATTGCTTTATTTACTGCTTTCCTATGTGAAGTAGAGAATAGGATCCTGTAGATAGCCATTTTTAATATTGTGTAATAAAATAGGGTAATAGCGTAATTTTTCTCAATCATTATTTTATGAATTAATCCGTCATAGGGAACCCGAAAGGGGCATTGTGGGGGTGTTAATACCTTCCCTGCATGTAACTAACTCCCTTACCTAACTCTGGTTATAATGGCCAAGTTTGGTTTTTCTTAAAATCAATGCCTTCTTTTTATCTTTTTCCAATATTTATGGTAAAAACATTGGTGGCGACTCCATAGAATCCTTTTTTACGAAACCTTGCTTTTATTAGAGGTTAGTTCAGTTGTTGAGCACCTCAGAAACAATGATCATATTTTTACAAAAACGTGAGTCTAAACCATCATATCGCAACTGCTCGCATAAACGTTCGATATGCCCTGAGGCGTCGAAATGGACGGCGGCGACAGATGGCGACTCTATTGGGGAAGCTAGAGAGTTGATCCCATTTAGTGACGGATAAATTCAAACAAAAAGTAAAGATTTGAAATTACGCCTTTACCCTTCCTTGTATTTATAACATGTTTTATTGTATGGATTTGATAATTGCTGTATGATTACTTTATGTAATTGTTTGAAATACAAACTATATACAAAAACCCTTGCACACAACAGTCCCTCTATACCCGGGGGCAAGAGTGATTACCCATAGGGAGTGGGTGGCAAATATGACCGGCTTGTTGGCACACAGGACTACATTCGTTGTCAGAAAACCACTAAATCAAGGTGAGAACTCTCTTCTTTTGGTCCAAGGACGTCGACACGGAGTTCCCTGCATGGTCCGAAGACTGAGAGATTGAGAGGGTCATATAATGGGGGCACCTTGGGAACCTTTGGCCATGGTGAGAACAGTATAGAACCACCTTAACCATGCACTTTTCTGTAGGAAAACGCTACCTCGTGATTAAATGTTGTCGCTCTGTTCGAGGATGAGTGAATTTGTGTGCATTTGTTTGTTGCATTTGGTTGATGCATTTGCATAAGATAATCATACAACAGTTGAAATGAAAGCAAATAAAAAATCTTAAAAATCATTAAAATAAATAAGAATAAACCAACTTTATCTCAGACAGTCTTCATTTAAGATAACCTAGTTTCAAGTTCTTTGTAAGCTAAGTATCCACGTTGACCAACAGAAGAGATAAAGGGTTATAAAAATATAAAAACAATTTAAAGCAATAAAAATACCTCTTATAATAAAAAGATTTTTGACAAAATCGTATCATTCATACCACATCATTCAATAAGTGGAAAAACCAAGAGAGAAAATAAATGCATAAGGACAGTATGCATAAACATCATCTTAATAAATCTGTTGTCGCCGCCTCCCCGAAAGAGGGGGTGCACGGTCGGAGCGACGCGATGGTTTTTCGACTCTTCTTTGATTTTTCGCGTTTTTATTATTGGTGGTTACAACGTCCGTAGGTTGTCCGATAACCGGGCTAACCTAGAGACGAGGTTTTCAAAAAGTGTCCTTGAGTTGTCCGACAACCGGTCTAACCGATATTTTTACCATAAACATCGGAAAAGGGGTTTGAAAAGGCGTTGGTTTTCGAAAACCAACTTTGGTCATTAGAACCAGAGTTGGGTAAGGGAGTTAGTTACGTGTAAAGGGAGTATTAGTCCCTTTACGACGCCCCTTTCGGGTTCCCTATGATAGGCCGGCTATTTGCGAATAATTAAACTTGGAAAATTGCGCTTTTACCCTTTTATTATGCGGTATTTAAATATGTGACTACATTGCCCTAGCTTTTATTGCATAATTTAAATAGCAGTAATTTTAAAGAATAGCGAATGAGGATATGCACCTCCAAAGCAAGCTTTATATTCAAAAAGAGGGTGCGTTTTGGCAACCCTTCACTCTACACTCTCAGAAACTCCGGAAATGCCTCGGAGGGATTCTTAAGAAGATTTAGAACGCTCAGTCTATGCCTAAAGACGCTCAGAAACTCCGGAAATGCCTCGGAGGGATTCTTAGAGAGAGAAAATCTAGAGAGAAGGGAGAGCTACTGTTTTTTTTCTGTCAAAATGAGGGGGGGGGAAGCCCCTATTTATAGTTTTTCGCGCTGTCAGGGTCGAGACCGCCGTTCTCGCCTGACAGGGTCGAGACCGCCGTCTCGTAATTCGAGACCGCCGTCTCGCTCATGTCACGGGGTCGAGACCGCCGTCTCGACTTGGCGAGAATCGAGACCGCCGTCTGGAAAACCCAGACGGCGGTCTCGTCCTGGCGCTGAAACGAGACGGCGGTCTGGTATTCCCAGACGGCGGTCTCGTCCCTTCAAGGCGAGAAAATTTATTTTGGGCCAAAAAAACCTTCCTATCTTGGTACGGGAGCCTAATAGTCTCTCCTAGTGGCTTGTTAGGCTCCGGCCGTCTTCAAATAGGAAGCTTTCTGACTTTATTTGGAGGCCGGGCGAGATTTGGGGTCTACAGCTGCCCCCCCTTTACCTGACTAGTCAACTATTGGCCTGTTGTGCCAGACAGATTGATAGGAAGGTAAAGGAGTTGACCCTCTTGCCCGGCTACCCTTCGGACATCCCGTTTTATGGCGGTTGATCCTTTGGGGAGATGTTGTCTTTGTGCGCCTCTGGGATACTACTCTTGATGTAGTCGATCCCTTTGGTTGACACGTGGTAGAACCTCCGGATACTACTCTGGACGTAGCCGATCCTTCGGTTGATGATTGGTAGGACCTCCGGATACTACTCTGAACGTAGCCGATCCTTTGGTTGATGAGTGGTAGAACCTCCGGATACTACTCTGAACGTAGCCGATCCTTCGGTTGATGAGTGGTAGAACCTCCGGATACTACTCTGAACGTAGCCGATCCTTCGGTTGATGAGTGGTAGAACCTCCGGATACTACTCTGAACGTAGCCGATCCTTCGGTTGATGAGTGTAAACCCCCCATCAGGCTGGTAGGTGCAGTCCGTTGTGTGGGACTGGATGGGTATGAACCCCCCATCAGGGTGGTAACGGCGGCTTACAGTTCAGGTGGCCCATGCGCCTGCTAGGCACTTCTTACGTGCTGGTTGATAGGTATAAACCCCCTATCAGGCTGGTACAGTCCCGTTTGCGAAGGACTGGTGGTAGTGGTGGCTTACTGCTCGGGTGGCTCATGCGCCGACTCTCTGGTGGATATTCTTGGTCTTCTTGAATGGTCATCCAGACTGTACCGGGGATTTGGTTTGTCGTTCATCCAGCTTCATTGATTGCTGGGGATTTTAGTTCTTTTGATTTTTTTGTTGGTGGTTATCCGACTCTTGCTGGTAGTCGGGTCTTCTTTTGTGTTTGACTTTTGCTTGGTAGTCAGTTTTTATTGGTTGAGGTAGTTTTTATCCTGCCTTTTTCTCGCGGTTTTATTTCTTTTTTCCCACGATTATGGATTTTTGGCTTTTTATTGTGCCTTTTTCCTTTTTAAGCTTCTTTTTTGTTACGCTGGCTTTTGTAAAAGAAGGCAAAGAATGCGGGAAATAAAATTTTATTCATAGGGAATTTTATTACAGCGATTTTTATTTTATCCCGTACCGCCCCCTAAGAGTCATCATCATCATCAGAAGGGGGGCGGTGGGGGAAATATCTATACATGTTGTAGCGGAAGTCGGTCTGTTCCTGGATTTCGTCATTGTAATCCTCCTGGTGCGCCGTCCACTCCTGCCGCATCCTCTGCTGCTCTTGGCGGATCTCATTTTGGCCTTCTTGAAGGGCCTGTATGTGAGCATCCTGGGTCTGCTGCCACTGGGTCCGCTCTTCTCGCCACACTTGCTATCCGGCTGAATTGCTTGGCTCAAATAGTCCATATCTTTGGTGCATGCCGGCGAAGTCATCGAGTGTCCTGTGGAGTGCATTGCTTCGCTATTCTTGCTGCTTCTCTGGGAGCTTGGGGATGCGGGCGCATCCTGCATTGCCACTATTCCCGGAGGTCAAGCTCAAAATCCGGGGTGAGGTGCGGGCGAGCCGACCCCTCGGCGTATCGGCATCCCCATGCCGGCCGGCATCGGCCCGTTGATGGGCTCAGGTCGGAGGCTGCGGGCCAGCTCTTCCTGGCCAGGGCACCCCATTCTCTCTGCTAGAGGGGTGATGAGGGGAGCTACGAGGATGGCCCCCATGGATCTGCTCCCGAAGTCCTTCAGGGCCCTTAAGAAGAAGTACCCTGGATTGCAGCGCCGCCTCTGGTGCATGCAGTAGAGGGCGAAGAGGTCCGGGAGGGATATCTTACCCTGGCTCTCTTTCCTCCCATGGAGTGTGCACACCGGCATCTTATGGCGGATGCGGAGGGCCGGTTGTAGTGCGGATCCCCTCATTAAGGTGGGCGGTGTGGTTGCCCCTGTGAGGTCTCGCCACATATCGGCGGGGTGAGATGGGTGGGCCGAGAGCGAGATGGCCTCTCGGTATTCCGGGTTAGGGCCTCCTCGGGCCGGATGAATCCAATGGAGACATTGAACTCCTCCAAAGTGGTAGTGTGGTATTGCCCACCCATAAAATAATTGACCATTTTGGTGGGCTGCATTCTCGAGGCCATGGAGGGGATCTCGACGAGGGAGGCCGAGGCCGGAAATTCAAGTACTGCTCTGTGGGTACACATGAGTGGGGGAGGCTGCGGCAAAAAGCCCCACCCAATACGTCAATGTGGGCCCTTACGTCCTCCTCCCATCCAAACTCGGCCAAGATGGCAAAGTCCAGTGTTAGCAGGGAGTGCCACTGGTAATTTCTGAGGTTGTCCAGGCGGGCCTGGTGCTGTGGTTGAAGTTGAGAAGGGTCTTGGGGTGGCGGTGGTGCCGAGCTGCTAGCACCAGAGGTACCCCTTCTCTTCCTGGAGCCACTTCTGCTGAACATCTTGAACACAGAGGGTCTGGAGGAGGGTTTTAGAGGTTCTGGAGGCTTAGGAGGCAAGGAGAGTTGTGAGGAAGCCCCTTCTAGGCACGCTCCTTATATAGGATTTTTGTCCAGGTCGAGACCGCCGTCTGGAAAGTCGAGACGGCGGTCTCGTTTTGTCAACAAATCGAGACGGCGGTCTCGATAATCCAGACGGTGGTCTCGACTTTACTTAAGTCGAGACGGCGGTCTGGCTTATGGAGACGGCGGTCTCGTTTGGTCAACGAAACGAGACGGCGGTCTGGGAAACCCAGACGGCGGTCTCGAATTTGCGGGGTTTTTTTTTTTTTTTTTTTTTTTTTTTGAATAAGAAAATAGGACCTGGTTCAAAAACATTTTATGCATGCAAATGTTTTCATGTTTGATGTCCTATAATGCCTACTTTAGTTAGTTTTTCATAAGGTTTTAACCAACGTGTCTTGTTGCGCTGGAAGCCTTCTGATTTGCTGCGTTTTACTCTTTTGGCTGTACCCTGCCGGATTCTTTGTGGCCGAAGGATAATTTCTTTCTTTCTTTTTTCTGTTTTTTCCTTTTGTTTTTCTTTTTGTAGAGCACTTTCGTCATGTAGTGTCTCTTTTTCCTTGCTTTAGGGATTTCAATCCTCTTGTTGACTATACGCCTCCATATTCCCAAATTAATTATTAGAATATTGTCGTGAGGGTCAAGAGAAAAGAAGCAAAGGGGGTACAAATCAACGGTTTGTGTTTTAGCAGGTTGACTTTTTATTTGATAAAGAATTTGTAAGAATGGCTGGCAAAGGGTTAAGCCTGAGTGTTTAAGCTTTGTCTAAGCAAACATTTTCCCTTCTTTATTTTTTTGTATTTGTTTTTATTTGCGCTCTTTGGTCTTATTTCCATCGCTGTTTAGATGGCCAGCTGATTTCCCTAGATCGCCCTTTGGGTTTTCGAACTAGGATACTGTGTGTTGGCCCTAACTTTTGTCTAGGTTTACTCTCTTGTAAAATTTCGGAGAAATCCTAGCGGACCTTTATTTGTAACCCTAACTTTTGCCTAGGCTACCCTTTATTGTTGTTCGGGTATCCTACCGGGTCGACCCTAACTTTTGTGTAGCCCCCTTAGTGGGTTTCCTACCGGGTAATTTTGCCCTTTTCTTTGGCCTTTGGCTTCTCTGGGCTTTTTCTTTTTTGTGGATTTATTTTTTTGTTCACAGTATTGGCGAAGCGTGACTTTCTTTTGTGGCTTAGGTGAAGTCTTTATTTTTATGTGCTTCTAATCAGCTAACTTGATAGTGATAGCAATGGTCTAATTATTTGGAAGCGCTTTTTCTTCTCTCCTTTTTTTTGTGTTTACTTAGACGGGGTTATTTATGTGGTCTAGTCAAAAGTAGAAAGAAGAGAAGCGAGATAGAAAGAATCATTCTTTATTAATTAATAAGGGAATATGTGCCCTAAAATGCCGGGGGTCGGGCTCGCCCGGGGATAGTCTCTAACAATCACGGGGTTTACATCCCTTAAACGAAGAAAAAGATTTCCGATGACTAGAGTGGCTCTTGACGCTTGCACCCCTCCACTTTGGAAAATTTGCTTGAGTGTGCGGAGGGAGACTTCCCTTTTCCTTTTCCGCTCGGCCCTTGAAAGGGTCATATCCTAGGCCATACTTGTGAGGATTGTCTTTGAATTACGGGGTTCCCTCATTCCTTGGGAATCTGCCCCGGTCCTTGGCCAGGATGGTAGCCATGCTTCAACATCATGCGGGCTACTTTGGTGTTTTCGGGAAGTCGCTCTATGCTTGGCGATTTCAAGTGCTTGAAAAGATGTTTCAAGGGCCTCTTCGGCTGCATCCACAAAGGGCTGGGTGGACGGTCCACTGATCAGGATATCGTCTTCTGCTTGGACCGTGACCAGTTTATCACCCACTATAAATTTGACTTTCTGGTGGAGCGTCGAAGGTACTGCCTTAGCGTCATGAATCCAAGGCCTGCCAAGGAGACAACTGTATGCTGGAGTTATGTCCATTACATGGAAATCGATGTCGAAGATAGTGGGTCCAATCTGGATTGGCAAATTAATCTCTCCCACTACTTCTCGTTTTGATCCGTCGAAGGCTCGAACGATGGTGCTACTTGGGCGCAGATGGGTCCCTTGGATAGTTAACTTATCCAGTGGGCATTTGGGCATTACGTTCAGGGACGACCCGTTATCCACAAGAACTTTGGCGATGAGGTACTCCTTGCACTTGACTGAGATATGCAAGGGCTTGTTGTGCTTTGACCCTTCGAGAGGGAGTTCTTCCTCTGTGAAGGCGAGGTGATCGCTTGCCGTGATGTGACCGACGATCCTCTCGACCTTCTCTTGGGATATGGTATGAGGTACGTGCGCCTCGCTCAAGACCTTCAGCAGGGCGTTACGGTGCGGTTCCGAGCTCATTATCAAAGACAACAATGTGATCTTTGCAGGTGTGCGATTGAGCTGGTCGATAATGGAATACTCGCTTTGTCTTATCAATTGGAGTAATTCCTCTGTCTCCTCCTTGGATTCTTTATTTTCTTTTTCTTCTTCGGTCTTTTTACTTTTTCCTTTATTTTGAAGGACATTTTCCTGTGTGTCCTTGGGGGAGTAGATTCTTCCACTTCTTGTTGTGCCCCCAATGCCGGCTATGTTTGTTATTTCTTCTGTTATTGGTGAAGATTCCCCATATCTCCACGGTACAGCCTTATCTGACTCGTAGGGGAAAGGGCGTGGCATAAAAAGTCGCACTGGCGTCCTTGCCCCCTCTTCTTTATTTTTGAGGACCAACGGCCGAGGTTTTCTTTCCTCTTGCGATGATTCAACAGTTGGGGTGAGCTTTATTAGGAGTGACTTTCTCTCCATTCTTCTGAGTTGGAAGACGTGTTAGTTAATCCTTCCTTTTTATTATCTTATTTATTAAGTGTGAAGGAGGGGAAATTTAAATATGTAAATGTATGCATAAGTAGACAACTGTTGAATAAGAAAAAGATTCTATTAATTCATTCGAAGGTGTACATTCTCCTACTCCATACTTCGAAGCGTCTTTTGACAAAAGCGGAAAAGCCTAAAGAAACCCACAGGCGGGTCTTGTTTCCTTTGTAATTCTCTTTCGGCTTCCCGGACATGGTGAGCGAGCGCTTCGCTTTGCTTATGGATCGCTTGGCTCATTTCTTCGCTGTATTGCCTAGCGTCCTTGATCTTCGCTTCTTGATGTATGACCAAAGCTTCTAGTTCGTCAAGCCTTGCAACAGCTCGGTCTTTTTCTTGTAGCACTTGGTCATATTGAGCTAGCCCGCTTTTCTCTTTAATGCGCAACTCATAGAGGCCTCGGCTGAGTTTTCTGTTGTTCTCTCGCTCTTGGTGGAGGTCTAGCCGAGCTTGGAGGAGTTGTTCTGACAACTCCTTGATCGTTTGAGCTTGCTGAGCTGCTTCTGCCTCAAGATGTGCTGTTTTGGCAGTTATCTCCTGCAATTGGCTATCCGAGCTGGTTCTGGCAGTTTTGGACGCTCGGATAGCTTGTTCGTTGGCGTCAGCACATTGGTCCTTGAGGCGCTCTATTTCATGATCCTTTTTCTTGCCTTGCCTCTGTAGACCATCAATCGTGAGGATAGAGGCTTGTTCTTTTTCCTCAAGGGACCGTATCTGGGCTCCCATTATCTCTACCCTCTGGGTCAAGGAAGCTCTTCGTTGTTGGCGACCGGAACGGGTGTGGTGGATGGTCGGGCCATCTCTCTTCTTCTCCTCCATACCTCATAGTCACTGGTGACAGTTACCCGAGCCTTTCCTAGCTCTCTGTCTCCCATATAGACTGGCTTCTCCCATGCTTTTCTCATAGTTAGTGAGTTTGCCATTGTGCACGAATCTCCAAAGAAGCACAATCCTCCGAGTTCCCCTCGGGAGATAGTAGTTTGGGTCCTCATAAGCTGCCTCATAGCTACTCTAGGTGAGTAGGCTATGCAACCCCTGAGTCCTATCAAGGGTACATTCGGATGGTTTCCACATCTGACGAGAACTGGGCCGGGTCGGAACCAAGGACAGACCCAAGATATGCTGTTGGCACCCCTCTGTTCTAACTCATCCCTCCATTCTATAGTCAGACGTCGCTGGAGGGGGATTTTAGAGAAGCTTCTTAAGGGGTCGGGGAATATCCCCATGTGACTGGAGGCGTAGAGGTGTGTGATGCTCCACACATAAAGTAACGAAGAGCAGCGGCGGAGTGTTCTTCCTTGCTTCGACGGCGAAATCTACCGAGAGCAAGGTGTCGGCAAGAATAGCGGGCGGGGGACTCTTCGAATTCACGTCCCAAGCGAAGAAAGCGTCCATGACGGCGTGGTCAATCGTGTCGAGTTGGAAGGGGAACAAGATTGTTCCGAAAATTAATAGCGCCGGGGTTTTATTGAAGGCCACCCACTCGCCCTTTCGGCCGGGTAGGACAGGTGGTCTTCTAACATCGCTACTTTCCATCCCTGGGTGTTCCCTCTTCCTATCGGGGTACTTTGTCGGTACGGTAGATGGATAAGGGCGAGCGGGTCGTTGCAGGAGTATATGCCTCATGGCGGATATGAACCCCGACTGATTTGGGCCATTTCAACATGGTTTCATACTCCTCTAGGGTGGGCACCATGTCGAACTGCGGAAATTCAAAGCACCGCAGACTTGAGTTCCAGAAATGAATCAGTACCCTGATGAAGACTTGATTGACGCTGATTTTCAGGAGGTCCAGAATCCGTCCATAGGATTTTTCAAACTCCGTTTGGACCTCTGGTGGCATTGTCGCACTAAGTCGCTCTAGCTTCTCGGTATGGCTTCGGAGAATGTCCACCTTCCCCACTTGTCTACTTGTACCCTCCATCTTCTAAAACCAAAATGTATGATTTGATGAAGATGATGTTTATTGTATGAATGTGAGTGTTTATTTTGCTATTTTATCATGTTTTTTCTACATGATGTATGGTATTTGCATTTATTTTTTTTTTGGAAAAATAAACTATCTATATGAATGTTTTTATGAATGCAATATTCTTGGACCAGGTCTTATTTGTGAATTTTGGAAAGAATGAATTTTTATTGCTTTTATTTTTTTATTTGTTATTTTATAGCCTTTTATCTCTTCTGTCGGAACTGCGTGGCTACTTAGCTTGCAAAGAACCTGAAACCAGGCTAGCTAAAAGGCAGACTGTCCGAGATAAAGGTGTTTATTTGTGAAAATATCTTTGGAAATTTTGTTCTGTTGTTTGTTTATGCCATGCAACATACAAATGCAACAATCATATGCACACACAATTCGATCATCCCCGAACGGGCGAGATTCCGTTTTTATCACGAGGTAGGGTTCTCCTGCAGAAAAGTGCGTTGGTTAGGGTATGTTCTAACTGTTCTCACCAGGCTAAGGCCCCCAAGGTGCCCCCATTATAGGGTCCCCACTCTCCAGCCGTCCGACCATGCTCAACACTAAGGCCAGAGTCGGTCTTGTTGCCAAAAGAGGAAGGTTATCACCTTGAGTGGTGGTTTCCGATCACTACTGGTGGGCACAAGGCCCTAACTGCAGCGAACCGTACCCGCCACCCACTCCCTATGGTTATCTCACTTGCCCCGGGTATAGGAGGAACTGTAGTGTGCAAGGGACTTGTGTGCAATTTATATATCAAGCAATTGCGTAAGTATAAATAAACAACAGTTTATTGAAAGCCAAACAATAAAATATGTTATCATACAAGGCAGGGTAAAAGCGCTTATTTTCTTGGTTTAATTATTGTTAATCCAGCCCATCACTAAATGGGATCAACTCTCTAGGCTTCCCCAGTGGAGTCGCCATCTGTCGCCGCCTCCCCGAAAGAGGGGGTGCGCGGTCGGAGCGACGCGATGGTTTTTCGACTCTTCTTTGATTTTTCGCGTTTTTATTATTGGTGGTTACAACGTCCTTAGGTTGTCCGATAACCGGGCTAACCTAGAGACGAGGTTTTCAAAAAGTGTCCTTGAGTTGTCCGACAACCGGGCTAACCCAAGGACTTATTTTGGGTTCTATGGAGTCGCCACCGATATTTTTACCATAAACATCGGAAAAGGGGTTTGAAAAGGCGTTGGTTTTCGAAAACCAACTTTGGTCATTAGAACCAGAGTTGGGTAAGGGAGTTAGTTACGTGTAAAGGGAGTATTAGTCCCTTTACGACGCCCCTTTCGGGTTCCCTATGATAGGCCGACTATTTGTGAATAATTAAACTTGGAAAATTGCGCTTTTACCCTTTTATTATGCGGTATTTAAATATGTGACTACATTGCCCTAGCTTTTATTGCATAATTTAAATAGCAGTAATTTTAAAGAATAGAGAATGAGGATATGCACCTCCAAAGCAAGCTTTATATTCAAAAAGAGGGTGCGTTTTGGCAACCCTTCACTCTACACTCTCGAAACTCCGGAAATGCCTCGGAGGGATTCTTAAGAAGATTTAGAACGCTCGGTCTATGCCTAAAGACGCTCAGAAACTCCGGAAATGCCTCGGAGGGATTCTTAGAGAGAGAAAATCTAGAGAGAAGGGAGAGCTACTGTTTTTTTTCTGTGTCAAAATGAGGGGGGGGGGGGAAGCCCCTATTTATAGTTTTTCGCGCTGTCAGGGTCCAGACCGCCGTTCTCGCCTGACAGGGTCGAGACCGCCGTCTCGTAATTCGAGACCGCCGTCTCGCTCATGTCCGGGGTCGAGACCGCCGTCTGGAAAATCCAGACCGCCGTCTCGACTTGGCGAGAATCGAGACCGCCGTCTGGAAAACCCAGACCGCCGTCTCGTTTTTGCGAGTGTCGAGACCGCCGTCTGGAAAGTCGAGACAGCGGTCTCGTCCTGGCGCTGAAACGAGACGACGGTCTGGTATTCCCAGACGGCGGTCTCGTCCCTTCAAGGCGAGAAACTTTATTTTGGGCCAAAAAAACCTTCCTATCTTGGTACGGGAGCCTAATAGTCTCTCCTAGTGGCTTGTTAGGCTCCGGCCGTCTTCAAATAGAAAGCTTTCTGACTTTATTTGGAGGCCGGGCGAGATTTGGGGTCTACATCTGTCATCATTAGTGCAAAATGGGTCTTAGGAGCACTTTTTGGAAATTTTTTTGGGACAAATCCCCTTCCAGAATTTTCCACCTGTTCTTCCCCTTTTCCTCTTCATTTTAATATGATGTGCGTCCAAATCCGACATCCCAATCAAAAGTTATCCTACTTTCAATATTTTCCGTCATAAAAGGTCCTTTTTGTACTAGTGCATACATAAACACATTCATTCTAGGGTGCACAAGATATCCTTTAGACAAAAGCAAAAGAGACCCAAGTGCGTTTATAACCTTCCTAGAAGGGATAAGTGCGCTAAGGTATGTTGGTAACCTTTGAAAAAGAGAACCATCACACCAAGGTGGGTATGGTATTCCTTAAGCATAAGCTTTTAAGAAGATACTAACACTATTGTCTAAGATATATCTATCTCACACTAATCATTCACAATAAAAATCTATAATAAAAATATTTAAATCATTTAGAAAGTGGCTTGTCTTCTACCCGTCCTCACCGCGCGCAAAAGGCCAAGAAGATGGAACAACTTCAAGAGCAAAATCGCAAACTCACCACCGAGCTTAACTAACTAAAGGAGCAAATGGCTCAAATGACGGAGATGATGCGTCAACAAAGTCTCCACAAAGAGGGTCCTCAAAGTGAACATGCCTCCCACCATGAGGAAGAAAAGGAACCCATTTTTGAACATGAACAAGGAGCTCATGTTCAGACTAACAAGAGGGTAGTACATATCAGTACTCCTAAGGTTTCCAAACAATAGATTATTGCCCTCGAAGGGAGGTTAAGGGCCATGGAGGGGCATAATTTCGATATCAAAGAGGCGGTTGACATGTGCCTCGTTAAAAATATTCAATTCCCCCAATAAATTCAAGACTCCAGATTTCCCAAAGTACATGGGAATGACTTATCATAAAATCCATCTTACAATGTACTGTCGTAAGATGGTTGCGTATGCTGATAATGAGAAGCTCCTGATCCATTGCTTTCAGGAGAGCCTGGCTGATTCAGCTCTAAACTGGTATATGCAATTGGAAAGAGGACAAGTCTAGACTTGGAGACAACTGACTGATGCTTTCCTCCGTCGTTATAAATATAATATCGACCTGACCCCAGATAGGTCAAATTTATAACTACTGAGTAAGAAAAACGACAAGTCCTTTAAGGCATATGCCCAGCGGTGGAGGGAATTGGCAGCCCTAGTAGAGCCCCCTCTATCAGACAAGGAAACCACATCCATGTTTATCAATTCATTGACTGATCCCTATTACGACAAAATGATAGGGAACACGTTGACACTCTTTGCAGTGTGGTAATTATAGGAGAAAGAGTGGAGCAAGGACTAAAGAGTGGAAGGATTGCACAACCTTATTCTTCCACTACAACATTTAAAAAGTCCTTCAGCAAGAAGAAGGAGGGAGTCGTAAACGCTATCAATTTTGCCACTCCTTCTTCCTCTTCGCAGCAAACCAAATCACGCAGACAAGAGAGGAAATTCACTCTAATCCGAACCTCTTGTGGAAGTCTGTTATTAAAATTGATAGACGCCAAGCTCCTAGCACGCGTCCCTCCAAAGAAGATGGATCCATCATATCCGGAATGGTACAAGCCTAATGAGAAGTGTGATTATCATTCGGATGCTCTGGGACATTCCGCGAATAATTGCTTGGCCTTAAAACATAAGGTCCAAGATTTAGTGGATGTAAGATGGATTACCTTTGACGCCTCTACTCCAAAGGTGGATGACAAGCCTCTATCGAAACCAGAGTAAAGGGCGGGATAGGGAAGGCCAACTAACTAGGGCTCCTCACTTTGTACATCTTTTGGTTAATAATAATAATAATAATAATAATAATAATAATAATAATAATAATAAATAATAATAATAATAAAAACTTCTGATGTATCTCTCGTGGTCTTTGCTCATGATCACAAGGGTTTTTTTTATTAAAATGGGCTTTGTAAATACTTTTCCTTTCATCAATACAATGAGGCATTTGTCATAATATTTATATTCTTTTCCATTCTTTTCTCTCTCATATTTTCTCATATTTAATAAAAAATCTAAACCAAAGCATAACCATACAGTCATGTCTGTAATTGAAAACTCTCTGCAGGATCCGAAAGCCGAAGGCGAATGATTTGAGTCAGACAGTGAGGAGGGGACCATTTCCTCGGACATGCAAAGACTGTTGGAAAAAGAAGCTCAATTGATATAGCCCCATTAGGAAAAAACTGAGGCCATCAATTTGGGGCCAAGAGATAATAAGAAAGAAGTAGATACCAGTACCCAAATTGATAATAACATCAGAGAAGGGTTGATACAATTATTAAGAGAATATGTGGACGTGTTCGCATGTTCTTATCACGACATGCCTGGAATTGATGAAAGTATAGTGGAACATAGATTACCATTGAAAGAAGGATTTCGGCTAGTTAAACAAAAGCTTAGAAGAGTAAAGCCTGAATGGTCCTTGAAAATTAAGGAGGAAGTGGAAAAATAGTTGGATGCCAATTTTCTAATCGTGTCCAAATACCCTGAATGGCTAGCAAGCGTTGTGCCAGTCATAAAGAAAAACAAAAAAGTTAGAGTGTGTGTAGATTATAGGGATCTGAATCGTGCAAGTCCAAAAAACGATTTTCCCTTACCACATATTGATATGTTGGTAGATCATACTACTACGAACACTCTCTATTCTTTCATGGATGGATATGCGGGGTACAACCAAATTAAGTTGGTTGTTGAAGATAGAGAAAAAACCTCCTTCATTACACCGTGGGGTACATTCTGTTATAGAGTAATGCCTTTTGGACTCAAGAATGCAAGAGTCACCTATCAAAGGGCTATGGTAACATTATTTCATGACATGATCCACAAAGAGATTGAAGTTTTTGTGGATGATATGATTGCCAAGTCCAAGAACGAGATGGACCACCTCCAATATTTGAGGAAGTTATTTAACTGACTTCAAAAATACCAGATTAAGCTAAATCCTGCTAAATGTACTTTTGGAGTACGATCGGGTAAACTCCTCGAGTTTATTGTCAGTAAAAAGGGAATTGAGGTAGACCCTAATAAAACAAAGATGATTTTGTAAATGGCCCCACCAAGAACAGAAAAACAGGTTAGAGGGTTTTTGGGCCGGATAAACTACATTGCACGGTTCATTGCACTATTAACCGATAACTGTACACCCATTTTCAAGCTGTTGCGTAAAAATCAACCGACAGTTTGGAACTGTTGCCGCCGTCAAAACGAGGCGGTTGGAGCGACGCAATGGTTTTGACTTTCCATTTTTCGCATTTTTTATTGGTGGTTACAACGCCTTTAGGTTGTCCGATAACTAGGCTGAACCTAGGGGTGAGGTTTTCGAAAGGGCGCTCTTGGATTGTCCGATAACCGGGCTAATCCAAGAGCTAGTTTTGAAGGGTTCTTTGGAGTCGCCACGAATGTTTTTACCGGAAACATCAGAAAAGGGGTTAAAAGGCGTTGGTTTTCGAAAAACCAACTTTGGTCATTAGAACCAGAGTTGGGTAAGGGAGTTAGTTACGCGTAAAGGAAGTGCTAGTTTCTTTACGACGCCCCTTTTGGGTTCCCTATGATAGGCCATCTTATTTAAACGATTAAATCAGAAAAATACGCTTTTACCCTTTTATTTGCGGAATTTAAAGATTATGACTACATGGCCCTAGATCTATTGCATAATTGAAATAAAGCAGTAAAAGAGAGAGAGAGAGTGTAGAAACCTCCGAGGCACGCTTTCTATTAATTCTTTCAAAAATTAGGGTGCTTTGCGGCAACCCTTCACTCTACACAGCGTTGGAAACCTCTCGAAACGCTCAAAAACACTCTTAGAAACGCTCAGAAACTCCGGAAATGCTTCAGAGGGGTTCTAGAGAGAGAATTTGGAGAAAAGTCTAGAGAGAAGGAGGAAGAACTGTGTGAAATGAGGGGAATGGGGGCTCTATTTATAGGGATTCGCGCCTGTCAGGTCGAGACGGGTCGTCTCGTTTGACAAGGTCAAGACGGCGGTTTCGCCAATCGAGACGGCGGTCTTGCCATTCGCGAGTGGCGAGACGGCCGTCTCGCCATTTGCATAAGGTGAGACGGCGGTCTCGATTTTGGGACGGCGGTCTCGACCTTAAATGACGAAAATCCTTATTTTTGTGCTAAAAATCCCTCCTATCCTAGTATGTGGCCTAATAGTCTCTCCTAGTGGCTTCTTAGACTTCATCCATCTTCGAAAAGGAGGTCTTCTAGTCTTTATTTTGAGGCCGGGCAAGATTAGGGGTCTACAACTGCCCCCCCTTTACCTGACCAGTCGGCTGTTGGCCTGTTGTGCCAAGAAGAACGACTGGAAGGTAAAGGAGTTGACCCTCTTGCCCGGTCACCCTTCGAATGTTCCGTTTTGCGGCGATTGATCTTCTGGGGAAAATTTGTGATGTGCACCTCCAGGATACTCCTTCTGATGGTAGCCGATCCCTTCGGTTAACATATGGTAGAACCTCAGGATACTCCTTCTGACAGTAGCCGATCCTTCGGTTGATGGGTATAAGCCCCCCATCAGGCTGGCAATTGCAGTCCGCTATGTGTTGGACTAGATGGGTATGAACCCCCCATCAGGCTAGTAGTGGTAGTCCATTGTGTAGGACTGGATGGGTATGAACCCCCCATCAGGCTGGTGGTTGCGACTTACTGACCTGGCTGGGGCGCAGATCAGGCGCACTGCGTGCGCAGGTTGATAGGTATGAACCCCCTATCAGGCTGGTATAGTCCACTGCGTAGGACTGGTGGTGACGGCGGCTTACTGCTCGGGTGGCTCATGCGCCTGGTGTTGAGAAGTGCTTTCTTGTCTTTGTTTGTTTTTTATGGGAATGGTCATCCGATCTGCACCGGGGATTTTGTTGGTGTTCATCCAGCTTGTTGGTTGCTGGGGATTCTTTGACTTTGATTCTTTGGTAGTGGTCATCCGACTTTGTCGGGGATTTTTTTATGAGTGCCTCTTATGTAGGTAGGAATCCTCTGGGGATTTGTTGATCTTGGTGACGCCTCTTGAGTAGGCGGATATCCATTGAGTTTCTGGTAATGCCTCTGACTAGGCTGATATGTGCATTTCTGATTCCTTTTTGTAGAATTTTTTGGAGATCCACTTGAGGATTTTTATTCGGTCCTCTCTGTCATGGCCTTTTTGGACATCCGCTGGGGATGCAAGGGTTTTCTTTTCTCTTCTTTCTTTTTGTTGAGCCCTTGATGGTTTGGACTCTTTTGACTGTTGATGATGATGGACTCTTGAAGCCTTTATTCTCCATAGGGGAGTGTGGAGGAGACTTTGGGTGAGTGTTGCCGCCGCCGTCCGTTCCGACGTCTAGGGACATCTCGAACGTTTATGCGAGCGGTCGCGAAAAGATAGTTTAGACTCGCGTTTTTATGTTAAAATATGTTCATTTCTTCCGAGGTGCTCAACAACTGAACTATCCTCTAATAAAAGCAAGGTTTTCGAAAAGGGGTTCTTATGGAGTCGCCACCAATGTTTTGACTGTAAACATTGGAAAAGGATAAAAAGGCGTTGATTTTAATAAAAACCAACCTTGGCCATTATAACCAGAGTTGGGTAAGGGAGTTAGTTACGTGTGGGGAAGGTGTTAGCACCCCACAACGCCCCTTTCGGGTTCCCTATGACGGATTCATTCATTAAGTAAAGATTATGAGAAATTATGCTATTACCCTATTTTATTGCATAATATTAAAAAACGGCTATCTACATGATTTTATTTTATATTTCATACATAAAGCAATAAATAAAGCAATAAAGGAGAAGAGAAGTGAAAAGAACCTCCGTAGCAAGCTTTGTATTGCAAATCTTTAACTGTGAGGATGCGTTTTGGCAATCCCCCGCTCTACAAAGACTCTCCTCCCCGAATACAATATCGACTCTACTAAATTTTAAAGAAGAATTGAATGCTGGAATACAATTCCTTAACCGATTGTTACTTTTTTAAGGCAATCGGAGAGTTCATTCGAAGTAGGGAGAGAAGACAAGTGTCTTGTCTGGGGTGTGAAAAAGTGGCAACTGAGCCTCCTATTTATAGTTTTCATAGCCTGGCAGCTTGGGATGGCCGTCTGGAGCTTGGAAATCAGGGATGGCCGTCTGGGGAAGTTGGGACGGCCGTCTGGGATTTGGGACGGCCGTCTCGAGCCTCAAAACAAGTTGGGACGGCCGTCAGGAACTTGGGACGGCCCTCTGGACTTCTGGGACAGCTGTCCCAACTTCTGGGACGACCATCTCGACTATTTTTGCCAGATTTTGTGTTCTGGGACCCCAGGGAAGTTTTCCTTTCTTTATTCGGACGTCGATTGATGCCGATAAACATCCATTGAAGCTTTATCTTCATATAGGAAGTCTTCTTGGGCTATATTGAGATGTCGGGCAAGCTTTATCTTGTTATAGGAAGTCTCCTTAGCCTTTATTGAGAGGCCGGGCAAAATTAGGGGTCTACAAGTGTGCTCGATGACTCATGTGGTGGTAATGCTGAGCCGTGAGGAGTGTTTTTGTTTTACCTTCGGAGTAGGAAGGGATCCTCTTGGGGATGACTAGGCCTTTCCATTGGCTTTTCTTTTATGATGTCTTGATGATTGTGCCCTCTTTTATTGGGTGATGATTGGAGCTTTGGCTTCTGGAAGCTTCTTATGACAATTGGCTCTTCTTTCTTGAGGGAGAGCAATGTTTGGAGACTTATTACTTTCTTGTGCCTTCTTTTCTGGGTAGAAGAATGGTAGCTGGAGCTCTTAATTTTCAGAAGCTCTTATTCTGCTGAGTCGCTTGATTGACGACTTGCTCCGTTTTCTTGAGGGCATTATTTGGAGACTCAGTCTCAGTGATCCTGTTTTCAATCACAAACATGGAGCTAGTCTCCTTATATGCATGAATGCTTTTCGTTTTTTGTTATTTGTCTGAAGTAATTTTTATTTCTTTCATTTTTGACATTGACAAAGTCGTTTTGTGCGACTACTTGTGTGGATGCCCTAAATGCAATCTATTCTTATTGATTGATGCATCTGGAAAAGTGACTGGCATTCTCCTGCTGGACTTTTTATGATTATGATGAAGGGCCCTTCTCTTTTATTCATTTTTTGGTTTAGCCCTATCTTTTGGCTAGACCGCCCTTTGTGGGTTTTCGATGTAGCGGGCTACCCTAAATTTTGTGTAGCCCCCTTTGTGGGTTTCCTACCGGGTATCTTGCCCTCTCTTTTTGGCCTTTAGCTTTTATGGGCTTCTTTTGATTTTTGTTTTCTTTTTGCACAACATTGGTGAAACACGACTTTATTTATGATGAGGTAAAACTTTATTTTGTGTTTCTAGTCAATCAGTGGTGATGAGTGGTTTGATTATTTTGATGATGGCGCATTTTGACGCATTTTTGAAACGTTTGTTTAAACATGGTTATTAATGAGGTTTAGATATGAATAGTAGGAAGAGAAGCAGATAATAAGAATGACATTCTTTGTAATTAATAGGGAAATATGTGCCCTACAATGCTCGGGGGTTGGGCTAGCCCCGAGGAGTAATCTCTAATAGGCATTGGATTTACAAACCCTAAGAATCAGAAGGAGAACACATAAAGACTAAAGTCACTTTTGACGCTTGAACTCCTCTATTTGGGAAAATCTGATTCAAGGTGGGGAGGGGAGACTTGCCTTTTCTCCGTGCAGCTTGATCCTTTGTAGGGTAATGCTTTAAAGGATTGTCTTTAAAATTTGGTGGCTCCCTTATTCCTTGAGAGTTTCTAATGAGCCCTTGGTTTGGGCGGCATCCATATTTCCTCACCATGTGGGTCACCTTCATATCGTTGGGGAAGTCTTTTCATATTGGCAAAAGATATTTCAAAGGTCCTTTTCAGTCGCATCCATTCAAGGTAGGGCAAACGACTTGCTGATCCGAATGTCGTTTTTAGCTCGAACCGTGACTAGCTTGTCGCCTACCGTGAGTTTGTCTCTTTGGCGGAGCGTTGAGAGAACTGCCTTAGCGTCGTGAATCCAAAGTCTACTCAGTTTCCTCTTTGGATTATGTTTTTCTTCGGTCTTTTTATTTTTTCTTTATTTGTAGGAGCGTCATCTTGCAGCTCCTTGGGGGAATAGATTCTTTCATTTCTAATTTTGCCCCCAATGCAAACTATGCTGGAGATATCCTCATTAATGGGCGGTGTTTTTGCGCATCTCCACGGTACCACCTTATTCGATTCGAGGCGTGAACAAAATATAATGGCATCCTTGCCCCCTCTTCCTTATTTACTCAGATGACCAATGGTTGAGGCTTATTATCCTCCTTAGGCGGATCAACCGTTGGGAAAAACTTGATGACAAAATGTTTGCTCTTCATCTTATTCCGATTCATGGAAAGCACATCAATTAATCATTTCTTTTTATTATCTTATTATTATTAAAGTGAGAATGAATGCAATTTATGAATGCGATACACGTTTAAAGAGATGATGAAAACAAACAATTTTATTTATTTCATCCAGACAGTGTACATTCCTCAATGCAATGTTTCGAAGTACATTTTTTTTTTAAATATTTCTATTTATATTCTTTTTGACTTCCCGTGCATGGCATGCGAATGCCCTAATCCTCTTTTCATGGTATTGAGGAATGTCCACTTCTTCGATTGTCTATTATTAGATGCATTTTATGAGGATGAAGTTTGGTGAATGCATGTATGCAAGTGTTTATTTTTTCCTAAACATTATCATGTTTTATTTTCTAACATGATGTATGATAGTGTTTGGGATTTTGTGTTTTTTTTGTATGCGGATGAGGGCATGAAGAATACTAGCTGCTTTCTAGAATGCAAATTTTTTTTTATTGTTTAAAACAAATGATTTATGAGATGGATATTCCTTAGAATGAATGTGTTTATGCATGCACCAATACAAAAGGGCGGTAGATGTTCAAAGTGACATAACTTTTGACTGAGATGTCCGATTTGGACGCACAACATATCAAAACGAAAGGAAAAAGGTGAGGAATCAGGCTACCAATCCCAAAGGGGATTTGACCCAGTAATTTTCCCAAAAAACGCTTCTAAGACCCATTTTTTAGGGATTTATTAAAATGATGCGTATGCATACTTTCCTTATGCATTTATTTTTCTCTCTTGATTTTTCCACTTATGACATGATGCAATATGAATGATACGACTTTGTCAAAATTATTTTTATAAATGTTTTGATTTTGTTATTATTATTTTATTTATTTTGGATTTATTTTTTTAGCCTTTTATTTCTTCTGTCGGACTGCGTGACTACTTAGCTTACAAAGAACCTGAAACCAGGCAAGCTAAAAGGCAGATTGTCCGAGATAAAATGGTTTTATTGGCGAAAGAAAAATATTAGCGTCCCTTATCTCTTCTGTCAGACTGCGTGGCTACTTAGCTTACAAAGAACCTGAAACCAGGCTAGCTAAAAGGCAGATTGTCCGAGATAAGGGTGTTTATTGTAAAATTTTGTTTTTATCTGTTGTGTTGGTTATGTTATGCAATCAAATGCAACAAACAAATGCACATACAATTCACTCATCCACGAACAGGCGAGAAGTCGTTTTAATCACGAGGTAGGGTTTTCCTACAGAAAAGTGCATTGGCAAGGGTAGGTTCTAACTGTTCTCGCCAAGGCTTAGGCCCCCAAGGTGCCCTCATTATAGGGTCCCCACTCTCCAGCCTTCCGACCATGCTTAGCACTAAGGCCATAGTCAGTCTTTGTGCCAAAAGAGGAAGGTTATCACCTTGAGTGGTGGTTTCCGATCACACTGGTGGGAACTGTTGTGTGCAAGGGTATGTATTTCAAACAATTGCGTAAATATAAACAAACAATAGTTATTAAAGCCAAGCAATAAAACATGTTATAATACAAGGTAGGGTAAAAGCGTAATTTTCTTGGTTTATTTATTTTTAAGCCGACCCATCACTAAATGGGATCAACTTTCTGTTTTTCGCATTTTTTATTGGTGGTTACAACGCCTTTAGGTTGTCCGATAACCGGGCTGAACCTAGGGGCGAGGTTTTCGAAAGGGCGCTCTTGGATTGTCCGATAACCGGGCTAATCCAAGAGCTAGTTTTGAAGGGTTCTCTGGAGTCGCCACCGATGTTTTTACCGGAAACATCAGAAAATGGGTTAAAAGGCGTTGGTTTTCAAAAAAGCAACTTTGGTCATTAGAACCAGAGTTGGGTAAGGGAATTAGTTACGCGTAAAGGAAGTGTTAGTTTCTTTATGACGCCCCTTTCGGGTTCCCTGTGATAGGCCAGCTTATTTAAACGATTAAACCGGAAAAATACGCTTTTACCCTTTTATTTGCGGAATTTAAAGATTATGACTACATGGCCCTAGATCTATTGCATAATTAAAATAAAGCAGTAAAAGAGAGAGAGAGTGTAGAAACCTTCGAGGCACGCTTTCTATTAATTCTTTTAAAAATTAGGGTGCTTTGCGGTAGCCCTTCACTCTACACAGTGTCGGAAACCTCTCGAAACGCTCAAAAACTCCAGAAATGCTTCGGAGGGGTTCTAGAGAGAGAATTTGGAGAAAAGTCTAGAGAGAAGGAGGAAGAATTGTGTGAAATGAGGGGAATGGGGGCCCTATTTATAATGATTCGCGCCTGTCAGGTCGAGACGGGCCGTCTCGTCTGACAAGGTCGAGACGACGGTCTCGCCAATCGAGACGGCGGTCTCGCCAATCGAGACGGCGGTCTTGCCTTGCAGGAATGGCGAGACGGCGGTCTCGCCATTTGCGCAAGGCGAGACGGCGGTCTCGACCTTAAAAATCGAAAATCCTTATTTTTGTGCTAAAAATCCCTCCTATCCTATTATGGGGCCTAATAGTCTTTCCTAGTGGCTTCTTAGGCTTCATCCATCTTCGAAAAGGAGGTATTCTAGTCTTTATTTTGAGGCCGGGCAAGATTAGGGGTCTACAGGAACGATGAGTGTCAGCAAGCTTTTGAAAAGATTAAGGTGTGTTTGACCAATCCCCCAGTGTTGGTACCACCCACTCAAGGAAAACCTCTGATCATTTATCTTTTAGTACTCGACGAATCTATGGGATGTGTACTCAGTCAACAAGATGATACATGAAAGAAAGAACAAGCCATATATTTCCTCAGTAAGAAATTCCTAGACTATGAGACCCGCTATACACCACTTGAAAAAACATGTTGTGCATTGGTGTGGGCAACTTAGCATCTTTGATAGTATATGGTTAGACACACGACTTGGTTGATTTCCAAAATGGATCCAATCAAATATTTGTTTGAAAAACCCATTTTGACCGGAAGGATAGCTAGGTGGCAAGTACTCTCAGAATTCGACATTGTTTATGTCACCCAAAAAGCTATCAAAGGTAGTCCTTTAGCAGATTACCTGGCACATGGACCAACTGACGAATATCAATTCCTCCAAAATGACTTTTCAGATGAGCATATAATGCATATCCAACATGAAGAACCGGAAAATAATGTGTGGATTATGTTCTTCGACAGAGCCTTGAATCTGCTTAGACACGGGATTGAAGTTGTTTTAATATCTCCTGAAAAGAAATATATCCTGGTAAAAATCAAGCTGAACTTTGATTGCACAAACAATATGGCCGAATATGAAGCATGTGCTTTAGGTATCCAAGCAGCTCTAGGTCATGGGGCGACTAAGCTCAAAATATTTGGTGACTTATCCCTTGTCATTTACCAACTCAAGGGTGAATGGGAAACCAGGAACTCCAAATTAATATCGTATCTAGAGCACATTCGTAATATGATTTCGAGGATGGAAAGTGTCAATTTCAAGTACATCCCTCGAGAAGATAACCAGATTGTAGATGCACTCACTACATTGTCATCCATGTTTGCATTGGAACAAGAACATGAGATGCCCGTCATCCAAGTCAGAAGGCATGATAAGCAAGCCTTTTGTATGACATTAGATAGCAGAAAAAACAAATCACCTTAGTATCATGACATAAAGCGATACCTGACACAGGGTGAATACCCTAAGGGAATTAGTGATAATGACAAAAGGACCATTTGAAAAAGGGCTATAGAGTTTACGTTGATTGGAGAAACCCTTTATAAAAAGATTTTTTATTCCACTTTGTTGAGATGTATAGATCACGAAGAAGCCCAGACTCTGATTAAAGAAATTCATGAGGGAATCTTCGGGACTCATGCACCAGGGTATGTCATGGATAGAAATATCCTCAGAGTAGGATATTTTTGGTCCACAATGGAAGGAGACTGTCATCAGTATGCCAGAAAATGTCACAAGTGCCAGGTTTATGCAGATAATGTTCATGTCCCACCACTACCTCTCAATGTTATGGTTATACCTTGGCCATTCGCTATGTGGGGCATGGACGTTATTGGACCTATCGAACCCAGAGCATCCAATAGTCATCGTTTCATTTTGGTGGCCATTGATTATTTTACTAAATGGGTAGAGGTCACGTCTTACGCACATGTGACCAAAAAGGTGGTGACTACTTTCATCAAGAGGATTATTATATGTCGATACAGCATCCCGCATTGTCTCATTACTGATAATGGAACCAACTTGAATGATAAGATGATAAATGAACTATGCCAGGACTTCAAAATTCAACATCATAATTCCTCTCCTTATCGACCTAAGATGAATGGTGCAGTAGAGGCAGCCAATAAGAACATCAAAAAGATCATCCAAAAGATGATCTATAATGATTGGCATGAAATGTTGCCTTTTGCCCTTCACGGTTATCGAACGTTTGTACGGACTTCCACAGGAGCTAATCCGTTCTCTCTTGAGTTGAAACATACAAGGATATGGATGTTGAACATACATGGATATAAAGCCTGTAGATTTTGATGATGATTCAAGAACAAAACACTTAAAGATTTGAAGACTTGTAATATTATGTAATAACTCTGTTTTTATGATTTTGAGTCTGTAATATTAGAGTCCAAGATAGCCAGCACATAGTCTACTCTTTAAAGGTTCTAAAAACTCATTTTTATCAAAAACATACTAGATTAATCGATTAAATGGCAGGATAATCAATTATTACAGAGAGAAAAACCATTTTCAGCATCTGCTCTCTGGAATAATTGATTATGTGCTTTTCTGAGTCTGCCTCTTGTCATAGGTCCACCTAAGTCTTGGATTGGATCTTGGTCTTGATCCTTCTCATTATGGGCTTGGGCCTTTATGTCCACATCACGTGTGGACCCTAACTTTTTCCCAGGATGCCCTTTGCAAGTTTTCGTCCTGGCGGGTCATGAGCAATGCCTTCAAGCATAATACTTCTTTACCGCATCGGAATTGATTGGATGTCGATGTTCTTTTTTGTTCATGTCGGTGAGGATAAGAGCTCCTCCCGAGGAAGCTCGTTTAACCACAAAGGGTCCTGTCATGATTTGTTGCCCATTTCCCAACTTCATCTTTCTGGGCCAGAAGCAATTTTTTCGATAAATCCCCTTATGGTAAATATGAGAGTTGACATTTTTGTCATGAACCCTTTTGAGCCTCTTCTGATTGGGCTTGTCCACGTCATATGGCGTCCAACCATTTTTCTTTGACTGAGTTCGAGCGGTCGTATTGGTTTTGGACCCATAAGCTTCTATCAGTTCTGCTTCCATGATAACTTGTCAAGGAAGATATCTCGACCTCTATTAGAAGTACGACCTTCATGCCATATACAAAGGGGAGTGGAGTGGCTCATATGGAGGTCCGTATGGAAATTCGATATCTATGAAGTGCATAGGGTAACATTTTATGCTAATCCTTGTAGGTTTTGACCATCTTCCGGATGATGGTCTTAACGTTCTTTATTGGCTGCCCCCCACTACACCATTTATTTTAGGAGTCGTGATGTTGAATTATGAGATCTTGGCATGTCATGGTAGGACCATGCACATGCATCCATATACTCCTTTAATAGTTATACCAAACCTTCCCTGACATTTATCATTTATTTGGGTATTAATACTTATTTTCTTCTTATCGTTTCCTTGCCCCCAAATCGATGACCTCGGTTTCTTCCTAATCAGGCCATATAGATTGAGCTTCTCTTTTTTTTAACAGTCTTTGTATGTCCGGGGAGACGGTCCCCTTCTCACTATCTGACTCAGTCCATTCGCCTTCGACTTTCGGATCCCATGGAGAGTCATCCATCACAGAAATGATTGTTTTTATTTGGTTCTGTTTAGGCCTAGATTTTATTATTATTTATTTTGAAATAATAATGAGGAAGAAAAGAATGAAAGAGAATATGAATGCTTATGCAAATGGCACTACAAAAAATAATCCTATTATCTACGGCCAAAATCCGTAGGAAATACGTATGTAATCCGGTCGTAGGTAATTCTGTAGGTAAATTACCTACAGAATTACTTACAGATTATAATTCGTAGGTAATGCACTTGCTTGAACAAAATCTGTAGGAAATCCGTATGTAATCCGGTCGTAGGTAATTCTGTAGGTAAATCACCTACAGAATTACCTACGGATTATAATCCGTAGGTAATGCACTCGCTTGAACAAAATATTTTTATTTACTAAAACCCTCTATTTATTTTTTATTATTACCTAGAGCCCCCTCCCCTTTATATAATATTTTTATTATTTATTACATTTTTAGAACTTTGAAAAGGGAAGAATCAAACCCGAGTACCTTAGAATTGAAGACTCGATACTCCAACGACTAAGCTATTAAGATATTCTGATAATAACTTACAAATAAATTATATTTATATTTATCCGTGTAAATATATAAATATAAAATATATATAAATAAATAAATAAAAAATATATAAATATAAAATATATAAATATAAAAAAATAAATACAAATATATTTATATTTTGATATATTTATATTTTGATATATTTATATATTTATATGTTCATATATTCATATATCTATATATTCATATATCTATATATTTATATATTTATTTATTTTGATATATTTATATATATTTATATATTTACATATTTATAAATTTAATGGTTGGAGTATCGATTTTCAACTCTAAGGTATTGGGTTTGAATCTTGTCAGTTACAATTTTTTTAATTTGATATAATTTACTTACGGATAGTAATTCTGTAGGTAATTACCTACATAATTACCCACGGACGACATTACCTACGGATAATATACGTAGGTAATGGATAACTTACATATAATGTATTTTAATTTGATATAATTTACCTACAGATAGTAATTTCCGTAGGTAATTACCTATGGAATTATCCATGGATGACATTACTTACAAAAAATATCTGTAGGTAATGGATAATTACACACGGATAGAATTCCATAGGTAATATCTGTATGTAATGTACAATTTACCTATGGATTTTTATCCGTAGGTAATATCTGTATATAATGTACAATTTACCTACGAATTTTTATCTGTAGGTAATATTTTGTAGATAATAGGCTCTTTTTTGTAGAGTGCCTCACTATATTGATAAAGGAAAAATATTTACAAAGCCCTTTTTTGTCAAAGATCTCACGGTCACGGGTGGGGACCGTGAGAGATACAGGAAGCTTAAAAATATGAGGAGCCTAACAAGTTGGCCTTCTCCTATCCAACCCCACTATTCTGGTTGTGATAGAGGCATGGTATCAACATTAGGAGTGGGAGCATCGAAGGTAATTCACTCGGCATCCAACAACTTTTGGACCTTGTACTTCAAGGTCATACAATTCTCCACAGAATGCCTAGGAGCGCCTGAGTGGTAATCATATTTTTCGTTCGGCTTGTACCAATCAGGGTAGGGTGGATCCATCCTTTTCGGAGGGACATGTACTAAGAGGTTGACCTTTACCAGCTTTGTCAGCAGACTACCATAAGATGTTGGAAGGGGAGTAAATTTTCTCTCTTGATTCCTTGACTGCCTAGCTGGTCGTGAAGAGGAAGAAGGAGTAGCAAGGTTGATGACATTCACGCTTTTCTACTCCCTCTTGCTAAGGAACTTTTTGAACGGGGAATTGGATGAGGAAGGTTGTGCGATCCTCCCACTCTTCAGTCCTTGCTCCACTCTCTCGCCGATGTAAAAAGAGTCGACGTTCTCCCTATCATCTTATCATAATAGGGACCTGTTAACAAATTGATGAATAGGGATTGTAGACCCCAAATCTTGCCTGACCTCAAAATAAAGAGCAGAAGACCTCCAATTCGAACATGGGCAAGGCCTAAAAGGTCCCTAGGATAGACTAATAGGCCCCATATTAGAGTAGGAAGACTTTTTGAACGGAAAAAAAATAAGGAATTCCACTTGGAAGGTCGAGACCGTTGTCTCGCCATCAGCAAAGGGCGAGATCGTCGTCTCGCCATCTGCCAATGGCGAGACGACCTTCTTGCCATTTATCAAACCGATATTGCCTTCTCGATTGGCAAGACGACTGTCTCGCCATTTGTCAAAGGCGAGACCGCCGTCCCGTTTGGCAAGACGGTAGTCTCGACCTTGCCAGGCGAGACGGTAGTCTCGACCTTGCCAGGCGAGACAGCAGTCTCGACCTTACCAGGCGAGACGGCAGTCTCGACCTGATAGGCACGAATCCCTATAAAAGGAGGGCGCGACCCCCTCCTTCTCACACAGTTCTCCAACTTTTCCTTCTACAATTTCTTCAAATCTTCTCCTAAATCCCTCCGAAGCATTTCCAGAGTTTTTCTTAGTGTTCTTAGAGAGTATTCGATAGCGTTGCGAGAAACGGCGATCAATGTTGTAGAGCGAAGGACTGCCAAAAAGCGTCCTATTTCAAGAATATTAATCAAGAAAGCTTGCTTCGAAGGTTTTCTTACTTTCTTCCCTTCTTTTACTATTGTTTCCTTACATCTATCTATGTAGTAGCTACTAGGACCATGTAGTCATTATCTTTAAATTTCGTAAATAAAAGGGTAAAAGCGTCATTTTAAGGTTTATTTATGAAATAAATGGTCCATCATAGGGAACCCGAAAGGGGCGTTGTAGGGAAGCTAATACCTTCCCTACACGTAACTAACTTCCTTACCCAACTCTAGTTATAATGGCCAAAGTTGGTTTTTCAAAACCAACGCCTTCTTTTTTTCTTTTCCAATGTTTCCGGATAAAACATTGGTGGCGACTCCTGAACCTATTTTTCGAAAACCTCGCCTTTAGGTCCAGCCCGGTTATCGAACAACCTAAAGACGTTGTAACATCACTTTAAAACGCGAACAGAAGTCAGAAACCATCACGTCGCTTCGACCGCCTCTTTTGACAGCGGCGACAGATGGCGACTCCACTAGGGAAGCCTAGAGAGTTGATCCCATTCAATGATGGGCCAATTTAATAAACAGACTCAAAAATTTCGCTTTTACCCTACTTTGTTTTAAAACATGTTTTGTTTGCTTGACTTTAATAATTGTTGTTTGTGTATTTTACGCAATTGTTTGAAATACAAACTGTACACAAACCTCTACACACAACAGTTCCTCCTATACCCGGGGGCAGTGAGAAATCCATAGGGAGCGGGTGGTAGGTACGGTTTTCCGTAGTGAGGGCCTTGAGCCCACTGGTATGATCGGAAACCACCACTCAAGGTGATAACCTTCCTCTTTCGGCACAAAGACTGACTACGGCCTTAGTGCCATGCATGGTCGGAAGGCTGGAGAGTGGGGACCCTATAATGGGGGCACCTTGGGGGCCTGACCTTAGTGAGGAAAAATAGAACTACCCTGAATATGCACTCTTCTGTAGGAAAACCCTACCTCGTAATTAAAAATGTCATCCTACTTGTTCACAGATGAGTGAATTGTGTGTGCATTTGTTTGTTGGATTTGATTGCATAGCATAACCATACAACAGATAAAAATAGAAAAAACCTCAAAAAATATTTTTGCAATAAACCATTTGTATCTCGGACAGTCTGCCTTTTAGCTAGTCTGGTTTTGGGTTCTTTGTAAGCTAAGTAGCCACACAGTCCGATAGAAGAGATAAAAGGTTGTAAAATAAACCAAATAAAAAATAATAATAATAATAATAATAATAATGAATAAAATGATTTTTGACAAAGTCAAAATATTCATATCGCATCATAAGCGGAAGAATCAAGAGAGAAAATAAATGCATAAGGAAAGTATGCATACGCATCATCTTAATAAATCCCTAAAAAATGGGTCTTAGGAACATTTTTTGGGAAAATTGTTGGGCCAAATCCCCTAGAGGAATTTGCTATCTATTCTTCACCTTTTTTCTCTTTGTTTTGATATGTTGTGAGTCCAAATCCGACGTCCCAGTCAAAAGTTATATCACTTTGAACATCTACCGCCTTTTTATACTAGTGCATGCATAAACACATTCATCTTAGGGGGCATTAGATATCCCTAAGACAAAGACGAAAGAGGCCCTGAGCACATTTGTAACCATCCACAAGGAAGGGACAAATGTACTAAGGTATATGGTGACCTTCGTTATACTTGTCAAAACCATGATGGGGAATGAACCATTATACCGAAGTGGGTAAGGTGCTCTGTGAAGCGTAAAGCTATAAGGATGATATTAAAGCCATTTTCTTAAGGTGTATCTATCCCACACCAATCATTCATTTTCAATAAAGACCCTAATTCATGTGCATACTAGAAAGCGATTGTTCTTCTACCTGTCCTCACTCGCGTGCAAAAGGCCAAGAGGATGGAGAAATTAGAAAAGCAAAATGGTAAGCTCACCATTGAGCTTAATGCTATAAAGGAGCAAATGGCTCGGTTAATGGAGCACACAAAAGAACAAAATTGCAAGCTCATCGTTGAGCTTAATTCCATGAATTACCAGATGATGCAGTTAATAGAACTAATGCGCCATCAACATATCCACCATAAAGGCATCCACATCGACCACATAGGCGAAAGGGTGGGGCAAGGACCAAAGAGCGGAAGGACCACTCAACCTCCCACTCCCAATGCATCATTCAAGAAGTTCCTTAGCAAGAAGGAGAAGAAAAGCGTGAATGTCATCAACCTTACTACTCCTTCTACCTCTGCGCAACAAGCTAGGCAGCCACGAAAGCAAAGAAAGGACTTCACCCCCATTCCAACCTCCTATGGGAGTCTGCTGCCGAAGCTGTTAGAAGCCAAGCTCCTAGTACGTATCCCCCCAAAGAAGACGGGTCCACCTTACCCCGAGTGGTATAAGCCAAACGAAAATTGTGATTACCACTCGAGTGCTCCTGGACATTCTGTAGAAGATTGCTTGAACTTAAAGCATAAAGTTCAAGATTTATTGAATGCTGGGTGGATCACCTTCAACGCTCCCGACGTGGATATCAAGCCTTTATTGCCACTAGAGCAATGAGGAGGGATAAAGAGGGCTATCTGACTAGGGCTCTTCATGTTTTTTGCATATCTCTTGCGGTCCCTCTGCTCGTGGCAGCGAGATCCTAGATTAAAAGGGCTTTGTACACATTTCCTTTTTATCAATACAATGAGGCATTTGCATAAACATCCATATTCTTTTTTCATTCTTTTCTCTCTCAATATTATTTCAAAATAAATGATGATAAAATCTAAGCCTAAACAGAACCGTAAATAAAAACAATCATGTCTGTGATGGATGACTCTCTAGGGATCCGAAAGCTGAAGGCGAATGGATTGGGTCAGACAGTGAGAAGGGGACTATCTCCCCGGACATGCAAAGGCTGCTAATAAAGCAAGCTCAATACATGTAGCCCTATCGAGAAGAAATCAAGGCCATCGATTTGGAGGCAAGAGAAAAAGAAATAAGTATTGATACCCAAATCATTGATAACATCGAGGACGGGTCAACACAAAAACTAAGGGAGTATATGGATACATGTGCATGGTCTTACCATGACATGCCAAGACATGAGAATCCAACATCGTAAGTCCTCTCCCTACCAACCTAAGATGAAGGGTGCAGTAGAGGTAACCAATTAGAACATCAAGAAGGTCACCCAGAAGATGGTCAAAACCTGCAAAGATTGACATGAAATATTGCCTTTTTCCCTCATGGTTATCAAAGTTCCATACGATCCTCCGCAGATGCCACTCCATTTTCCCTATATATGCATGGAGTTCGTACTACCAATAGAGGCCGAAATACTTTCCCTATAAGTTATCATGGAAGCAAAATTGAAAAAAGCTGAGTGGGTCCAAGGCTGATACAATCACTCAAATCTACTCGAAGAAAAACGGTTGAGCACCATGCGTCATGAACAAAGCCTATAAAAAAAACAAAAAAACATACAATAAAAAGGTTAACCCCCATATTTACCATGAGGGAGATTTAATGGTAAAAAGATTGATTCTGACCAAAAGGACAAAATGGGAAAATGGGCGGCAAATTGTGAAAGACCCTTTACGGTTAAACGAGCTTCCTCGGGAGTGTCTCCGCCGTCAAAAAGAGGCAATCGGAGCGACACGATGGTTCAAATTTCCCGCGTTTTATGTGGGTGGTGTACAATGCCTCTAGGTTGTCCCATAACCAGGCTGGACCCAAGGGCAAGGTTTTCGAAAGGGTGCTTTTAGGTTGTCCGATAACCGGGCTAGACCTAAAAGCAGATTTTCAAAGGGGTTCTTATGGAGTCGCCACTGATGTTTTTATCGAAAACATCGAAAAAGGAAAAAGAAAAGAAGGCGTTGGTTTTTTAAGAAAAACCAACTTTGGTCATTATAACCAGAGTTGGGTAAGGGAGTTAGTTAGGTGTAGGGAAGGTATTAGCTTCCCTATGACGCCCCTTTCGGGTTTCTTATGCTAGGTCAGTTATTTCCTAAATAAATTAAAAATGACGCTTTTACCTTTTTATTTGTGGAATTAAAAGATAACGACTACATGGCCCTAATTAATGCATATATAAATGATAAAGCGATAAAAGAGAGGGAGAGAGTGAAGAAACCTCTGGAGCAAGCTTTGATTAATTCTTTAAAAGATAGGGTGCGTTTTGGCAGCCCTTCACTCTTAAAACTCCGAATTCTCTCTCGAAACGCTATAAAAACTTTCTTAAAGACACTAAGAAAACTCCAAAAATGCTTTGGAGGGGCTCTAGGAGAAGAATTTTAAGAAATGATAGAAGGAGAAGTGGAAGAGCTATGTGAAATGAAGGGGAGAGTGCCCTCCTTTTATAGGATTTGCGCCTGTCAGGTCGAGACGGCCGTCTCGCTAATTGGGATGGCGGTATCGACTTGCCGAATGGCGAGAGGACCGTCTCGCCAATCGGGAACACGGTCTCACCATAGCAAGTGGCGAGACGGCGGTCTCGACTTTGCCATTTGGCGAGACAACAGTCCCGAAAAGTGAGACAGAGGTCTTGACCCCTAAGGTGGGAATCCTTATATTTTGTACAGAAAAAGCCTTCCTACTCTAATATGGGGCCTAATAGTCTCTCCTAGTGGCTTTTTAGGCTTTGTCCATCTTCAAATAGGAGGTCTTTTGATCTTTATTTCGAGGCCTGGCAAGATTTGGGGTCTACAGCTGCCCCCCAATACCTGACTAGCTGACTGTTGGCCTGTTGTGCCAAGAAGATCGGCTGGAGGGTGAAGGAGTTAATCCTCTTGCTCGACTATCCTTCAGATGCTCCATCTTGCGGTGGTTGATCCTCTGGGGAAAAAATGTATTGTGTGCCTCCAGGATGCTCCTTCTTGTGGTAGCCGACCCTTCGGTTGATGAATATAAAACCCCATCAGGCTGGTAGTTACAACCCACTGTGCGTAGGACTGGATGAGTATAAACCCCCCATTAGGCTAGTAGTTACAACACACTTGCGTAGGACTGCATGAGTATAAACCCCCCATCAGGCTGGTAGTTACAGCCCACTGTGCGTAGGACTGGATGAGTATAAACCCCCCATCAAGCTGGTATGGTCCTCTGCGTAGGACCGACTACGACTTACTGGTCTGGCTCGTGTATAGATCAGGTGCACTTTGTGCGCAAGTTGATAGGTATGAATCCCCCATCCGGCTGGTACAGTCCACTTTGTAGGACTGGTGGTGGTGGTGGCTTACTGCTCTAGCTCATGCGCTGGTGTTTGAAGGATGCTTTCTGGTGTGGATGAAGTCATCTGGTGTTCCGGAGTTCCTTTCAGCTCTTCCGATAGTTGCCCAGCTTCGTTTGCTGGGAAGTCTTTTGTTTTTTAACTTTTGCTGGTTGCAAAAATTATTGGACGATGTGGTCGTCCTGCCAGTCTGCCTTGGCTATTATTTTGGTTTCTTTAATCCTGCCTTTTTCTGCGGTTTTATCTTTTTTCTCGCAACTTTGGATTTTGGCTTTTTCGGGACTAAGTGTAAGTCTTTTTACTTTTTAGTCTTTTTCGTTACGCTGACTTTTTTCGAAAAGAGAGAAAATGAATGGAAAAAAAATTATTTGTGATAAAATTTATTATAACAGTTATTTTGGGGTAATATCCCGAAGACGGCGGTGGACTCGAGCCGGGAGACGATCCGGGAGGGGGAAACTACCGATACATGTGTCTCTGAAACTCTTCCTGGCTTCAGACTGAGCTGAGATGTTCTTGCCGGAGCAGTGCCAGGTCTTGTGTCATCCCCTCCTATATTTGACCGAAGGTCTCCAGTCAGGTCTCGAAGTATCCTGTCTGAGGGACATTTGGTCAAATTGCTGGCGCATGTCATAGATGTTGCGGTTGATGCCAGCAAAGTTCGTACTGTTGTTGCTGTTGCCGCTGTTGTTGCTGTTGTTGTTGATGCTGCCTAAATTTCGGTGGCGTCGGCATGTCATGCATCGCCACCAAGTCCTGGAGGTCCAGGTTCATGACGAGCGATGGGTGAAGGGCCAACTGGGTTCCTTGCTGAATGAGCATCCCCATGATGACAAGCATAGACCTACTGATGGACTCAGGTCGAAGATCGGAGGGGATGCTCTCTCCACCACGACACCCCCACTTCTCAGCTAGTGGGGTGATGAGGGGAGCCATGAGGATGGCTCCCACAGGACGACATCCGAAATCTTTAAGGGCCTTCACGAAGAAATAGTCGGGGTTGCACCGGCGGCCCTAAAATATGCAGTGCAGGGCGAAGAGGTCAGGATGGGTGACCTTTCCTTGACTCTCCTTACGCTCGTGGATTGTCCCAGCCAGTAGCTTGTGGCAGATGCGGAGAGCGGGGAGGGGAGCAGACCCCTTCAGTAGGGTCGGTAGGACTTGTACCTCAGTGAGATCCTCCCACATCTCAACGGCTGTGAGGGTAGGTGGCCGCTCACAGATGACCGTTCGATACCCTGGGGTCAAGATATCCTCGGGCTGGACGAAGCCGATGGAGACGTTGAATTCATCCAGCGTTGTCGTCCGGTAGGACCCGTTCATGAAGTACAAGACCATCTTGACCAGAGGAAGGCCCGGGACCATGGTGGGTAGCTCCATCAGTGTAATGGAGGCGAGAAACTCCATTACTTCCTGCGCGTACATGCGGGTGGGAGGAGGCTGGAGGAGGAAGTCCCACCCGATTCTCTCAATGAATCCCCGCACCTCATCTTCCCATCCAAATTCGGCGAGGATGCGGAAGTCCAACTTTAGCATAGGATGCCAGGTATAACTTCTGATGTGCTTGAGCCGAGCTTGGTGCTGAGGCGTCAGCTGGGTCAGGTCAGGAGAGGACGGGGTCGCAGAGGTACTTGGGCCAGAACCCTTACCCCTCTTTCTGGAAGTCTCTCCTCTATACATTTTGATGAGAAAGCATGCAAGAATGTGGAAAAATATGTGTGGGAATGCTGGAAGGGATGCACAAATCTGACCCCAAGGCCCCCTATTTATTGATTTTCGTTTTGGGTCGAGACCGCCATTTGGGATTTCGGGACGGCGGTCTCGATTTTGCGAGATTCGGGACCGCCGTCTAGAACTTTGAGACGGCGGTCTCGTTTTGGACTTATGGCTAGACGGCCTTCTCGCTAAGCGAGAAGGCGGTCTCGTTTTTTTCCAAAGTGAGACGACGGTGTCAAAAGTTGGGACGACGGTCTCGTTTCTTCGCTAGTCGAGACGACGGTCTCGAATTTTAGCTAAGATTTCTTTTTTTTTGAAGAAAATAAGACCTTGTTCAAAAACATTTTATGCATGCAATGTTTTCATGTTTGATGTCCTATAATGCTTATTTTATTAGTTTTTCAGAAGGATTAATTGGTGCGTCTTATTGAGACGGGGTCCTCTGATGTTTGCTTTTCTGCTGTATTTGGTGAAAGCAATGAGGGGGAGATTGATGGAAATGTCCTTACATTCCCAAGAGATGATTTTGATGATGATTCAAGTCAACTACATTCAAGTCAACACCATTCAAGATGAATTAAGGACAAGCTGAATTTATGACATTGGTGAAAATGTGAAACATTTCCCTACATGCCCAAGATATGTTTTTGATAAAGATGATGATTAAAGCAAGCCCAAGATGATTCCTGAAGACTAGATAGAGTCTTAGAATACTGGATATGGAGGTACAAGTTGATGAAGTAATATTATGCATAAGCCTCCAAAGCACAAGTGTGATAAAATTCATAACATGATATTTTTCACTGTCATAATCAATTATGATCATCAGAAATGGAAAAATGATTTTCTCTGTCATAATTGATTATATTGGTAACATAATCAATTATGGCAATTCAAATTTGAAAAATATATTTGTTTTGAAGAATAAATATTTCTGAATATATCCTGATTTTTATTCACAAAAATATTAATATCCAACAACCATTTTTGATGCTATTTTTCTATTTAATTAAGTTTTGATGAAAAATAAAAAACACACAATTACAAAATTCGAAAATACAATTTACATTCAATTAATTTTGAGAAAAGAATTCTGAGCAGGCAACAAAGATATTTTACACCTTTTGAGAAAACCCTCTTCTCTATTGTCTTCTGTGCTTTCATTGTTAATCACACTTGTTCTTGGAGATTGGCATTCTACAGGCTTCTACAATTTGTTGTCTCCATTAGCCAGGTGTGCCTATTCTTATTTTTATTACCTTCATCCCTTTTGTATTGGTGAAAATGAGGTGTTTTTTTCCTAGTGTGATTCTAGGGAGGTGTTCATCCTTAGTGGGATTCTAAGGAGGTGTTTTCATCCTTTGATTTGTTCATAGGAGGTGTTCATCCATAGTGGGATTCTAGGGAGGTGTTCATCCTTAGTGGGTTTCTAAGGAGGTGATTGTCTTTTTAATTAGTTTACTTTTTACTGGTTCTTCTGCTGAGTTGATTGTAATTTGTAAACTGAATTTGAAATATAGTGAATGGGGAGTCACTCTTGTGTTAAGAGTTGACTGGGAACTGGATGTAGGGTTGGCTATACCCGAACCAGTATAAATCTCAGTGTGTTGTTCTCTTTCCCTTATCTCTTTCACTTTTCCTGATTATATTATCGCTTCCACTTTATCTGTGTTCAAACAAATTATTGACTCACAAATAAATTTTTAATTTGACATCTATTTTAATTTGTGCATCTATTCACCCCCCTCTAGATGCCATTTGTCTAACACATTGTTGTACCGTTCCGGACTTAACGTGAGCGAAGAATGAATTTTGGTTCGGGGAGCACACTTTGCCACGTCGATGCCCTTTTTCCTTGCTTTAGGGATTTCAATCCTCTTGTTGATTATACGCCTCCATATTCCGAAACTAATTGTTATAATAGTGTTGTGAGGTTCAAGAGAAAAGAAGTAAAGGGGATAAATTCAATGGCTTGTGTTTTAGACGGTTGATTTTATTTGGGAAAGATTTTGTAAGAATGGTTGGCTTAGGGTTAGGCCTAAGTGTTTAAGTTGTGGTCTAAACACACATTTTCCTTTATGGATCTATGCCTTAGCCTATTTCCATTGCTTTTATGGCTAATTGATTTCCCTAGACCACCCTTCGGGTTTTCGGACTAGGATATTGTGTTTTGGGTCCTATCTTTTGTCTAGGTTCCTTCTTTTCTTGGGAATCCTATCGGACCTTATTTTGTGACCCTAATTTTTGCCTAGGCTACCCTTTATTTTTGTTCGGGTGTCCTAACGGGTTGACCCTATCTTTTGCGTAGCCCCCTTAGTGGGTTTCCTATCGGGTATTTTGCCCTTTTTCTTTTGGCCTTTGGCTTATATGGGCTTTTTCCTTTTCTTTTTGTTTTTACACAATATTGGCAAAACACGACTTTATTTATGGTGAGGTAAAACCTTATTTTGTGCTTCTAATCAATCAGCTCAAATATCATGGTAATGGCATATTGCACTTTTGTTCTTCTTCTCTCTTTTTATTTGTTTGTTTAGACAAGATTATTATGAGGTCTAGACATGAAGTAGGAAGAAGAGAAACAAATAGTAAGAAATGTATTCTTTATTAATTAGTAAGGGAATATGTGCCCAAAAGATGCCCGGGGGTTGGGCTAGCCCCAGGGGATAATCTCTAACAATCACTAGGTTTACATCCCTTAAGAAAAGAAAAAGAGCTCCTAATGACTAGGGATGCTCACGACACTTGCATCCCTCCGCTTCGGAACATCTGCTTGAGTGTGCGAAGGGGAGACTTCCCTTTTCCTCTTTCTGCTCGACCCTTCGTAGGGTCATATCCTAGGCCAGACTTAAAAGGGTTATCTTTGAATTCTAGGGGTTCCCTCATCCCTTGGGAGTTTGCCCCCAATTCTTGGCCAGGATGGTAACCATGCTTCATCATTATGCGGGCTACCTTCGTATTATTGGGAAGTCTCTCTACGCTGGCAATTTCGAGCACTTGAAAAGATGTTTCAAGGGCCTCTTCGGCCGTATCCACATAAGGTTGGGTAAACGGTCCACTGATCAGGATATCATCTTCTGCTTGGACCATGACCAGTTTATCATCTACTATGAACTTGATTTTCTAGTGGAGCGTCGAAGGTATTGCCTTTGCATCGTGAATCCAAGGTCTGCCGAGGAGACAATGGTACGCTAGAGTAATATCCATTACGTGAAAGTTGATGTTGAAGATAATGGGTTTGACTTGAATTGGAAGATTGATTTCCCCCACTACTTCTTGCTTAGATCCGTCGAAGGCTCGAATGATAGTGCTGCTTGGGCGCAGGCGGGTTCCTTGGATAATCAACTTGTCAAGTGTGCACTTGGGCATCACATTCAAGGATGACCCGTTATCCATAAGAACTTTAGCAATGAGGTACTTCTTGCACTTGATAGAGATGTGCAAGGGCTTGTTATGGCTCGACCCCTCTAGGGGGAGTTCTCTATCTGTGAAGGTGAGGTGATCGCTTGCCGTAATGTGACCGACGATCCTCTCAACTTTTTCTTGGGATATATTGTGGGGTACATGCGCTTCGCTCAAGACCTTCATCAGGGCGTTTCTATGCAATTCCGAACTCATCATTAGAGATAACATAGTTATCTTTGCAGGTGTATGATTGAGCTGGTCGATAATGGAATACTTGCTTTGCCTTATGAACTGGAGTAATTCGTCGGTCTCCTCCTTGGATTCCTTGTTTTCTCTTTCTTTGGTATGTTTATTTTTCTCTTTATTTTTGGGGGCATCCTCTTGCAACTCCTTGGGAGAGTAGATCCTTCCACTTCTGGTCATGCCCCCGATGCCGGCTATATTGGAGATCTCCTCCTTTATTGGTGAAGATTCCCCATATCTCCATGGTACAACTTTATTTGATTCGTAGGGGAAAGGACAAAGCATAAATAGTCGCATGGGCGTCCTTGCCCCCTCTTCCTTATTGAATTTGAGAACCAACGGCCGAGGCTTATTATCCTCTTGTGGTGAGTCGACTGTTGGGAAGAACTTGATCAAAAGCGGTTTTCTCTCCATCCTTCTGATTTTGAAGACGTTTCAGTTAATCCTTCCTTTTTATTATCTTATTTATTAAAAGTGAAGGAGGGGATATTAAACATGTAAATGAATGATATGCATGCAAGTGGACAATTGTTGAATAAAGAAAATTTATTTATCTGTAGAAAGTGTATATTCCTCTATTCCACACTACGAAACAACTTTTGACATAAACGAAAAAGTCTAAAGAAACTCACAGGCGGATCTTGATCTCTATGTAATTCTCTTTTGGCTTCCCGGACGTGATGGGCAAGTGCTTCGGTTTGCTTTTGGACCACCTGGCTCATATCTTCACTGTACTTTTGACCCTCTTTGATCTTCGCCTCTTGATGGACGACCAAGGCTTGCAGCTCGTCAAGTTTTGTGAGGGCTCGGTCTTTTTCTTGTAGTACTTGACCATACTGAGCTAGCCCGTCTCTTTCTTTGCAGTGTAGCTCAGTGAGACTTCTGTTGAGTCTCTGGTTGGCCTCTCGCTCCTGGCGTATTTCAAACAGAGTCCTCGTAAGGTCTTGTAACAATTCCTTGATTGTCTGAGCCTATTTTGCACATTCGGCCTCAAGGCGTGCTGATTTGGCGGATATCTCCTGAAGTTTGTTATCCGAGCTAGTTCTGGCAGCTTTGGATGCTCGGATAACTTGCTCGTTGGAATCAGCACACTAATCCTTGAGGCGCTCTATCTCATGATCCTTCTTCTTGCATTGCCTCTGTATACCGTCTATGGTGAGCATAGATTCTTGCTCTCTTTCTTCAAGGGCCCTCATCTGGGCTCCCACAATTTCTATCCTCTGGGTCAAGGCATGGACTTGGGTTTGCAGCTCTTCACTGTTTGAAATCACAACAGGTGAGGTGGATGGTTGTGACATCCCTCTACTTCTTCTCCACTCCTCGTAGTCATTGGAGGCAGCTACTCGAGCTTTTCCTAGCTCTCTATCCCCCACGAAGACTGGTTTCTCCCATGCTCTTCTTACAGCAAGTGAATTAGCAACGGTGCATGGGTTTCCGAAGAAACACAGTCCTCCGAGCTCTTCCCGAGATATTGTAGTTTGAGTCCTCATAAGTTGTCTCATAGCCACCCTTGGAGAATAGCCTATGCAACCTCTGACTCCTATCAATGGTATACTCGGATAATCTCCACACTTGATGAGGACTGGGTCGGGTCGGAACCAAGGGCATACCCATGATAATTGGTTAACGTCCCACTGTTCTATCTCGACCTTCCATTCCATGGTTGTGCGTCGGTGGAGAGGGATTTTGGAGAAGCTTATCAAAGGATCGGGGAACATCCCCATGTGACTAGAGGCGTAGAAATGTGTGATACCCCACACAAAAAGTAGTGAATAGCAACATCTAAGTGTTTTTCCTTGCTTCTGGTGACAGAATTCCACCGAAAGCAAGGTGTCGACAAGAAGTGCAAGTAAGGGACACTTCGAGTTCACATCCCAGGCAAAGAAGGTGTCCATGACGGCTTGGTCTACTGTGTCGATATGGAAGGGAAACAAAATTGTTCCGAATATAATTAAAGCCAGGGTTTTGTTGAAAGCAACCCATTTTTCCCTTTCAGCCAAAGCGGATAGGTGGTCTTCTAACATTGCAACCTTCCAACCCTGGACATTCCCTTTTGTTATCAGGGTAGTCTTCTGAAACGACAATCGGATGATGGCAGCGGCTTGTGCTGCAGAAGTATATGTTCCATGGCGGATATGGACCCCGGCTGATTTGAGTCATTTTAGCATAATCTTATACTCCTCCAAAGTAGGCACCATATCAAACTGCGAGAACTCAAAGCAGTGCAGACTAGAGTTCCAAAAATGAACCAAAACCCTGATAAAAGTAGGATCGACACAGATTTTCAGTAGGTCGAGAATCCGTCCATAGGATTTCTCAAAATCGGAGCGGACCTCTGGTGGCATCAATGTGCACAATCGTTCCAATTTCTCAGTGTGGCATCGGGGAATGTCCACTTTCTTCAATTGTTTACTAGTTCCCTCCATTTTCTAAAACAAAATGCGTGCTATGAATATGATGTTTATTGTAGGTATGCGTGCGAGTGTTTGTTTTTCCTAAATTTTTATCATGTTTTATTTCTACATGATGTATGATAATTTTTGCATATATTTTTTTCAAAAAATAAACTATCTATATGGATGTTTTATGAATTCAATGTTTACAAACAAGGTCCCATTTTTATTTGATTGGGTTTTTATTTGATTTTTTATGGTTTTTATTTTATAGCCTTTTATCTCTTCTGTCGGACTGCGTGGCTACTTAGCTTACAAAGAACTTGAAAATAGGCTAGCTAAAAGGCAGACTGTCCGAGATAAAATGGTTTATTGCAAAAGAATGATCTTAACATCCTTTATCTCTTATGTCGGACTGCGTGGCTACTTAGCTTACAAAGAACTTGAAACCAGGCTAGCTAAAAGGCAGACTGTCCGAGATAAGGGTGTTTATTGCGAAAAATATTTTTTGTTTTTTTCTGTTGTTCGGTTATGCTATGCAATCAAATGCAACAAACAAATGCACACAATTCACTCATCCGCGAACATGTAAGAAGACGTTTTAAACACGAGGTAGGATTTTCCTACAGAAAAGTGCGTTGGCAAGGGTAGGTTCTAACTGTTCTCAACAAGGCTTAGGCCCCCAAGGTGCCCCCATTATAGGGTCCCCACTCTCCAGTCTTCCAACCATGCTTAGCACTAAGGCCATAGTCAGCCTTTGTGCCAAAAGAGGAAGGTTATCACCTTGAGTGGTGGTTTCCGATCATACCGATGGGCTGCATGGTCCTCACTATGCAAACCCTACCTACCACCCACTCCCTATGGATTTCTCACTTGCCCCCGAGTATAGAGGGAACTGTTGTGTGCAAAGGTTTGTGTACAATTTTTATTTCAAACAATTGTGTAAAATAAATAAACAACAGTTATTAAAGCCAAGTAAATAAACATGTTATAATACAATGTAGGGTAAAAGCGAAATTCTTAAGTTTATTTATTAAATCGGCCCATCACTAAATGGGATCAACTCTCTAGGCTTCCCCAATGGAGTCGCCATCTGTCGCTGCCATCAAAAAGAGGCGGTCGGAGCGATGCGATGGTTTCGACTTCCCATTTTCGTGTTTTATGTGGGTGGTTTACAATGCCTTTAGGTTTTTCGATAACCGGGTTAGATCAAGGGGGAGGTTTTCGAAAGGGTGCTTTTAGGTTGTCCGATAACCGGGCTAGACCTAAAAGTAGATTTTCAAAGGGGTTCTTATGGATTCACTACCGATGTTTTTACCGGAAACATCGAAAAAGGAAAAAAAAGAAGGTGTTAGTTTTTAAGGAAAACCAACTTTGGTCATTATAACCAGAGTTGAGTAAGGGAGTTAGTTACGTGTAGGGAAGGTATTAGCTTCCCTACGACGCCCCTTTCGGGTTCCCTATGATAGGCCAGTTATTTCGTAAATAAATTAAAAATGATGCTTTTACCCTTTTATTTGCGGAATTAAAAGATAACGACTACATAGCCCTAATTAATGCATATATAAATGATAAAGCGATAAAAGAGAGGGAGAGAGTGAAGAAACCTCCGAAGCAAGCTTTGATTAATTCTTTAAAAGATAGGGTGTGTTTTGGCAGCCCTTCACTCTTACAACGTCGAATTCTCTCTCGAAACGCTATAAAAACTCTCTTAAAGACACTAAGAAAACTCCGGAAATGCTTAGGAGGGACTCTAGGAGAAGAATTCTAAGAAATGATAGAAGGAAAAGTGGAAGAGTTGTGTGAAATGAAGGGGAGAGCGCCCTCCTTTTATAGGGATTCGTGCCTATCAAGTCGAGACTGCCGTCTCGCCTGGCAAGGTCGACATGGTTGTCTCGCCATTCGAGACGGCGGTCTCGATTTCGATAAATGGCGAGATGACCGTCCTTCCAATCGGGACGGTGGTATCGACTTGCCGAATGGTGAGAGGGCCGTCTCACCAATCGGGAACGTAGTCTCACCATAGCAAATGGCGAGACGGCTGTCTTGCCAAACGAGACGGCCGTCTCGACTTTTCCATTTGGCGAGACGGTGGTCCTGAAAAGCGAGACGGCGATCTCGACCCCTAAGTGGGAATCCTTATTTTTTGTACAGAAAAAGACTTCCTACTCTATATATGGGGCCTAATAGTCTCTCATAATGGCCTTTTAGGCTTTGTCCCTCTTTGAATGGGAGGTCTTCTGCTCTTTATTTTTAGGTCGGGCAAGATTTGGGGTCTACAGGGAGGAATTCTTATCTTCACTAACATGTACTGAAAAGAACTTCGACACCCAGTCAACCCCAATACGATAAAGAAGTATTATGCTCATGCTTGCCAGGATGAAAACCCGTAAAGGGCATCCTGGGCAAAAGTTAGGTTCCACTCGTCTCGCTAGGATACGTCCTAGGAAAAATTTAGAGGCTTCAAAAAGGGAGAGAAGAAAGAAAAGAGCAATGGTTGTCTTAGTTGAAAACCGGAAGGCGGATAAGACAACATCCTTCCAGAAGCAGACAACCTTGCATAGTCTTCATTCCGGACTCGAACATCTCAACAGAAGCAACTACGAGAACCAGGGGGCAGATATCATAGACATGATTGTTGTCGCCCACACAGTTTCGCCAACCTTGGACTGCCATTCTTCTAAATTCCATTTGTAATCCTTCTACAAATATAATAAACCTTTGTTTATACATGTTAGTAAAATTCTCTTTCATTTCCTTTCTCTTGACCAAATTATAGAAATGCCTCTTTATTAATGAATCATAAATATGTGCAAAGTCTTTTTATCAAGATCATATCATGCAAGGAAGTATTTAAAAAGAAAAATGAAAAATAAAAGAATAATGCATGCTAGGAGATTCTTAGGCAAAAGAGAGGGCAGCCTGCTAGATTGAAAACCTGCAAAGGGCGTATCGCCGCCGTCAAAACGAGGCGGTCGGAGCGACACGATGGTTTCGACTTTCCAATTTTTGCATTTTTTATTGGTGTGGTTACAACGCCTTCAGGTTGTTCGAGAACCGGGCTGAACCTAGGGGCGAGGTTTTCGAAAAGGCGTTCTTGGATTGTCCAATAACCGAGCTAACCCAAGAACTAATTTTGAAGGGTCTTCTGGAGTCGTCACCGATGTTTTTATCGGAAATATCAGAAAAGGAGTGAAAAGGCGTTTGTTTTCGAAAAACCAACTTTGGTCATTAGAACCAGAGTTCGGTAAGGGAGTTAGTTACGTGTAAGGGAAGTGTTAGTTCTCTTACGACGCCCCTTTCGGGTTCCCTATGATAAGCCAGCTATTTAAATAAGTAAATTGGTGAGAATACGTTTTTACCCTTTTATTTACGAAATTTAGAGTTACGACTACATGGCCCTAATATCTATTGCGTAATTAAAAATAAAGCGGTAAATGAGAGAGAGTGTACAAACCTCCGAGGCAAGCTTTCTATTAATTTCTTGAAAATTAGGGTGCTTTTTGGCAGCCCTTCACTCTTTACAGCGCCGGAAACCTCTAAAAAACGCTATAAAAACTCTTAGAAACTCTCAAAAAACTCTGGAAGTGCTTCGTAGGGGTTCTAGGAAAAGAATTTTAAGAAGTGACAAGAGAGAGAATGGAAGAACTGTGTGAAATGAGGGGAATGACGCGACTATTTATAGGGATTCGCGCCTGTCAGGTCGAGACGGTCGTCTCGTCTAACAAGGTCGAGACGGCCGTCTCGCCAACCGGGAGGGCCGTCTCGCCATTCGCAAGTGGTGAGACGACCGTCTCGCCAAATGAGACGGCGGTCTCGACTTGCAGAAGTGGCAAGACAGCGGTCCTGAGAAGCGAGACGGCGGTCTCGACCCTAAAAGGCGAAAATCCTTATTTACATGCAGAAAACCCCTCCTATCCTAGTATGGGGCCCAATAGTCTCTCCTAGTGGCTTCTTAGGCTTCGTCCATCTTCGAATAGAAGGTCTTCTGGTCTTTATTATGAGGCCGGGCAAGATTTGGGGTCTACAACTACCCCCCCTTTACCTGACCAGTCGACTGTTGGCCTGTTGTGCCAAGAAGATTGACTGGCAGGTAAAGGAGTTGACCCTCTTGTCTGGTTACCCTTCGAATGTTTCGTCTTGCGGCAGTTGATCTTCTAGGAAAAATTTGTGTTGTGCACCTCCAGGATACTCCTTTTGACGGTAGTCGATCCCTTTGGTTGACATGTGGTAGAACCTCAGGATACTCCTTCTGACGGTAGCTGATCCCTTTGGTTGACACGTGGTAGAACCTCAGGATACTCCTTCTGACGGTAGCCGATCCTTCGGTTGATGGGTATAAACCCCCATCAGGCTGGTAGTTACAGCCCACTGTGCGTAGGACTGGATGGGTATGAACCCCCCATCAGGCTGGTAGTTGCAGTCCGCTATGCATCGGACTGGATGAGTATGAACCCGCCATCAGGCTGGTATTTTGCGACTTACTGATCTGTCTTGAGCGTAGATCAGGTGCACCACGTGCGCAGGTTGATAGGTATGAACCCCTTATTAGGATGGTACAGTCCACTGCGTAGGACTGGTGGTGGTGGCAGCTTACTGCTCGGGTGGCTCATGCGCCAGGGTGTTGAGATGTTCTTTCTTGTCTTTGTTTGTTTTTTCTGGGGATGGTCATCCGGATTGTGCCGGGAATTCTGTTGGTGTTCATCCAGCTTTGTTGGTTTGCTGGGGATTCTTTGGTTTTGATCTTTTGGTAATGGTTATCCGACTTTTGCTGGTTGGTCGGGTAGCCCTATTTTGGAGAAACTCTTGGTTAGTACATAGTCGACAAGGTCTTACTGGGATACTCCTGAGTGCTCCCTATTTTTGAATGCAAGCACAAAGCTAATATTTTTATATGAATGTTTTTTGAAGTATATTTGTTTATTTTGATTCTGACAAAGTCCTTTTTGTGCAACTACTTGTGCGTGGATGCTTTTGATGCAATCAATTTTAGTTGGGGGCATCTAGAAAGTGACCGGTACTTTCTTTTCCGTTCTCCCATGATTTATTCTTTTGAAATTTTGTTTTAGCCCTATCTTTTGCCTAGACCGCCCTTTGCGAGTTTTCGATCTAGCGGGCTTAATTCTTGCCTGAGATATCTCGGTGGGCTTTTTCTTTTTATGAAGGCCTTAACTTTTGCCTAGACCGCCCTTTGCGGCTTTTCGATCTAGCAGGCTACCCTATTTTTGCTTGGGACGGTCCCGGCAGGTGCTGTTTGTCTTGTTTTTCTTATGCTTTTTTGCTTGTTTTATGCATGCTCATATTTCGTTAATACATAGACATTCTCACAAGTAGGTAAAGAGAAGAAAGGACAATTTTTATTGATATAAACAAATGGTCTACTTTTTCATGAGGATTTACAAAGGAATTTGTAAGCAAGGCTGGCCAAGGTTGGCTAAGCTGTATAGGATACATCAATCATGCCTGTGATTTCTGTTTTTCCTGGTCACTTCAATTGAGATGCTCGAACTCGGAGTGAAGACTATGCGAAGTCTGCTTGCTTCTGTGAAGGTATTACCTTAGTCACCTTTGCGGTTTTTCGGCTAAGGTAATCATTGCTCTCTTTTTTTTATATAGAAACCTCTAATTTTTGCCTAGGACGTATCCTAGCGAGGAATATAGACCCTATCTTTTGCCTAGGACACTCTTTGCGAGTTTTCATCCTGACGGGTCATGAGCAATGTCTTCAGGCGTAGTATTTCTTTACCGCGTCTGAGTTGATAGGATGTCAGAGCTCTTCCCCGTCCATGTTGGTGAGGATAAGGGCTCCTCCTGAGAAGGCTCGCTTGACCACAAAGGGTTCTTCATAGTTTGCTGTCCATTTCCCAATTTTGTCTTTCTAGGCTGGAAGCAGTTTCTTTACTACTAGATCCCCTTCTTGGAAGATGCGGGGATTGATTTTCTTGTCGTAGGCTTTCTTGATCTTCTTTTGATAAACTTGCCCCCGACCGACATATAGCATCCAACCGTTTTTCTTCGATTAGGTTTAGCTGATCGTATCGACTTTGGACCCATTTGACTTCTGTCAACTTTGCTTCCATAACAACTCGCAGGGAGGGTATTTCAACTTCTACTGGTAGTACGGCCTCCATTCCGTATACGAGGGAAAATGGAGTAGCCCCTGTGGAGGTTCGTACTGACATTCGGTAGCCGTGTAGGGCGAAGGGAAACATTTCGTGCCAATCTTTGTGGGTTACTACCATCTTCTGGATGATTTTCTTAATATTCTTATTGGCTGCCTCTACTGCACTGTTCATCTTTGGTTAGTAAGGAGAAGAATTGTGGTGTTGAATTTTGAAGTCTTGACATAGTTCCTCCATCATTTTATTATTGAGATTGGTCCCATTATCAGTAATGAGCCTATGAGGAATACCGTACCGACATATAATATTTTTCTTGATGAAGGTGGTCACCACTTTCTGAGTCACATGCGCATATGACGCTGCCTCGACCCATTTGGTGAAGTAGTCGATGGCCACCAAGATAAAACGATGGCCATTAGATGCTTTGGGTTCTATGGGCCCGATGATGTCCATGCCCCACATAGAGAATGGCCATGGTGTAGCCAGGGTACTGAGAGGTGCGGGCAGCACGTGAATATTATCAGCATAAATTTGGCACTTGTGACACTTCTTAGCATACTGGTGACAATCGGCTTCCATTGTGGACCAAAAATATCTTGCCCTTAAGATCTTCTTTGCCATGACATGCCCAGGTGCGTGGGTCCCAAAAGTTCCTTTATGGATTTCTCTTATCAAGGTTTGGGCTTCTTCTTGGTCCACACACCTCAAGAGAGTGGAATCGAGACTCCTTTTGTAGAGGGTTCCTTCAATCAACGTGAACCCTACGGCCCTTTTACAAATGGTTCATTTATCATTGTCATTAATTCCTTCGGGATATTCGCCCCTCATGAGATATTGTTTGATGTCATGATACTAGGGATTTTGGTCGCGTTCTCCATTTACTGCCATGCAAAAAGCTTGTTTGTCATGCAGCTTAATTTGGATGATTGGCATCTCATGTTCTTGACCCAAAGAAAACATGGATGATAGAGTGGCGAGGGCGTCAGCAAATTGATTGTCTTTCTGAGGAATATACTGGAAGGTGACGCTTTCCATTCTTGAGACTAAATCTCGGATGTGCTCTAGATATGGGATTAATTTAGAGTTGCGGGTTTCCCATTCACCTTTAAGTTGGTAGATGACAAGGGATGAATCACCGAAGACTTTGAGTTTAGTAACCCCATGATCTAAAGCTATTTGGATCCCTAGCGCGCATGCTTCGTATTCGGCCATGTTGTTGGTACAGTCAAAATTAAGTCTGGCCGTTATGGGGATGTGTTTCTTTTCAGGGGATATCAAAATAGCTCCTATCCCGTGTCCAAGCATGTTTGAGGCCCCATCGAAGAACATGGTCCATGTCTCTTCTTTGGTCTCTTCGTGTTCGATGTGCATGATATGTTCATCGGGAAAGTCGTCTTGTAGGGATTGATATTCATCGGTTGATCCATGGGCTAGATAGTCCGCTAGGGGGCTACCCTTAATAGCTTTCTGGGTGACATGAATGATGTTGAATTATGAGAGGAGCACTTGCCACCTAGCTATTCTTCCAGTCAGAATGGGCTTCTCGAAGAGGTATTTGATTGGGTCCATTTTGGAGACCAGCCATGTTGTATGTCGAGCCATGTATTGTCGGAGATGCTGGGTGACCCATACCAATGCGCAACAGGTCTTTTCGAATGGTGTATAACGGGTTTCATAGTCTAGGAATTTCTTGCTAAGATAATAAATGGCTCGTTCTTTCTTCCCGGTTTCATCTTGTTGGCCAAGTACACATCCCATGGATTCTTCGAGTATTGACAAATATAGGATCAGAAGCCTCCCTTCAACGGGTGGTACCAATACTGGTGGATTGGTTAAACATGTTTTGATTTTATCGAACGCTTGTTGGCATTCTTCATTCCACACCGTTGGTTGATTTTTGCGCAACAGTTTAAAGATGGGTATACATTTATCCGTTAACTGCGCGATGAAACGGGCAATGTAGTTAATCCGGCCTAGAAAACCTCTGACCTCCTTTTTCGTGCTTGGTGGAGGCATTTCCAAAATTGCCTTGGTTTTGTCGGGGTCCACTTCAATTCCCCTTTTGCTGACAATGAACCCCAATAGTTTTCCTGAGCATACTCCGAAAGTACATTTTGCCGGGTTTAGTTTAAGTTGATACTTCCGAAGTCGGTCAAAAAGCTTTTTAAGATATTGAATGTGGTCCGTCTCATTTCTGGACTTGGCAATCATGTCATCCACATATACCTCTATTTCCTTGTGGATCATGTCATGGAACAGTGTGACCATAGCCCTTTGGTAAGTAGCCCCTGCATTCTTGAGTCCAAAAGGCATTACATGGTAGCAAAAGGTGCCCCATGGTGTAATGAAGGAGGTTTTTTCTCTGTCCTCGACGGCCAACTTAATTTGGTTGTACCCCGCGTACCCGTCCATGAAGGAGTAAAGTGTGTTGGTAGCAGTATGGTCTACTAGCGTGTCTATATATGGTAGGGAAAGTCATCTTTTGGACTTGCTCGATTGAGGTCCCTATAATCCACACATACCCTGACCTTTCTGTTTTTTTTGATGACGAGTACTATGTTGGCCAACCACTCTGGGTATTTGGAAATTACCAAGAAATTGGCGTCCAGTTGCCTTTGTGCCTCCTCCTTGATCATTAGGGACCAATCGGGTTTAATTCTTCTGAGCTTTTGCTTCACAGGTAGGAACCCTTCTTTCAATGGCAATCTATGCTCCACTATACTCGTGTCGAGCCCGGGCATGTCATGATAAGACCAAGCGAATACATCTACATATTCCTTTAGAAGTTGTATCAATCCCTTTTTTATGCTACTTTCTATTTGGGTGCCGATATTTATCTTTTTCTCATCATCCCCTTCTCTCAAATTAACAGCTTTTGTTTCCTCTTGATGCGGTTGTATAATGCGTGCTTCTTTGTCCAACATTCTTTGCATGTCCGGAGAAATGGTCTCCTGCTCACTGTCGGACTCGACCCATTCGCTTTCGGTTTCTGGGGTCCACAAAGATTCATCAATCACAGACATGATGTGTTTTAGGTTCTGTTTTAGTCATAGATTTTATTATTCAATTATCTTCGAAAAAATAATAAATAAAAGAGGGAAAAGAATGAATATGACAGAATGCCTCATGTATTAAAGAAAGTGAAAGTGTATGTACAAGACCTTTTAATCAGAGTTCCTACGGCCACGGGCGGGGACCGCAGGAGATACAAGAGAAAGCTTAAAAAAAAGGCACCCTAGGGCTGATCCTCCCAGTCCTCCCTCTCTGCTACTCTCTCTGGCTTCGATAAAGGTTTGGCGTCGACATCAGAAGCAGAGGCATCAAAAGTTATCCACCCGGCGTCGATTAATTCTTGGACCCGATACTTAAGGGTCAAGCAGTTTTCTGTTGAGTGTCTGGGTGAACCCGAGTGGTAATCACATTTCTCGTTTGGTTTATACCACTCGGGGTAGGGAGGTTCTATCTGCTTCTTGGGAGGTACGCAGGTCAAGAGTTTGGCCTCCAACAGCTGAGGCAGCAGCTTACCATAGGAAGTTGAGATTGGAGTGAACTTCCTCTCTTTCTTGCGAGGCTGCCTAGCCGTTTGTGGAGCAGAAGAAGGAGTGGCAAAATTGATTGCATGCACAACTTCGTCCTTCTTCTTGCCAGCAGGTTTTCTGAATAAGACACCTACTTGGGAAGACTGTGCTATCTTCCCACTCCTCAGTCCCTGCTCTACTCTTTCCCTTACAGTGACTATGTCCGAAAAAAGGTTCGAGGTACTGGCTATTGCCTTGTCGTAGTACGCTCCAGTTAGTGAATCTATGAACATAGACACTGTCTCCTTATTTGTCAGAGGAGGCTCTATCTGGGCCGCCATTTCCCTCCATATTTGGGCGTACGCTTTAAAAGGTTCGTCGTTCCTTTTGCTCAGAGTCCTGAGATCTGACCTGTCGGGGGTCAGATCAATGTTGTATCGATAACGACGAAGGAAAGCGTTGGCCAATTGTTTCCAATTCTGGACCTGCCCTCTTTCCAACTGCATGTACCAATTGAGAGCGGTGTCTGCCAGACTCTCCTGGAAGCAGTGGATCAGGAGCTTCTCGTTCTCGGCATGTGCAGCCATCTTACGACAATATATCGTAAGATGGTTCTTTGGACAGGTCAGCCCGGCGTACTTGGGGAAGTCCGGGATTTTGAATTTGGGAGGGAAATGGATGTTCTTTACCAGGCACATGTCTGCCACCTCCTTGACGTCAAAGTTGTGCCCTTCTACCGCCTTCAGCCTTTCTTCTAGGGCGGAAATCTGTTGCTTAGATACCTCCCGGGTGAGGATGCGTGCAGTCCGAGCATCAGACTAGAGAGGCGCTTTTTGATCGTAGAAGTATTCTTCTTCCTCCTCCTCTTCATGGCGAGAGGTGTGTTCTGCTTGGGCTTCGCCCTTGTTTTGGCCTTGGCGGATGGCCTCCATCAGTTGGGCCATTTGTTCAGGGAGGGTATTAACCTCTGCAGTGAGCTTTCGGTTTTGTTCTTCTAGGCTCTCCATAGCTTTTGCCTTTTGTGCACGAGTTCGGATGGGGAGAGGACCAGCCACTTTCTAGAATGTCCAAAAGAAATTTATTAAAGCATTTTGAGTGTTGGACTAACATGGATATGTTTATGTATGAGAGATTTTGTTTAGATGATGCTAATTGTGCTCTCACTTTTTATTTTCTCTCTTGGTTTTTCTTCACTCATGACATGATGTGATATGAATGATTTGACTTTGTCAGAAGTCGATTTATTTTCTAGTTTTGACTTGTGTTTTGATTTTTATTATTTTATTTTATAGCCTTTTATCTCTTCTGCCGGATTGCGTGGCTACTTAGCTTACAAAGAACCTGAAACCAGGCTAGCTAAAAGGCAGACTGTCCAAGATAAAAAATGGCTTTATGTGAAAGAATATTTAGCGTCCCTTATTTCTTCTGTCGGACTGCATGGCTACTTAGCTTACAAAGAACCTGAAACCAGGCTAGCTAAAAGGCAGATTGTCCAAGATAAGGGTGTTTATTGGCAATTTTTTTTTTTGTGATTTTTCTGTTGTTTGGTTATGCTATGCAACAAACAAATGCAACAAGCAAATGCGCACACAATTTGATCATCCGCAAACAGGCGAGAAGTCATTTTAATCACGAGGTAGGGTTTTCCTGCAGAAAAGTGCATTGGCGAAGGTAGGTTCTAACTGTTCTCACCAAGGCTAAGGCCCCCAAGGTGCCCCCATTATAGGGTCCCCACTCTCCAGCCTTTCGACCATGCTTAGCACTAAGGCCATAGTCAGTCTTTGTGTCAAAAGAGGAAGGCTATCACCTTGAGTGGTGGTTTCCGATCACACTGGTGGGCACAAGGTCATCACTACAGCGAACCGTACCTGCCACCCACTCCCTATGGATTTCTCACTTGCCCCTGGGTATAGAGGGAACTGTTGTGTGCAAGAGTTTGTGTACAGTTTGTATTTCAAACAATTGCATAAGTATAAACAAACAACAGTTATTAAAGCCAAACATTTAAAACATGTTATAATACAAGGTAGAGTAAAAGCATAATTTCTTGGTTTATTTATTTAAGTTGGCCCATCGCTAAATGGGATAAACTCTCTAGGCTTCCCCAGCAGAGTCGCCATCTGTCGCCGCCGTCAAAACGAGGCGGTCGGAGCGATGCAATGGTTCTGACTTTCCAATTTTCGCATTTTTTATTGGTGTGGTTACAACGCCTTTAGGTTGTCCGATAACCAGGTTGAACCTAGGGGCGAGGTTTTCGAAAAGGCGTTCTTGGATTGTCCGATAACTGGGCTAACCCAAGAACTAATTTTGAAGGGTTCTTCTGGAGTCGCCACCGATGTTTTTACCGGAAACATTGGAAAAGGAGTGAAAAGGCGTTGGTTTTCGAAAAACCAACTTTGGTCATTAGAACCAGAGTTGGGTAAGGGAGTTAGTTACGTGTAAGGGAAGTGTTAGTTCCCTTACGACGCCCCTTTCAGATTCCCTATGATAAGCCAGCTATTTAAATAAGTAAACCGGTGAGAATACGCTTTTACCCTTTTATTTACGAAATTTAGAGTTACGACTACATGACCCTAATATCTATTGCGTAATTAAAAAATAAAGCAGTAAAGGAGAGAGAGAGAGAGTGTAGAAACCTCCGAGGCAAGCTTTCTATTAATTTCTTGAAAATTAGGCTACTTTTTAGCTGCCTTCACTCTTTACAGCGCCGAAAACCTCTCAAAAACGCTATAAAAACTCTTAGAAACTCTCAAAAAACTCTGGAAGTGCTTCGGAGGGGTTCTAGGAAGAGAATTTTTAGAAGTGACAAGAGAGAGAATGGAAGAACTGTGTGAATGAGGGGAATGGCACGACTATTTATAGGGATTCGTGCCTGTCAGGTCGAGACGGCTGTCTCGCCTTGCAAAAATGGCGAGATGACCGTCTCACCAACCGGGAGGCCCGTCTCGCTATTTGCAAGTGGCGAGACGACCGTCTTGCCAAACGAGACGGCTGTCTCGACTTGCAGAAGTGGCGAGACGGCGGTCTTGACCCTAAAAGGCGAAAATCCTTATTTACATGCAGAAATTCCCTCCTATCCTAGTGTGAGACCCAATAGTCTCTCCTAGTGGCTTCTTAGGCTTCGTCCATCTTCGAATAGAAGGTCTTCTGGTCTTTATTATGAGGTCGGACAAGATTTGGGGTCTACAGGGCAGTCTAGGAAAAAGATAAGGCACTCGTTAAAAAGGAAAAAACCCGTTAAGATATCCTAGGTAAAAATCAAGGCAGCCCGGTATATCGAAAACCCCATAAAGGTGGTCTAGGAAAAAGTTAGGGCTACAAAAATATGAATAAAAGAGGAGCCGATCGGCGTAATCATAAAGCACAATAGGAGAATACCAGTCACTTTTCTAGATGCATCTCATAAAAGAATAGATTGCATTTAGGGCATTCACACACAAATAGTTGCACAATACGAATCTATCAAAATAAAAAATAAAAAATAAAAAATCTCTCCAAGTAAATAACAAAAACAAAATTCATGCATATAAGGAGACTAGCTCCATGTTTGTGATTGAAAAACAGGAAGTGCCAAAAAGTCTCCAAATAAAGCTCCCCTCAAGAAAATAGAGCAAGTCGTCAATAATCAAGCGTCTCAAACAGAACAAGAGCTTTCAAAGCCAAAGCTTCAACCATCTCTCTTCTACCCAATAAAGAGAAGGCACATCAAAAAAGAAAAGCCGACGGAAATGCTCAATTATCCCCAAGCGGATCCCTGCTTACTCCAGGGGCAGAAAACCAAAAATACTACCACAAGGCTCAACATCACCACCACATGAGTCATCAAGCGTACTCAACCAAATCTCCACCACATTACCCAATAAAGGCATCGCATCCGAATAATCAAACGATCAAGGAATCCAAACTTTCTCAGGGTTCCAACAAAGAAGAAGAAAGGAAAAACCCTTCATCTCCAACAGATGTCCAAAAGAAAGGGCCACAACAGAGTAGGCCGAATAAAAATCCCCAAGTGGATCTCCGAGAAAAGTCTACAAAAAGAATGAATAAGAAATTCTCATCCCTCAGTAGAATAATAGCTTCACTAGTTTAGTTCGCATTAACATCAATCAAGGAGCCAAGACTCCATCCCTAGAAAAGAAAAATCAGATCCCTAAGAAATCAACAATCCCCTGGTGGATCACCAAAGAAAACTTTATCCCCTACGGATCCCCAAAAAGAAGAAAAAGCTTGTTTGCATGCATAAAAGAAACTAAAAAGTAAAAAGGCGCACGCATTATCCCCATAAAAAAGCCAGATTTCAAAATCGCGATAAAAAAGAGATAAATCGCGGAAAAAGGCGAAATCAAATAAAAATCCTAACTTTTAGGAAATCAATAAAATACCTAAGTGGATCACCCCAATAAAATCAAAAAAAGGAAAAAAAAAAGGGAATCATAAATTCCATTCCCCCCAACAAAATAAGAGCATCATAAAAGCCAGCCCGCACCTATAAAGAGCCAAGACTCCATTCCCCTAAAGGGCTACCAAAATCGGATCCCTGGGAAGTCAACCAATTCCCCAGTGGATCAATAAAAAAGAAAGATCATCCCCAGTGAGCCTACTGCAAAGGGAAAACTTCAAATTCATCCTCAGAAAGTCATAGGCAGGACTTGGCAAAGCAAGAGTCAGCATCCCCAGAAGGGAATATCAGCCTAGTCAAAGACAAAACAAATGCAGTCAAAATTCTTCACTTCCGATGAAGCATCTGTCTACTCAGAGGCATTACCAGAACCTCAATAAACGCTCGCCTGCTCAAAGATGCCGCCCAAAATCACCAGAAATCCCCGACAACCAGCAAAGTCGGATGACCACTACAAAAACTCAAAAACAAAGAATCCCTAGCAAACAACAAGCTGGATGGCTATCAGGAAAAGCCAAAAAAACAAGAATCCCCAACATCCAACCAGCTGGAAGAAGACCAACAAATCCCTAGTACACCGAAAGACTTCATCAGAAAAGTCGAAAAATAAAATATCAAATAGAGAACGGCGCATGAGCTAGAGCAGTAAGTTGCCACCACCACCAGTCTTACGAAATGGGCTGCACCAGCCAGATGGGGGGTTCATACCCATCAACCTGCGCATGAGCTAGAGCAGTAAGTCGCAGCCAGTCCTACGAAGTGGACCATACCAGCCAGATGAGGGGTTTATACTCATCCAATCCTACAATGGAGGACTGTAAACTCTACCAGCCAGATGAGGGGTTTATACTCATCCAGTCCTACAATGGTGGACTACAAATGCTATGAGCCAGATGAGGGGTTCATACTCATCCAGTCCTACAATGGTGGATTGCAAACTCTACCAGCCAGATGAGGGGTTCATACTCATCAAGTCCTACAATGGTGGACTGCAAACTCTACCATCCTGATAATGGGTTCATACTCATCCAGTCCTACAAATGGTGGACTGTAAAATGCTACCAACCAGATGGGGTTCATACTCATCAACCGAGGGGTCGGCTACCGCAAGAAGGAGCATCCTAAGGTTCTACCATGTGTTAACCAAAGGGGTCGGCTACCGCATGGAGGAGCATCCCAGAGGCGCACACACACATGTTTTGTCTAGAGGGTCGGCTACCGTAAGATGGAGCATCCAAAGGACAATTGGGCAAGAGGGTTAACTCCTTCACCATCCAGCCGATCTTTTTGGCATAACAGGCCAACAGTGGGCTAGTCAGGTGAAGGGGGGCAACTATAGACCCCAAATCTTGCCCGGCCTCAAAATAAAGAGCAGAAGACCTCCAATTCGAACATGGGCAAGGCTTAAAAGGTCCTTAGGATAGACTAATAGGCCCCATATTAGAGTAGGAAGACTTTTTGTACAGAAAAAAATAAGGAATTCCACTTGGAAGGTCGAGACCGCCGTCTCGCCATCAGCAAAGGGCGAGACTGTCGTCTCATTTGGCGAGACGGCCTTCTCGCCATTTATCAAACCGATACCACCTTTTCGATTGGCGAGACGGTCGTCTTGCCATTTGTCAAAGGCGAGACCATCGTCCCGTTTGGCGAGATGACGGTCTCGACCTTGCTAGGCGAGACGACAGTCTCGACCTGACATGCGCAAATCCCTATAAAAGAAGGGCGCGACCCCCTCCTTTTCACACAGTTCTCCAACTTTTCCTTCTGCAATTTCTTCAAATTCTTCTCCTAAATCCCTCCGAAGCATTTCCGGAGTTTTTCTTAGTGTTCTTAAAGAGTATTCGATAGTGTTGCGAGAAAGAGTGATCAACGTTGTAGAGCGAAGCACTGCCAAAAAGTGTCCTATTTCAAGAATATTAATAAAGAAAGCTTACTTCGAAGGTTTTCTTACTTTCTCCCCTTCTTTTACTGTTATTTCCTTACATCTATCTATGTAGTAGCTATTAGGGTCATGTAGTCATTATCTTTAAATTTCGCAAATAAAAGGGTAAAAATGTCATTTTAAGGTTTATTTATGAAATAAACGGTCCATCATAGGGAACCCGAAAGGGGCGTCGTAGGGAAGCTAATACCTTCCCTCCACGTAACTAACTCCCTTACCCAACTCTGGTTATAATGACCAAAGTTGGTTTTTCAAAACCAACGCCTTCTTTTTTCCTTTTCCAATGTTTTCGGATAAAACATTGGTGGCGACTCCAGAACCCATTTTTTGAAAACCTCGCCTTTAGGTCTAGCCCGGTTATCGGACAACCTAAAGATGTTGTAACATCACTTTAAAACGCAAATGGAAGTCGAAAACCATCGCGTCGCTCTGACCGCCTCTTTTGACGGCAGCGACAGGGATATGGTTTCCTTATTTGATAGTGGAGGCTCTACTTGAAGGGTTCGTCGTTTTTCTTACTCAAAGCTTGTAGATTTAACCTATTTGGGGCCAGATCGATATTATATTTGTAGCGACAAAGGAAGGCGTCTACCAGCTATTTCCAGTTTTGGACTTGCCCCCCCCCCCTCTAGTTGCATATACCAGTTTAAAGTCGAATCGGCCAAGCTCTCCTGAAAATAATGGATCAAGAGCTCCTCATTATCGGCATATGGAGCCATCTTACAACAGTACATTGTACGATGACTCTTGGGGCAAGTCATTCCCATGTACTTTGGGAAATCTGGAACCTTGAATTTGGGGGGAAATTGGATATTCTTAACGAGGAACATGTCGGCTACTTCTTTAACATCAAAATTATTCCCCTCCATATCCCTTACCTCTCTTCGATGACAGAAATTTGTTGCTTGGAAACTTCAGGAGTTTGTATGATTACTGCCCTCACTTCGGGCTGTACGTGAGCTCCTTGCTCAGGTTCATGGTCGGAACCCCTTCTTCCTCATGATGTGAGGCGTGGTGACTGTGAGGGTTCTACTTGTGTAAGTTCTGCTGACGCATTAACTCCATTAGCTACGCCATTTGTTCTTTCATGGAGTTAAGCTCAGCGGTGAGCTTGTGATTTTGCTCTTCTAATTGTTTCATCCTCTTGGCTTTCTGCGCATGAGTGAGGATAGGAAGAAGACCAACCACTTTCTAGAGTGCATAATGAATTAGGGTTTTTATTAAAAATGAATGATTGGTGTGGGATAGATATGCCTTAAGACAATGGCTTTGGTATCATCCTTAAAGCTTACGCTTTGCGGAGTATTATACCCACTTTGGTATAATGGTTCCTTCCCTATCATGGATTTGACAAGTATAACGAAGGTCACCATATACCTTAGCCCACTTGTTCCTTCCTTGTGGAAGATTACAAGTGCACTTGGGTCTCTTTCGCCTTTGTCTTAGAGATATCTAATGCCCCCTAGCATGGGTGTGTTTGTGTATGCACTAGTACAAAAAGGCGGAAAATGTTCAAAGTAGGATAACTTTTGACTGGGATGTCGGATTTGGACGCACAACATATCAAAACGAAGAGGAAAAAGTGAAGAATATGGAGCAAATATTTGCCACATGTTCTTCACTTTTTCCTCTTTGTTTTGATACGTTGTGCATCCAAATCTGACATCCTAGTAAAAAATTATCTCACTTTGAACATCTACCGCCTTTTTGTACTAGTGCATGCATAAACACACCCATGCTAGGGGGCATTAGATATCTCTAAGACAAAGGCGAAAGAGACTCAAGTTCACTTGTAATCTTCCACAAAGAAGGGACAAGTGGCTAAGGTATATGGTGACCTTCGTTATACTTGTCAAATCCATGATGGGGAAAGGAACCATTATACCGAAATGGGTATGGCACTTCGCAAAGCGTAAGCTTTAAGGATGATACCTAAGACATTGTCTTAGGAGATACTAATCCCACACCTATCATTCATTTCCATTGATAAATTCCATTTTGGAATTTTAGAAAGAGGCTGGTCTTCCCATAATCCAAACCCAAGCACAAAAAGCTAGAGTGATGGAATATTTGGAGGAACAGAACCACAAACTCACCGCAGAGGTCAACTCCTTAAGAGAGAAAATGGCGTAGATGATGGAGTTAATGCGTCAGCAGAACCACAATAAGGGAGAAACTCATGGCGATCGCGCCCCTCGCCATGAGGAGGAAGAGGAAGAGGAGTTCTTTTACGAGCAAAAAGCCCCCGTGCAGTCTGACGCAAGGGCAATGCACATCCACACCCCCGAGGTGTCCAAATAGCAGATATCTGCCTTGGAAGAATGACTAAAGGCGGCCAAGGGGCACAACTTTGATGTTAAGGAGGTAGCTGACATGTGTCTTGTTAAGAACATCCAGTTCCATACGAAATTCAAAGTTCCAGACTTCCCCCAAGTACACAGGGCTAACTTGCCCCAAAAATCATCTTACCATGTACTGTCGTAAGATGGTTGCACATGCTGAGAATGAGAAACTTCTGATCCATTGCTTCCAGGAGAGCCTGGTTGAGTCAGCTCTCAACTGGTATATGCAGCTGGAGAAGGGGCTGTTAGAATCGCGCAGCGGAATGTTCGCGTGGTCGGACAAAAACCAAGAGGGGGGGTGAATTGGTTTCTTAACAAAAATTAGGTTTTCAAAAATTTTCCCAAATTTTACCGATTAAAAACTGTGTAAATGTAAATAGAGTAAAGATAGAAACTTACACAGGAGATTTATACTGGTTCGGATCAATAGACCCTACGTCCAGTTGCTAATCACTCAAACAGAGGATTAACGCTGTCACTATGATCAAAGTTATTATAAACAAATTACAATGGAAAATATAAAGTAAAGAAAACACCTCTCTTGAAATCCACAAGAGATGAAGAACAGCTTTCCCTAGAGACGGCACAACACACAATCCACTAAGAACTCCACATAGTGATTCTTATCGCTTCTAGCCCACACCAGGTTCCAAAAGCCCTTTTTTTCTTGCAACAAACAGTTCTCTAGCACTCAGAACACTTAACTTTTGTATGAAAAAGGTTGTTCTCTTTTTTCTGAGTGCCATAGAGAAGCTTAAGTAGATAAATTAGGGTTTAGGAATTGGGATTTTCGAAACTAGGGTTCTTGGAAATAGGGTTTTTGAAAATAGGATTGATTTGAAGTTAAAAATCAAAATCTGACTGAAATAATCGATAAAATGAAGTGTTAATCGATTATTACAGAGCCAAAATCAACAAAACCCCAAAACTCTCTGTTTTAATCGATTAAAAGACCTGTTAATCGATTAACAGGCCTGTTAATCGATTAAGAGGCCTGTTAATCGATTAAGAGGGGTGTTAAATGATTAAACCAGTGAGCAGATACAGAAAATGGTTTTTCTCACTGTTTTAATCGATTATTTCACCAATTAATCGATTAAAGCCGAGCCACTTTGATAAATTTGAGCTTTTTGAAGCTTCTAAGGTGCAGACTATGTACCGGCTATCTCAAACTCTAATATTATAGACTCAATCTAATCAAAACAGAGTTATTACACTATAAAACAAGTCTTCAACTCTCTAAGTCTTGTGTTCTTGAATCATCATCAAAATCAACAATCTTCATGTCCATCAAGTTCCACATCAAGTCCTTGAATGTTCAACAATCTCCCCCTTTTTGATGATGATCAAAATTTTCTTTTAAAGCCTTGTAATAACCTGTTTTATCTGTCATACTAACAAACACATTAAACATACCAGATAATATTTAAAAACAATAATTTTAGGCTTTAAATATTTTCTCCCCCTATCTTGATTAGAATAAAAAATAATTCTTCTATGACAAACATAAGAGCTCCCCCTCAAAATATGCATAACTTTAGAGAAAACTCCCCCTCAATCAAAGCAAAAACAGAACACCACATTTTATTTCAGAGATAAGCATTCATTACAATATAAGAAAAAAAAATTACCAATTTAAAATTCTTCACTATCATCACTATGAAAGTGTGCATCAAATCTATTTTCTAAAGGGCACACTTTATCATCTACATCAAATATACGTCGAATTATTTCCTCATGTCGTACTCCAGAAAGAGTGAAGAATGACTGCATTCTCTTATTCATGTTAGATAACATGTCTTCCATGGATTGTCGGGTTTCATGATGAGTAGAGGAAGTTCCAACACTTTGGATTTGATCAGAGGGAAACTCAGCAGCGGGAGGCATATCTTCATCAGAATCTTCATTTACGTCACCTTGGTTTGGAACGTCATCCTTATGAACATAAATATCGTTGACGCGCACCATTTGTAGTTGGATCAATGTGTTGTCTAGCATGCGATTCAAGTTATTTGTTCGTATTGTTTGATCACCTTCGATATTTACTCCTTTGTATTCAAGAATGCGAGACACAAGGAGGGCATATGGAATTTTGAAGGTGGGATAGCGTTTGGCTTTTAACATAGTCATGGTGAAAAGAACGCCCCAATCTAAAGGCTCATTATTCATTATGGCATGAATAATACGAAGATCAATTGAAGAACATTGAGTATGATTCGTAGCCCGGGGACATAGGATCCAGACAAGTAGATGTAAAATCATGCGTTCCTCCTTCTTCAAAGGTCCAGCAAGAAGGAGACGCCCAATCTCCATGGAGGGATTACGCAGAAAAGAACGGTAAGCTAAGAACCTGTCAAAATCATCTAACTCACCATACACGTTAATAGCATCTTCTCTAATTGGAAAGTGGGCAACGTTCTCCCAAATATCATCATCAAGAATAATTGTTACCCCCTTTACACGAGAGGTAGCAATTTGATCTCTAAATTTGAACCTATAGTAAAATACCCTAACTAAGTCAGGATAATACGTACCTTGCATTTGGATGAAAGGGAGAACTCCTTGAATTTCAAGGAGATTAGGAAAGTTGAATCCCCTATTGATGAACTGCTCACCAATAAGGAACTTAGGAGAAATAATAGCACGTTCCTTCCAATAGGACAGAAATTCCTGTTGGCCATCTGCATAAGAGATCCATCCTTCTACAGAAATAGGATGGGGTTGAGATGAGGGTGCAGATCTTCTTCTAGTTGGGATTTTTGCACGAGAAGATGAGGTCATTGAAGGATTAGAAGAGTAACAACAAGATTTAAGAGGACAAGTTAAGTGAGAAGAAGGCAAGATTGATAGAATGATGCAAGAAAGCTTGATTTCAAGAGATAGAAGTGAGTAGAAGTGAAATGGAAGTCCCTATTTATAGCCAAGCATCTCCAACAGACATATGATGGAGGAGAAGGGGCAAAAGAGCCGTTGGCAACGGCTAGGAGTCCAAACTTGCCAGGTTTAATCGATTAAAACCCAAATTAATCGATTAAACCACTTCCAGACCCATTTAATCGATTAATTTGAGCTGTTAATCGATTAACACTGGTTTTAATCGATTAATGGACAAATTAATCGATTATTCCAGAGAGGAATGTCATGTTTTGGGTGTTTTGGATGCAAATAATCGATTATAACTCCAATTAATCGATTATTCCAGAGAGTACATCAAATTTTTGAGGTTTTTACACATGATAACCTATGAACATCCTACATAATGAATTATAAAATTATAATCATCCAAAAACTGTCTAAATAAGCATAATTTAAGCTATTTCTAATATCCCTAAGTCTCTTCTAAGATCATAGAATCTATCCTTGGGTAGAGGCTTAGTAAAAATATCTGCTAATTGATGCTTTGTATCAACGTACTCTATTTTACAGTTTCCTTTGCTGATATGATCTCTCAAAAAATGATGTCTAATCTCTATATGGTTAGTCCTAGAGTGCATTACTGGATTCTTAGTGAGATTGATTGCACTCGTATTATCACACATCAAAGGTATGTCATTCCGAAATATACTATAATCTTCTAACTGTTGTTTCATCCATAGAATTTGAGCACAACAATTACCAGCTGCAATATATTCAGCTTCAGTGGTAGATAAAGCAACACATGCCTGTTTCTTAGAATGTCAAGATACTAAGGATGAACCTAACAAATGACATGTCCCACTAGTACTCTTTCTATCAATTTTGCATCCACCATAATCAGCATCAGAATATCCTATTAAACTAGTACAAGCATCAGATGGATACCATAAACCAAAACCAGTAGTTCCTTTTAAATATTTTAAAATATGTTTTACTGCAATTAGGTGAGATTCTTTTGGACAAGCCTGAAATCTAGCACACACACAGACAGAATGCATAATATCAGGTCTACTTGCAGTTAAGTATAACAGTGAACCTATCATACCTCTATACATAGATTGATTAACTTCCAAACCTGATTCATCCTTGTCTAGATAGCATGAAGTTCCCATGGGTGTGTTATCTTCCTTTGAGGTGTCCATTCCAAACTTTTTAAGGATCTCTTTGCAGTATTTGGTTTGAGAGATGAAAATGCCATCTTTAAGTTGCTTGATTTGAATTCCAAGGAAGAATGTCAATTCTCCCATCATAGACATTTCAAACTCTCCCTGCATTATCTTAGCAAATTCTACACATAATGAATTATCAGTTGATCCAAAAATAATATCATCAACATATACCTGGACCAATAAGATATGTTCTTTAACTTTCTTTATAAACAGAGTATAATCAATTTTTCCTCTAGAAAAATCATTTGAAGTTAGGAAACTACTTAACCTTTCATACCAAGATCTAGGAGCTTGTTTCAACCCATATAATGCTTTCTTTAATTTAAAAACATGATTAGGATAACTAAAATATTCAAATCCAGGGGGTTGCTCCACATAAACTTCTTCTTTAATAAAACCATTTAAAAATACACTTTTAACATCCATTTGATATAATTTAAATTTCATCAAAGATGCATAAGCAAGAAGTAGGCGTATAGCCTCTAACCTGGCAACAGGAGCATAAGTTTCATCATAATCTATACCTTCCTCCTGACAATAGCCTTTGGCAACAAGTCTGGCTTTATTCTTTGTTATATTTCCATCTTCATCAAGTTTATTTCTAAACACCCATTTGGTTCCAATAACTTGATGTGATTCTTCTCTTGGGATTAATTCCCAGACTTGATTCCTTTCAAATTGGTTAAGTTCTTCTTGCATAGCTATGCACCATTGATCATCTTTAAGCGCTTCCTCAACATTTTTGGGTTCTATCTGTGACACAAAAGCTACAGACATGCAGAAATTAGTCATATTTCTAGTTCTTACCCCTTTTGAGATATCACCAATGATATTGTCCATTGAGAGTCCTCTAGGTGATTGCCATTCTTTTGCTAATTCAAGCATTTGAGAAGGCTCATTTTCTTCCAAATATAATTCATCAAGAGCTTCTCTTATATACTCATCATCACCTGCAAGTTCTTTATTTGACTCAAGAGGATTTCCCCCAAGGTCTACAATCTCATCAAAAGTAACATGAATAGATTCTTCAATATTTAAGGTTCTTCTATTAAACACCCTGTAAGCCTTGCTAGTTAATGAATAACCTAAGAAAATACCCTCATAAGCTTTAGAGTCAAATTTTCCTAAGTTGTCCTTTCCATTATTTAACACAAAGCACTTACATCCAAAAATTTTCAAATGAGCAACATTAGGCTTTCTACCATTAAATAGTTCATAGGGAGTAGATTTAATAATTGACCTAATGAGCATTCTATTTAAAACATAACATGCAGTATTAACCGCATCAGCCCAAAAATATTTAGGAACATTAGATTCATTTAACATAGTTCTAGCAAGTTCCTCTAATGACCTATTTTTCCTTTCAACTACACCATTTTGTTGGGGAGTCCTAGGAGCAGAAAAGTTATGTAATATTCCATTTTCTTCACAATAATTTTCAAACTTTTCATTTTGAAACTCACCACCATGGTCACTTCTTAAAACTTTAATTCTTAAGTCTTTTTCATTTTGAATTTGTTTTGCAAATTTTCTAAAGACCTTACAGGCTTCACTTTTCATAGTTAAGAAAAATGTCCAAGTATACCTAGAGTAATCATCAACAATCACAAGACCATAATAATTTCCACCAAAGCTTTTTATCCTAGAAGGTCCAAATAAATCTAAATGTAATAATTCTAGGGGTTTTGAAGTGGAAATAACATTCATTGATTTAAATGATGATTTTACTTGTTTACCTTTTTGACATGCATCACACAATCTTTCTTTTTTCAAATTTTAACTTAGGCAAACCAATAACTAAGTCTTTTGAAATCAATTTGTTCAAATGATGCATATTTATATGAGCCGCTCTCTTATGCCATAACCAAGGGTTCTCTTCCTTAGCAACTAAACATGTTATGCTAGAATCATGTAAACAATCCAAATCAATCAAGTATATGTTGTTATGCCTAATGCCTTTTAATTCTACATTTTCGGAATCTATCAAATGTATGGTGAAAAATTTACTTTCAAAAATTACCTTAAATCCTTTGTCACATAGTTGACTTATGCTAAGGAGATTATGCTTTAGTCCATCAACAAGAAGCACATCCTTAATCTCCAAAGTGTTTGCACCACCTATGTTTCCAATTCCAAGAATCTTCCCTTTGTTGTTGTCCCCATAAGTTACATATCCTTGTTCCTTAGCTTTGAAACTCACAAATTTTGATTTATCACCGGTCATATGCTTTGAGCATCCACTATCAAGATACCACATAGACTTCTTATATTTGGAAGTTTCCTACAAAACAAGAACATAGTAAACTTAGGTCCCCATAACTTTTGGGTCCTTGGGGTTAGAGACAAATAAATTATTTAACAATAGGAACCCAAATATATTTACCTTTAGGAACACCAAAATGTTTAATTTTACATTTATTTGAAGTGTGACCTTGTTTCATGCAATAAAAACATGCTTTTGATGTAGCTTTAGAATAAGATGCATTACTTACAAAACATGCTCTAGTTCCTTTTTCTACCCATACTCTTTTATTTTTCCTTTTAGATTTTTTCAAAGGAACTTGTTGATTTACACTATTTTGAGCAAACACCATTTCATGCTTCTTAAGATCATCTATTTCCTTTTCGGCTTTGTCTAGCAAATGGTTAAGAATATCTATGTCATATTCATGCTCTTTACAAGTTGCACATGCTAAGTTCTTATCATTATCCTTATCTAAACATACAATTTTCGTTTCTAATAATTCCTTTTCTTCTAAACATGTGATTTTCGTTTTTAAGGAGTCAATTTCCTTTTCGGATCTACTTAGATTCTTCTTTACAACTTTATATTCATTTTTCAAATTCTTGAAAGCACTAAACAGTTCATTATATGCATTTTGCAGTTCATCATAATTATTATCATCATCACTAGAAGATGAGTCGGAATCACTTACCTCAAAATCGGAAGATATGTTGTCATTTGCCATTAAGCAAATGTTGGCTTCAACTTCCGAGTCATTTGATTCCGAACTTGAATCACTATTGTCCCAAGCAATATAGGCTTTCTTCTTGAAGACCTTTTTGCCTTTGTTTTCATCGTTTTTCTTGTTTGGGCATTCAGTCTTTACATGTCCTGCTTCACCACAACCATAACATTTTATATTTACGGAAATACTTTCTCTTACCTTTCCCTTACCTTTGAATGGATGCCTTCCTTTTGCTTTCATGAATTTTGTGAACTTTTTTATCATAAGACTCAACTTTTCTTCTTCGTTCTCCGAGTCTTCTTCTTCCTTTTTATTTTTACCTTTGGAAATTTCGGTTTTGAAGGCTAAGTTCTTCTTTTGAAATTTTCCTTCTTCTTCATTTAGCCTTCCAAGCTCCAGCTCATGCTCTCTTAGCTTTCCAAATAGCGCCGCCATAGACATTGTGGCAAGGTTTTGTGACTCCGAGATGGCCGTCACCTTAGGTTGTCATTTCTTATCCAAAGATTTTAAAATTTTAACATTTAATTCATCAACGTCAAAGATTTTACCTAATCTGGTGAGATGGTTCACAATATGAGTGAAACGCTTTTGAACGTCAAATATCGTTTCGCCTTGTTGCATCCGGAACATCTCGTATTCTTGAATTAGGGAATTTTTTCGTGCTCGCTTAACATCGTCAGTACCTTCGTGGGTCACTCTTATCATTTCCCACATCTCCTGAGCACTTTTACAAACAGAAATCCTGTAAAACTCGTCAAGGGTTAAAGCAGATGAAATTATATTTCTAGTCCTAACGTCAAATTGTGCTTTTCTGTTTTCCTCTACAGTCCATCTAGAAAAAGGTTTGCGAACGTCAACACCGTTCTCAGTAACTTTAGGAATATATGGACCGTTTAAAATAGCGTCCCAAACGCTTCTGTCAACAGACTCTAAAAAGATTTGCATTCGTACTTTCCAAAAAGGATAATTTTGACCCGCAAAAAGTGGGGGTTTGTTGATAGACGCACCTTCGGCAAAAGTTTGATTTTGTCCGACCATTTTAGAAAAGTCTGAATGACTATCAAAGCAAGCTCTTATACCACTTGTTAGAATCGCGCAGCGGAATGTTCTCGTGGTCGGACAAAAACCAAGAGGGGGGGTGAATTGGTTTCTTAACAAAAATTAGGTTTTCAAAAATTTTCCCAAATTTTACTGATAAAAAACTGTGTAAATGTAAATAGAGTAAAGATAGAATCTTACACAGGAGATTTATACTGGTTCGGATCAAAAGACCCTACGTCCAGTTGCTAATCACTCAAACAGAGGATTAACGTTGTCACTATGATCAAAGTTGTTACAAACAAATTACAATGAAAAGGATAAAGTAAAGAAAACACCTCTCTTGAAATCCACAAGAGATGAAGAACAACTTTCCCTAGAGACGGCACAATACACAATCCACTAAGAACTCCACTTAGTGATTCTTATCGCTTCTAGCCCACACCTTCCAAAAGCCCCTTTTTCTTGCAATAAATAGTTCTCTGGCACTCACAGCACTTAACTTTTGTATGAAAAAGGTTGATCTCTTTTTTTTGAGTGCCATAGAGAAGCTTAAGTAGAGAAATTAGGGTTTAGGAATTGAGATTTTCGAAACTAGGGTTCTTGGAAATAGGGTTTTCGAAAATAGGGTTGATTTGAAGTTAAAAATCAAAATCTGACTGAAATAATCGATTAAATGAAGTGTTAATCGATTATTACAGAGCCAAAATCAACAGAACCCCAAAACTCTTTGTTTTAATCGATTAAAAGACCTGTTAATTGATTAACAAGCATGTTAATCGATTAACAGGGGTGTTAATCGATTAAACCAGTGAGCAGATACAGAAAATGGTTTTTCTCACTGTTTTAATCGATTATTTCACCAATTAATCGATTAAAGCCGAGCCACTTTGATAAATTTGAGCTTTTTGAAGCTTCTAAGGTGCAGACTATGTACCGGCTATCTCAAACTCTAATATTACAGACTCAATCTAATCAAAACAGAGTTATTACACTATAAAACAAGTTTCAACTCTCTAAGTCTTGTGTTCTTGAATCATCATCAAAATCAACAATCTTCATGTCCATCAAGTTCCACATCAAGTCCTTGAATGTTCAACAGGGGCAAGTCCAAACCTGGAAGCAGCTGGCAGATGCCTTTCTCCGTCAGTACCAATACAATATTGACCTAACCCTAGATAGGTCGGACCTTAGAACTTTGAGCAAAAGGAACGACGAGCCTTTCAAGGCATATGCCTAGCGGTGGAGGGAGATGGCTGCCTAAGTAGAGCCCCCCACTAACAGACAAAGAAACGGTGGCAATGTTCATTGATTCGTTGATAGGCCCTTATTATGATAGGGTGATAGCAAGCACATCCAACCTCTTCTCAGACATGGTCAGCATCGGGGAAAGGGTGGAGCAAGGGTTAAGAAGTGGGAAAATAGCACGATCTTCCTCCTCCAACGTTTCATTCAAAAAGCCCTTTAACAAAAAGAAGGAGGAGGTTGTGCATGTGATCAATCTCGCTACTCCTTCCTCTACTCCACAGACGGTCTGACAGCCACGTAAAAAGGAAAGGAAGTTTACCCCTCTTTCAACCTCCTACGGGAAATTGCTACCCCAATTGCTAGAGGCTAAGCTCCTGGTTCGCGTTCCTCCCAAGAAGGTGGAGCCTCCCTACCCCGAGTGGTATAAGCCTAATGAAAAATGTGATTACCACTCGGATGCGCCTGGGCATTCAATGGAGAATTGCTTGACCTTGAAATATAAGGTTCAAGAGCTAATAGACACCGGATGGATAACTTTTGACGCTCCTGCCTCCGATGTAGATATGAAGCCTCTATCAAAATCGGAATGAGATGAGGGTCAGATTAGGAGGATTAGCTGTTAGGGCACTTTTTCTTTAAGCTTTTCTTGTATTTCCTATGGTCCCCGCCTGTGGCCACAGGATCACCCACTAAAAGGGCACATGTACATATTTTTTTTAATACATGAGGCATTTTCCGTCATATCATATCTATTCTCATTTTTTCCCCTCTTCTATTTATTATTCTTCCAAAATAATCGAATAATAAAATCTATGCCTAAAACAGAACCTAAAAAACAATCATGTTTGTGACTGATGAACCTCTGTGGGATCCGGAAGCCGAAGGCGAATGGGTCGAATCCGACAGTGAGCAGGGGACCGTTTCCCCAGACATGCAGAGAATGCTAGAAAAAGAAGCTCACTCCATACAGCCTTATCAGGAAGAAACAGAAACTATCAACTTGGGACAAGGAGACGATAAGAAAGAAATAAACACCGACACCTAGATTGGTAGTGACATCAGGGAGGGACTAATACACCTTTTAAGAGAATATGTGGACGTATTTACTTGGCCTTATCACGACATGCCCGAACTCGACACAAACATAATAGAGCACCGGTTGCCCTTGAAAGAGGGATTTCGGTCCATAAAACAGAAGCTCAGAAGAATACAACCGGATTGGTCCTTAATGATCAAGGAGGAAGTGCAAAGACAGCTAGACGCCAACTTTCTAATCGTTTCCAAGTACCCCGAATGGTTGGCAAACACAGTGCCCATCATCAAAAAGAGTAGAAAAATCAGAGAATGTGTAGATTATAGGGATCTGAATCGAGCAAGCCCAAAGGACCATTTCCCCCTACCACACATCAACACGTTAGTGGATCACACTGCTACGAACACACTCTATTCTTTTATGGATGGATATGCGGGTATAATCAAATTAAATTGGCAATCGAAGATAGAGAGAAAACATCCTTCATCACACCATGGGGGACATTTTGCTACAGAGTGATGCCTTTTGGGCTCAAAAACGGAGGGGCTACTTATTAGAGGGCTATGGTAACATTATTCCACGACATGATCCATAAAAAGATAGAAGTATATGTGGATGATATGATCGCCAAATCCAGAAATGAGATGGACCATATCCAGTATCTCAAAAAGTTGTTCGATCGACTTCGAAAGTATCAACTTAAACTAAATCCGGCAAAGTGTACTTTTGGAGTGCGGTCAGGAAAACTTCTGGGGGTCATCGTTAGTCAAAGGGGAATCGAGGTAGACCCCGATAAAAAAAAGGTAATTTTGGAAATGCCCCCACCAAGGACAAAAAAAGAGGTCAGAGGATTTTTGGGCCGAATAAACTATATTACCAGATTCATCGCACAGCTGACAGACAAATGTATACCCATCTTCAAGTTGTTGAGTAAGAATCAACCGACGATGTTGAACGAGGAATGTCAACAAGCATTCGACAAGATCAAGATGTACTTAACCAATCCACCGATATTGGTGCCACCCATCTCTAATCCTATATTTGTTGGTACTCGAAGAATACATAGGATGTGTGCTCGGTCAACAAGATGAAACAGGGAAAAGGGAGCGAGCCATATATTATCTCAGCAAAAAGTTCCTAGACTAAGAGACCTGCTATACGCCATTCAAAAAACACATGTGCACTAGTGTGGGTGACTCAACGTCTCCGACAGTATATGGCTCAACATACAACGTTGTTGATCTCCAAAATGGACCCAATCAAGTACCTCTTCGGAAAGCTCATCTTGATTGGAAGGATAGCTAGGTGACAAGTACTCCTTTTAGAATTTGATATCATCCATATCACCCAGAGAGCTATCAAAGGTAGTCCCCTAGTAGACTATTTAGCGCATGGATCGACAGACGAGTATCAATCCCTGCAAGATGACTTTCCCGATGAACATATCATGCATATTGAACACGAAGAGACCAAAGAAGATGTATGGACTATGTTTTTCGATGGAGCCTCAAACATGCTTGGACACGGGATCAGAGACATATTAATATCCCCAGAAAAGAAATACATCTCAGTAACAACCAGGTTAAATTTTGACTGTATAAATAATATGGCCGAATATGAAGCCTATGCTTTGGGAGTCCAAGCAGCTCTAGATCATGGGGTAAGCAAACTAAGAATTTCTGGTGACTCATCCCTTGTTATCTTTCAACTCAAGGGCGAATGGGAAACCCGAAATTCCAAATTAATCCCATATCTAGAGTACATTCGCAATTTGACTTCGAGGTTGGAAAGCGTCACCTTCGAGTATGTCCCTCGGGAAGATTACCAATTTGCAGATGCCCTCACCACTTTATCATCCATGTTCTCGTTAGATCAAGAGCATGAGATGCCAACCATCCAAATAAAGCTGCATGACAAACAATCTTTTTGCATGATAGTGACTAGATAGCAAGACAGAAACCCTTGGTATCACGACATCAAGCGATACCTCACGAAGGGTGAATATCCCAAGGGAATCAGTGATAATGACAAAAGGACCATTTGGAAGAGGGTCGCCACGAAGCATATGTTCCTGCAGCCAAAGTCGTTGCCATCATCCGATTGCCACCTCATCAGACTGCCCTGATAGCAAAAGGGAATATCTAGGGTTGGAAAGTCACAATGTTAGAAGACCATCTGTCCTCTTTGGCTGAAAGGGTAGACTGGTTTGCTTTTAACAAAACCCTGGCTCTGATCGTGTTTAGGACCATGCTGTCTCCCTTTCACCTCGACACAATAGACCAAACCGTCATGGACGCCTTCTTCGCCTGGGACGTGCACTCAAAGAGTCCCTTGCCTGCACTTCTTGCCGACACCTTGCTTTTGATTGAGTTCTGTCACCCAAACAAGGGAGAACACTCAAATGCTGCTTTTCACTGCTATTCGTGTGGGGTATCACACACTTTTATGCCTCTAGTCACATGGGGATGTTCCCGAACCCTTTGAAGAGCTTCTAAAAAATCCCTCTCCACCGACGTTTAACCATGGAGTGGAAGGTCGAGTTCGAACAATGGGATGCCAAGCACTTATCCTAGGAATGTCCTTGGTTCCATAGCGTGGAGATTATTCGAGCGTACCGTTAGTAGGTCTCATAGGTTGCATAGCTTATTCTCCAAAAGTGGCTTATGAGACAACTCATGAGAACCCAAACTGCATTATCACGGGAAGAGCTCGGAGGACTATGTTTCTTCAGAGACCCATGCAATGTTGCGAACTCACTTGCTGTACGGAGAGCATGGGAGAAACCAATCTTCATGGGATATAGAGAGATAGGCAAAGCTCGAGTAGCTGTTTCTAGTGACTATGAGGAATGGAGGAGAAACAGAGGGATGTCACAACCATCCGCCCCACCTACTGCGCCATCTGCCAGTGGAGAGCTCCAAAACCAAGTCGATACCTTGACCCAAAGGATAGAAATCATGGGAGCCCAGATGAGGGTCCTTGAGGAAAAAGAGCAAGAATTTATCCTTACTATAGATGGTCTACAAAGGCAGTGCAAGAAGAAAGATCAGGAGATAGAACGCCTCAAGGACCAATGCGATGATTCCAATGAGCCGGTTATCCGAGCATCCAAAGTGGCCAGATTAAACTTGGATAATCAACTCTAAGAAATAACCGCTAAATCAGCACACCTTGAGGCCGAATGTGCAAAGCAAGCATAGAGGATCAAGGGAATGCTACAAGACCTCGCAAGGACTCGGCCTAAACTACGTCAAAGAAGGGAGACCACCCAGAGACTTAATAGAAGCCTTACTGAGCTGCGCTGCAAAGAAAGAGACGGGTTAGATCATTATGGCCAAGTTCTACAAGAAAGAGACCGAGCCATTGAGAGACTCGACAATCTACAAGCCTTGGTCGTCCATCAAGAGAGAAGATAAAAGAGGCTCAGAAGTATAGTGAAGATATGAGTAGGTGGTCCACCAGCAGACCAAAGCACTCGCTCATCATGTACGGGAAGCCGAAGAAGAATTACATAGAAATTAGAACCCGCCTGTGGGTTTCTTTAGGCTTTTCCGTTTTTGTCAAAAAGTGTTGAAACATTCAAGGACTTGATGTTGAACTTGATGGACATGAAGCTTGTTGATTTTGATGATGATTCAAGAACACAAGAACGTAGAGAGTTGAAGACTTGTTTTATAGTGTAATAACTCTATTTTGATTAGATTGAGTCTGTAATATTAGAGTTTGAGATAGCCGGTACATAGTCTGCACCTTAGAAGCTTCAAAAAGCTCAATTTTATCAAAGTGCCTCGGCTTTAATCGATTAAATGGTGAAATAATCGATTAAAACAGTGAGAAAAACCATTTTCTGTATCTGCTCACTGGTTTAATCGATTAACACCCCTGTTAATCGATTAACAGGCCTGTTAATCGATTAACAGGTCTTTTAATCGATTAAAACAGAGAGTTTTGGGGTTCTGTTGATTTTGGCTCTGTAATAATCGATTAACACTTCATTTAATTGATTATTTCAGTCAGATTTTGATTTTTAACTTCAAATTAACCCTATTTTCGAAAACCCTATTTCCAAGAACCCTAGTTTCGAAAATCCCAATTCCCAAACCCTAATTTCTCTACTTAAGCTTCTCTATGGCACTCAGAAATTAAGAACAACCTTTTTCATACAAAAGTTAAGTGCTGTGAGTGCCAGAGAACTGTTTGTTGCAAGAAAAAGGGGCTTTTGGAACCTGGTGTGGGCTAGAAGCGATAAGAATCACTAAGTTGAGTTCTTAGTGGATTGTGTGTTGTGTCGTCTCTAGGGAAAGCTGTTCTTCATCTCTTGTGGATTTCAAGAGAGGTGTTTTCTTTACTTTATCTTTTCCATTGTAATTTGTTTGTAACAACTTTGATCATAGTGACAGCGTTAATCCTCTGTTTGAGTGATTAGCAACTGGACGTAGGGTCTTTTGATCCGAACCAGTATAAATCTCCTGTGTAAGATTCTATCTCTACTCTATTTACATTTACACAGTTTTTAATCGGTAAAATTTTGGAAAAAATTTTGAAAACCTAATTTTTGTTAAGAAACCAATTCACCCCCCCTCTTGGTTTTTGTCCGACCACGTGAACATTCCGCTGCGCGATTCTAACAAGTGGTATTAGAGCTTGCTTTGATAGTCATTCAAACTTTTCGAAAATGGCCGGACAAAATCAAACTTTTGCCGAAGGTGCGTCTATCAACAGACCCCCACTTTTTGTGGGTCAAAATTATCCTTTCTGGAAAGTATGAATGCAAATCTTTTTAGAGTCTGTTGATAGAGGCGTTTGGGATGCTATTTTAAACGGTCCATATGTTCCTAAAGTTACTAAGAACGGTGTTGACGTTCCCAAACCTTTTTCTAGATGGACTACAGAGGAAAACAGAAAAGCACAATTTGACGTTAGGGATAGAAATATAATTTCATCTGCTTTAACCATTGACGAGTTTTACAGGATTTCTGTTTGTAAAAGTGCTCAGGAGATATGGGAAATGCTAAGAGTGACCCACGAAGGTACTGACGATGTTAAGCGAGCACAGAAAAATTCCCTAATCCAAGAATACGAGATGTTCCGGATGCAACAAGGCGAAACGATATTTGACGTTCAAAAGCGTTTCACTCATATTGTGAACCATCTCACCGGATTAGGTAAGAACTTTGACGTTGATGAATTAAATGTTAAAATGTTAAAATATTTGGATAGGAAATGGCAACCTAAGGTGACGACCATCTCGAAGTCACAAAACCTTGCCACAATGTCTATGGCTGCGCGATTCTAACAAAAAGTGCTTCGGAGCATGGTGTAGGGGAATGTACACTTTATCTAAATAAATAAAAATTCCTTTTATTCAACAATTGTCTACTTGCATGCATTTCATTCATAATTTGCATATCCCTCCTTCACTTTTAATAAATAAGATAATAAAAAGGAAGGATTAACGGATACGTCTTCCACAATCAGAAAAATGGAGAGAAAATCATTCGTAATCAAGCTCTCCCCAATGGTCGGTCCACCCTAAGAGGACAATAAGCCTCAATCGTTGGTTATCAAAGTTGATAAGGAAGAGGGGGCAAGGACGCCTTTGTGACTATTTGTGCCTCGTCATTTCCCCTATGACTCAAATAAAGTTGTACCATATGAAAGTGATGAAGATCTTATTGAAATACTTTGGCAAAGATCTCATTGATTTGATGAAGTCAAAAGCAACTTTGCAGTGGACAAAAGTTACTAAGATAAAAGAGTAGAAAGATTAGTGTGTCCGCAGCTATGGTTAGGTATAATCATTTTATCTTTTCTGCTGCATGAGGTTTCTTCACTTAAAAGATTTTGCAAAATGCCTCTAAAAATGTTTAAGCAGTTAAAAACAAAGAATTTAACAAAAGCTTTCTTAAACAAGTTTTAAACTGATATAATTTCGAAATAACTGGTTGTTTTCATTAAAGAAAGTTTTGAAAACCTTTTGTCAGTGTTTTAACTGATAAAGCTTCGAAATAACCGTTTAAAATCACTTAAAATGATAAGAGAAGTGTTTTTTCAGTATTTTAATCGATACAACTTGGTTTTAATCGATTAAAACCACTTGGAGTTCAGGATGATCGATCAAAATGAAATTATGACCGATCAGAATCAGTTATGATCGATCAGAATTGAGTTATGACTGATCAGAACTTTTTCAATCGATTAAAACACGTTTCAATCGATTAAAACAACTTAGAAAATTTCTACACAGCGTTTTAATCGATTAAAACTTATTTTTATCAGTTAAAATAACTTGAAAAGTTTTACAAGAAAGGTTTGCAGTATTTCAATCGATTGAATCGCGAAACAATCGATTAAATCAACTTAGAAGATTTTTTGTAAAGTGTTTTAATTGATATAAACGTTATCATATCAGTTAAAACAAAACTGTTAAAGAATCAAGAACGTATTAATGGATTAAAAGAAGTTTTAACAGATTAAAACTGCACTTTTAACAGATTAAAAGAATCTTTTAACAGATTAATTAAAACAACAGTTTTGAAAATCTTCTATAAAAACAGTTTGGCTTGAACTTTTTAAACATACATTGAACATCAGTTTTTACACATCCTTGAGCAATCAATCAAGCAAACTTTAGCACTATTTTCAAGAAAGATTCACATCAGTTTTTGAGAAGTTCTTTGAAAATCTTTCTTGAGGCAACTTGATTTCTTTTGAAGAAGAAACACTTATAGCAGAATTGCATAAACTGGTTTGAGCATTCTAGTTTCTTCTTTTTCATTTCTTTACATTCTTTTTGTATTGTTTGGTGCCTGGAATTTGGTTGTAGAGGTTGTCAAGAACTGGAATTTGGTTATTGGTGAAAGGTTAGGTGTTGGTGCCTGGAATTTGGGCACTGGTTTCTCTACAGTTGGAACTTGGTTGTAGAGGTTATCAAGAACTGGAATTTGGTTCTTGGTGAGAGGTTGAGTGCAGGAACTGGAATTTGGTTCTTGTGGTAGATTAAGTGTAAGATTGTAAATCTGTAAAACATTTGATCTAGTGGAACCCAGCTGGGATTTGGCTGGAGACTGGATGTAGCCCTGGTATTGAGTGAACCAGTATAAAACACCGGTGATATCTTTCTTAACCTTTGTGTATTTTAATTCTGTTGCTGCATTTATATTGATTGATTGCTTTGTGATTTAAGAACATATCTGAAATCTTATTTTTACAAATAGATAATCTGTTAATTGCGAAAAACTTTCAAAGATCAATTCACCCCCTCTCTTGATCTAAAACTACTTTTCTAACACCATGGACATACGGGGAATCTTCACCAATAAAGGAGGACGTCTCCAATATAGCCAGCATTGGGGGCATGACTAGAAGCGGAAGAATCTACTCCCCCAAGGAGTCACAAGAAGATGCCCCCAAGAATAAAAGGAAAAATAAACAGACCAAAGAAAAGGAAAATAAAGAATCCAAGGAGGAGACTGATAAAATTACTGCAGTTTATAAGGCAGAGCGAGTATTCCATCATCGATCAGCTCAATCATACACCTGCAAAGAGAACTTTGTTATATTTAATGATGAGTTCAGAACTGCACAGAAACGCCCTGATGAAGGTCTTGAGCGAAGCGCATGTACCTCATACAATATCCCAAGAAAAGGTTGAGAGGATCGTCAGCTACATCATAGTCAGTGATCACCTCACCTTCACAGATGAAGAACTCCCTCCTGAAGGGTCAAGCCATAACAAGCCCTTGCATATTTCCATCAAATGCAAGGAGTATCTCATCGCTAAAGTTCTTGTGGGTAATGGGTCATCCTTGAACGTGATGCCCAAGTGCACACTTGACAAGTTGACCATTCAAGGAACCCGCATGTGCCCAAGCTGCACTATCATTTGAGCCTTCAACGGATCCTAACTAGAAGTAGTGGGGTAAATCAATCTGCCAATCCAAGTCAGACCCACTATCTTCAACGTCGATTTCCATGTGATGGACATTACTCCAGCATACAGTTCTCCTTGGCAGACCTTGGATTCACGGTGCTAAGGCAATACCTTCAACGCTTCACCAGAAAGTCAAGTTCATAGTAGACGACAAACTGGTCACAATCCAAGCTGAAGATGATATCTTGATCTGTGGATCGTCTTTTCAAGTGCTTGAAATCTCCAATGTGGAAAGACTTCCCGGTAATATGAAGGTAGCCCGCATGATGATGAAGTATGGCTACCATCCTGGCCAAGGGCTCGGGGCAGACTCCCAAGGAATAAAGGAGCCCCTGGAATTCAAGGATAATCCTCTGAAGCATAGCCTAGGATATGACCCTACAAAGGGCCGAGCTGTGAGAAGAAAAGGGAAGTCTCCCCTGTGCACACTCAAGCAGATCTTCTGAAGCGGAGGGATACAAGCTTCGAGAGCAACTCTAGTCATTAGGAGTTCTTTTTCCTTTCTTCAGGGATGTAAACCCAATAATTGTTAGAGATTATCCCCTGGGGCTAGCCCGACCCCCGGGCATATGTATTCCCCTCTTAATTAATAAGAATACATTTCTTACTATTTGCTTCTCTTCTTGCTATTCATGACTAAACCTTATAATAACCATGTTTAAGCAAACGTTTTCAAAATTGTGTCAAAATAAGCAAAAATGCGTTATCGCCAAAAAAATAAAATAATCAACATGATTTACTAGAAACACAGAATAAAGTTTTACCTCATCATAATAAAATCATGTTTCGCCAATATTGTATAAAAAGAAAAAATAAATCAAAAGAAGCCCATAGAAGCCAAATGCCAAAACAAAAGAGAAGAGGGCAAATTACCCAGTAGGAAACCCACCAAGGGGGCTACGCAAAAATTAAGGTTGACCCGCTAGGAAACCCGAACAACAATAAAGGGTATCCTAGGCAGAAGTTAGGGTTACAAAATAAGGTTCGCTAGGATTCCCAAAACAAGAAAAAAGGGAACCTAGACAAAAGTTAGAACCAAAACACAATATCCTAGTCTGAAAACCCAAAGGGCAGCCTGGGGAAGTCAATCAGCCATAGAAAGCAATAGAAATTGGCTAAGACGCATATCCTCAAAACAAAATGTTTGTTTAAGATTAGCTTAAACACTTTGACCAACCTTGGCCAGCATTCTTAAAAAATCCCCTTTCGAATAAAAAATAAAAAATACAACTGTCTAAAACACAAGCCTTTGAATAAATTATCCTCTTACTTCTCTTCTCTTGACCCTTATCATAATATTATGATAATTAGTGGGGGAATATGGAGGCATATAATCAATAAGAGGATTGAAACCTCTAGAGGAAGGAAAAATTGCACCAACATGGCAAGTTTGCTTCTCAGTCAACAATTATTCTTCGGTCATATTAAGTCTGGAATGATACAACCAAGTACAGCTAGAAAACGACATCAGAAGGGCCTCGTCTTCAAAAGACACATCAGTTAATCCTTCTGAAAAATCAACTAAATAGTATTATAGGACACATAACATGAAAACATTGCATGCATAGATGTTTTTGAACAAGGTCCTATATATTTCAAAAAAAAAAACCTTTTGAAAAGCCCAGATGGTCGTCTTGTTTGGCGAGACCGTCATCTCGTAATTCGCTAAAATCGAGACTGCAGTCTTGTTTGGTGAGATCGTCATCTCGCCATTCGCTAAAGGCGAGACCGCCATTTTATTTGGCGAGACGGTCGTTTTGCCATGTCGCGAAGAGCGAAACCGCCGTCTCGACATTCCAGACGGTGGTCGCGAACCTCGAAAATTTGAGACGGTCATCCCAAATCCTAGACGGTGGTCCTGACCAAAAATAGATTTTCTATATATAAGGGCTTTTGGGTTAGTTTTAAAGCACTCCATTTCTGCATCCTCTCATACATTCTCATACAACTTTGAGTGTCTTTGAATAAAATGAAATAGAGAGAATCTTCTAGGCCCCGAAAGAGAGGTCAACGATCCGACCAAAGCGCTCCAACACCACAGGCTCCGCTAGACCCTACTCAGCTCACGCTACAACACCAGGCCAGGCTGAATCACATTAGGAGCTACTCCTGGCACCCTATGCTGCGCCTAGACTTCCACATCCTGGCCGAGTTCGATTGGGAAGAGGATGTACGAGGCTACATCCACAGCATCGGGTGGGACTTCCTCCTCCAGGACCCTCTCACCCGCATCTACAGAGAGGTCGTGATGGAGTTCCTTGCCTCCGTCATTATTGTCAATATGCCTACGCTATTCATGGGTGTCCCTCTGCCGAGGATGGTCTCGTACTACATTAACAGGACCTACCGGACGATGATGTTGGATGAGTTCAATGTCACCATGGCCTTCAACCAGCCAGCGGACACCCTGACGCCAGAATACCAGGGAGCTATCTGTGAGCGGTCGGCTGCCCTCACCACCGGTGAGATTTGGGAGGATCTCACCGGCTCGCAAATCCTACCAGCCCTGATGAAAGTGTCGACACTCATCCCTCCTCTCCGCATCTACCACAAGCTACTAGCAAGGACAATCCATGCACGAAAGGAGAGTAAGGGAAAGATTACTCAGCCTGATCTCTTCGTGCTACACTGCATGCTGCGCAGACGCCGGTGTATTCCTGACTACTTCTTCTTGATGGCTCTAAAGGACTTCGGGAGCCGCCCCATTGGAGCCATCCTCATGGCTCCCCTCATCACCCTGCTGGCCGAGAGATGGGGATGTGCCAACGAGGAGGACATTCCCTTTATCTTGTGACCCGAGCTTATTAGCGGGTCCATGCTCGTCAGCATGGGAATGCTCATCAGGCAAGGGTCCCAAGTGACCCTCCACCCGACGCTCGCGATGACTCTGGACATCCAGGATCTGGATGCGTCACAGGACATCCCGATCCCCCCGGAGTTCGAGCGGTAGCAGCAGCAACAACAGTATGGGGATGACTTTTCTAGTGTCCACCGTCACATAGGTGACATCTGCCAGCAGTTAGATCAGATGTCCCTGAGGCAAGACGTCTTCGAGACGTGGCTGAAGACCATAAGCCAGAGGCAAGAGGGAGTGATATAGAGCCTAAACACGATCGGCCAGCATGTGCTCGGCAGGATCCAGAGCCAAGAAGAGTTTCAAAGGCACATGTTCCAGTAGTTTCCTCCTCCTGAGTCGTCTTCAGCCTCGCAGTCGAGCCTGCTGTCGCCTTAGGAACATCATTCTATATATAGTCATTGTAAAAAATTCTTGATATATATAAATAAAGTCTTTTGGTTAAGATGTTTGCCTTTATTCTCTTTCGAGAAAAGCCAGCATAATAAAAGATACTAAAAAGTAAAAAGGCTTACGCACTATCCCGAAAAAGCCAAAATCCAAAATCGCAAGAAAAAAGAATAAACCACGGAAAAAGGCGAGATTTAAAAATCCCAAGCATTAGCCACCATTCTCCCAACAAAGAGAAAAAGGCAAACAAGCAAAACGCCCACCTGCTCAGAGGCGTTACCCAAAATCAACAAAATCCCCAGCGGATTCCTGCCTATGTAAAAAGCGTTCACCCAAAATCCTCGACAGCCAAACAAAGTTGGATGACCACTACAAAAGCTCAAAAAACAAAGAATCCTCAGCATCCAACCAGTTGGGATTCCACCCAAAGGGTCGGGACTCCCGTCTCGTTTGGCGAGACCACTGTCCTGTTTGGCTAGACGACGGTCCCGATCTTGTCAAGCGAGATAGCGGTCCCGACCTGACAGGTGCGAATTTCTATAAAAGGGGGGGACTTTCTCACTCTTTACACACACTTCTACAACTTTCCTTACTGTACTATTCTCAAATTACTCCCCTAGGACCCCTCTGAAGCATTTCCAGACTTCTTAGAGTTCTTAGAAAAGTGTTCTAGAGTGCTGCGAGAAAGAGCGATCATCATTGTAGAGCGTGGGGTTTGCCAAAAAGCACCCTTTTTCAAGAACATTGTTAAGGTTCCAACATAAAACCAATTGGCAATATGTGGAGTAGCCTAACATGTATTTAAATCATACCAAATGACATGAGGTAGGCGATGTGGGACTTTCAACACGCCCCCTCCAATGAAGTCTGTCGGACCAGGCAAAGGGTACTTTTGACCCAACTAAAGGGCAACTTTTGGCCCATGACAATAACCGGAAAGATGTTAGGCTTTGGCTCTGATACCATGTTAAGGTTCCAACATAAAACCAATTGGCAATATGTGGAGTAGCCTAACATGTATTTAAATCATACCAAATGACATGAGGTAGGCGATGTGGGACTTTCAACAAACATATTATAAAAGCTTGCTTTGAAGGTTCCTCCATACTCCTTTCTCTACTTTATTGCTTTTTAGATAATATCGTTGTGCATTAGTCATTTAGGGCCATGTAGTCAATAACTTAATTTTTCCAATGAATAATAAATAAGGGTAAAAGCAAAATTTTATAGTTATTATTTCTTTATAAAAATGGTCCATCATAGGGAACCCGAAAGGGGCGTCGTAGGGAAGCTAATACCTTCCCTACACGTAACTAACTCCCTTACCTAAGTTGTAATGACCAAAGTTGGTTTCTCTTTAAAAAACCACTACCTTCTTTTTCCTTTTCCAATGTTTTTGGTAAAAACATTGGTGGCGACTCCTTGAACCTTTCGAAAACCTCGTCCTTAGGTCCAGCCCGGTTATCGGACAACCTAAAGGCATTGAACCACACTTTAAAAAATGCGAGTCAAACAAAACCATCGCGTCGCTCCGACTGCCTCTTTTGATGTCGGCGATAGATGGTGACTCCACTGGGGAAGCTAGAGAGTTTATCCCATTTAGTGATGGACTAGTTTTAAGAAATAAAACTTAAAATTAGACTTTTACCCTTCCTTGCTTTATAACATGCTTTATTGCTTGACTTTAATAACTGTTGTATATTTTATACAATTGTTTGAAATACAAATTGTACACAAATCCTTGCACACAACAGTTCCCCCTAAACCCGGGGGCAAGTGGGATATCCTTAGGAAGTGGGTGGCATTGTATGATTTTCCGTAGCGAGGGTCATGAGCCCATCGGTATGGTCGGAAACCACCACTCAAGGTGATAACCTTCCTCTTTTGGCCCAAAGACTAACAAGGCCCTAGTGCCATGCATGGTCTGAAGGTCGGGAGAGTGGGGACCCTATAATGGGGGGCACCTTGGGGGCCTGACCTTGGTGAGGAAATTTAGAACTACCCTGAATATGCACTCTTCTGCAAGAAACTCCTACCTCGTGATTAAAAAATGTCATCCCACTATTCGTGGATGAGTGAATTGTGTGTGCATTTGTTTGTTGCATAACATAAACATACAACAAAAAAATAAAAGAAAAAATCTCAAAAATCTTTTCACAATAAACACCCTTATCTCGGACAGTTTTCCTTTTAGCTAGCCTGGTTTCAGGTTCTTTGTAAGCTAAGTAGTCACGCAGTCCGACAGAAGAGATAAGGGATGCTAAAACCATTCTTTTGCAATAAACCATTTTTATCTCGGACAGTCTTCCTTTTAGCTAGCCTGGTTTCAAGTTCTTTGTAAGCTAAGTAGCCACACAGATCAGATAGAAGAGATAAAAGGTTATAAAAATAAAAAAAACAAATAAATCAAATAAAAAATAGGATCTTGTTCATAAGCATCAAACTCATGAACATCCATATAGGTAGTTTATCTTTCTTTTGAAAAAAAATACAAAAAACCAAACACTATCATGCATAATGTAGAAAATAAAATATGATAATGTTTAGGAAAAAGAAACACTTGCATGCATATCCGCATTAACATCATATTCATAACATGCATTTTTTTGGTTTCTAGAAAATGGAGGGGTCTAGTAGACAGTTGAAGAAAATGGATATTCCCCGATACCATGTCAAGAAGATAGAACAGATGTGCGCATTGATGCCACTAGAGGTCCGCTCCATCTTTGAAAAATCCTATGTTGAACATTCAAGGACTTGATGTTGCACTTGATGGACATGAAGATTGTTGATTTTGATGATGATTCAAGAACTCAAGAACTTAGAAAGTTGAAGACTTGTTTTGTAGTGTAATAACTTTGTATTAATTAGATTGAGTCTGTAATTTTAGTGTTTGAGATAGCCGGTACATAGTCTGAACCTTAGAAGCTTCAAAAAGCTCAAGTTTATCATCCAGGCTCGGGGCTTTAATCGATTAAATAGGGAAATAATCGATTAAAACAGTGAGAAAAATCATTTTCTGTAACAACTCACTGGTTTAATCGATTAAACCAACTTTTAATCGATTATCAGGCGGTTTAATCGATTAAACCTCCTTTTAATCGATTAAAACAGAGATTTGGGTTCTGTTGATTTTTGGCTCTGGTTTAATCGATTAACATTTCTTTTAATCGATTAAACCAGTCAGATTTTGGGTTTTAAGTTCAAATCAAACCTATTTTCAAAAACCCTATTCCCAAGAACCCTAGTTTCGAAATTCCCAATTCCTAAACCCTAATTTATCTACTAAAACTCTTCTATGGCACTCAGAAAAGTAGAACAACCTTTTCCATACAAAATTTAAGTGCTGTGAGTGCCAGAGAACTGTTTGTTGCAAGGAAAGGGGGCTTTTGGAACCTGGTGTGGGCTAGAAGCGATAAGAATCACTAAGTGGAGTTCTTAGTGGATTGTGTGTTGTGCCGTCTCTAGGGAAAGCTATTCATCATCTCTTGTGGATTTCAAGAGAGGTGTTTTCGTATCTTTATCTTCTCAATTGTAATCTGTTTGTAACAACTTGTTTATAGTGACAACGTTAATCCTCTGTTGAGTGATTAGCAACTGGACGTAGGGTCTTTTGATCCGAACCAGTATAAATCTCCTGTGTAAGATTTCTATCCCTTCTCTATTTACATTTACACAGTTTTTAATCGGTAAAATGTGGGAAAAATTTTGAAAACCTAATTTTTATTAAGAAACCAATTCACCCCCCTCTTGGTTTTTGTCCGACCACGCGATCATTCCGCTGCGCGATTCTAACAAGTGGTATCAGAGCTTGCTTTGATAGTCATTCAAATTTTCAAAAATGGCCAGACAAAATCAAACTTTTGCCGAAGGTGCATCTATCAACAGACCCCCACTTTTTGCGGGTCAAAATTATCCTTTCTGGAAGGTACGTATGCAAATATTTTTAGCGTCTGTTGATAGAGGCGTTTGGGACGCTATTTTAAACGGTCCATTTGTTCCTAAAACTACTGAGAACGGTGTTGACGTTCTTAAACCTTTTTCTAGATGGACTGCAGAAGAAAATAGGAAAGCCCAATTTGACGTTAGGGCTAGAAATATTATTTCATCTGCTCTAACACTTGATGAGTTTTATAGAATTTCTGTTTGTAAAAGTGCACAGGAAATGTGGGAAATGCTTAGAGTGACCCACGAAGGAACAGATGACGTTAAAAGAGCACGCAAAAATTCTCTAATCCAAGAGTATGAGATGTTCCGGATGCAACCAGGCGAAACGATCTTTGACGTACAAAAGCGTTTCACTCATATCGTGAACCATCTCACCGGACTAGGTAAAATCTTTGATGTTGATGAATTAAATGTTAAAATTTTGAAATCTTTGGATAGGAAATGACAACCTAAGGTGACGGCCATCTCGGAGTCACAAAATCTTGCCACAATGTCTATGGCGGCGTTATTTGGAAAGCTTAGAGAGCATGAGCTTGATCTTGGAAGGCTAAATGAGGAAGAAGGTCAATATCAAAAGAAGAACCTTGCCTTCAAAACCGAAATTTCCAAAGGTAAAAATAAAAAGGAAGAAGAAGAAGACTCGGAAAATGATGAAGAGGAGTTGAGTCTTATGATAAGAAAGTTCACCAAATTCATGAAAGCAAAAGGAAGACATCCCTTCAAAGGTAAAGGAAAGGTAAGAGAAAATTCTTCTATAAATATAAAATGTTATGGTTGTGGTGAAGCAGGGCATGTAAAGACCGAATGCCCAAACAAGAAAAACGATGAAAACAAAGGCAAAAAGCAATTCAAGAAGAAAGCCTATATTGCTTGGGACAATAGTGACTCAAGTTCAGAATCAAGTGACTCGGAAATAGAAGCAAACATTTGCTTAATGGCAAATGACAACATATCTTCTGATTTTGAGGTTAGTGATTCCGACTCATCTTCTAGTGATGATAATGATCATGATGAACTATAAAATGCTTACAATGAATTATTTTTTGCCTTTAAGAATTTAAAAAATGAATATAAAGTTGTAAAGAAGAATCTAAGTAGATCCGAAAAGGAAATTGAGTCATTAAAAACTAAAATTACATGTTTAGAAGAAAAGGAGTTATCTAATACGAAAATTGTATGTTTAGATGAGGATAAGAATTTAGCATGTGAAACTTGTAAAGAGCATGAATATGACATAGATATCCTTAATCATCTACTTGATAAAGCCGAAATGGAAATAAGTGATCTTAAGAAGAATAAAACTGTTTTTGCTCAAAATAATGTAAATCATCAAGTTTCTATGAAAAAGTCTAAAATTAAAAAGAAAAGAGTATGGGTTGAGAAAGGAACTAAAATGTCAAAAGTTAGAAATGTATCAATTTCAAAAACTACATCTAAAGCATGTTTTTATTGCATGAAACAAGGACACACGTCAAATAGATGTAAAATTAAACATTTTGGTGTACCTAAAGGTAAATTCATTTGGGTTCCTATAGTTAAATAGATTGTTATGTCTCTAACCCCAAGGACCCAAAAGTTGTGGGGACCTAAGTTTACTATATTCTTGTTTTGTAGGAAACTTCCAAATCAAAGAAGTCTATGTGGTATCTTGATAGCGGATGCTCAAAACATATGACCGGAGATAAATCTAAATTTGTAAGTTTCAAGGCTAAGGAACAAGGATAAGTAACTTATGGGGACAACAACAAACGGAAGATCCTTGGAATTGGAAACATAGGTGGTGCAAACACTTTGGAGATCAAGGATGTGCTACTTGTTGATGGACTTAAGCATAATCTCTTTAGCATAAGCCAATTATGTGACAAAGGCTTCAAGGTAATTTTTGAAAGTAAATTTTGCACCATACATTTAATAGATTCGGAAAATGTACAATTGAAAGGCATTAGGCATAACAACATATATTTGATTGATTTGGATTGTTTGCATGAGTCAAGTATAACATGTTTAGTTGCTAAGGAAGAGAACCCTTGGTTATGGCATAAGAGAGCGGCTCATATAAATATGCATCATTTGAACAAATTGATCTCAAAAGACTTAGTTATTGGATTGCCTAAGTTAAAATTTGAAAAAGATAGATTGTGTGATGCATGCCAAAAGGGTAAACAAGTAAAATCATCATTTAAATCAAAGAATGTTATTTCCACTTCAAAACCCCTAGAATTATTACATTTAGACTTATTTGGACCTTCTAGGATAAAAAGCTTTGGTGGAAATTATTATGGATTTGTAATTGTTGATGATTACTCTAGATATACATGGACATTTTTCCTAACTATGAAAAGTGAAGCTTTTAAAGTCTTTAGAAAATTTGCAAAACAAATCCAAAATGAAAAGGACTTAAGAATTAAAGTTTTAAGAAGTGACCATGGTGGTGAGTTTCAAAATGAAAAGTTTGAGAATTATTGTGAAGAAAATGGAATATTACATAACTTTTCTCGCTCCTAGGACTCCCCAACAAAATGGTGTTGTTGAAAGGAAAAATAGGTCATTAGAAGAACTTGCTAGGACTATGTTAAATGAATCTAATGTTCCTAAATATTTTTGGGCTGATGCAGTTAGTACTGCTTGTTATGTTTTGAATAGAATGCTCATTAGGTCTATTATTAAATGTACTCCATATGAATTGTTTAATGGTAGAAAGCCTAATGTTGCCCATTTGAAAATCTTTGGATGTAAGTGTTTTGTATTGAATAATGGAAAGGATAACTTAGGAAAATTTGACTCTAAAGCTGATGAGGGCATTTTCTTAGGTTATTCATTAACTAGCAAGGCTTATAGGGTGTTTAATAGGAGAACTTTGAATATAGAAGAATCTATACATGTTACCTTTGATGAGATTGTAGACCTTGGGGAAAATCCTCTTGAGTCAAATAAAGAACTTGCAGGTGATGATGAGTATATAAGAGAAGCTCTTGATGAATTATATTTGGAAGAAAATGAGCCTTCTCAAACGCCTGAATTAGCAAAAGAATGGAAATCACCTAGAGGACTCTCAATGGACAATATCATTGGTGACATCTCAAAAGGGGTAAGAACAAGAAATATGACTAATTTTTGTATGTCTGTAGCTTTTGTGTCACAGATTGAACCTAAGAATGTTGAGGAAGCACTTAAAGATGAACAGTGGTGCATAGCCATGCAAGAAGAACTTAACCAATTTGAAAGAAATCAAGTCTGGGAATTAATCCAAAGGGAAGAATCATATCAAGTTATTGGAACCAAATGGGTGTTTAGAAATAAACTTGATGAAGATGGGAACATAACAAAGAATAAAGCCAGACTTGTTGCAAAAGGCTATTGTCAGGAGGAAGGTATAGATTATGATGAAACTTATGCTCCTGTTGCCAGGTTAGAGGCTATACGCCTACTTCTTGCCTATGTATCTTTAATGAAATTTAAACTATATCAAATGGATGTTAAAAGTGCATTTTTAAATGGTTTTATTAAAGAAGAAGTTTATGTGGAGCAACCCCCTGATTTTGAGGATTTTAGTTTTCCTAATCATGTTTTTAAATTAAAGAAAGCATTATATGGGTTGAAACAAGCTCCTAGATCTTGGTATGAAAGGTTAAGTAGTTTCCTAACATCAAATGATTTTTCTAGAGGAAAAATTGATTCTACACTGTTTATAAAGAAAGTTAAAGAACATATCTTATTGGTCCAGGTGTATGTTGATGATATTATTTTTGGATCAACTGATAATTCGTTATGTGTAGAATTTGCTAAGATAATGCAGGGAGAGTTTGAAATGTCTATGATGGGAGAATTTACATTCTTCCTTGGACTACAAATCAAGCAACTTAAAGATGACATTTTCATCTCTCAAACCAAATACTGCAAAGAGATCCTTAAAAAGTTTGGTATGGACACCTCAAAGGAAGCTAACACACCCATGGGAACTTCATGCTATCTAGACAAGGATGAATTAGGTTTGGAAGTTAATCAAACTATGTATAGAGGTATGATAGGATCACTGTTATACTTAACTGCAAGTAGACCTGATATTATGCATTCTGTCTGTGTGTGTGCTAGATTTCAGGCTTGTCCTAAAGAATCTCATCTAATTGCAGTGAAACATATTTTAAAATACTTAAAAGGAACTACTGGTTTTGGTTTGTGGTATCCGTCTGATGTTTGTATGAGTTTAATAGGATATTCTGATGCTGATTATGGTGGATGTAAAATTGATAGGAAAAGTACTAGTGGGACATGTCATTTGTTAGGTTCATCCTTAATATCTTGGCATTATAAGAAACAGGCATGTGTTGCTTTATCTACCACTGAAGCTGAATATATTGCAGCTGGTAGTTGTTGTGCTCAAATTCTGTGGATGAAACAACAGCTAGAAGATTATAGTATCTTTTTAAATGACATTCCGTTGATGTGTGATAATACGAGTGCAATAAATCTTACTAAGAATCCAGTAATGCACTCTAGGACTAAACATATAGAAATAAGGCATCACTTTTTGAGAGATCATATCAGCAAAGGAAACTGTAAAATAGAGTACGTTGATACAAAGAATCAATTAGCAGACATTTTTACTAAGCCTCTACCCAAGGATAGGTTTTATGATCTTAGAAGAGACTTAGGGATATTAGAAATAGCTTAAATTCTGCTTAATTTGACTGTTTTTGGATGATTGTAATGCTATAATTCATTTTGTAGGATGTTCATAGGTTATCATGTGTTAAAACACTCAAAACAGGGCATTCCTCTCTGGAATAATCGATTACTTGGAATTATAATCGATTATTTACACTCAAAACATCCAAAACAGGGCATTCTTCTCTGGATTAATCGATTATTTCGTTAAATAATCGATTAAAACCGTCTGATAATCGATTATCTGCTCGAAATAATCGATTAAATGCGACTGGAACTGGTTTAATCGATTATTCTGAGTGTTAATCGATTAAACCTGGCAAGTATGGGTTCTAGCCGTTGCCAACGGCTCTTTTGGCCTCTATTCACTTCCATATGACCGTTAGACATGCTTGGCTATATATAGGGACCTCTATTTCACTTCTACTCACTTCTATCTCTTGAAATCAAGCCTTCTTGCCTTATTATACTCTCTTTGTCTCCTTATTCCATCACTTGTCCTTCTAAATCTTCTTGATATTCATCTTATCTTTCAATGGCCTCATCTTCTCGCACTAAGATCCCTACTAGAAGAAGATATGCACCCTCCTCTCATCCCCGTCCTAATTCTGTAGAAGGATGGATCTCTGATGCAGAAGGCTAACAAGAATTTCTGACCTACTGGAAGGAACAGGCTATTATTTCTCCTAAATTTCTTATTGGTGAGCAATTCATTCATAGGGGATTCAATTTTCCTAATCTTCTTGAAATTCAAGGAGTTCTCCCTTTTATCCAAATGCAAGGTACGTACTATCCCGACTTAGTTAGGGTATTCTACTGGAGATTCAAATTTAGAGATCAAATTGCTACATCCCGTGTAAAAGGGGTTACAATAATTCTTGATGATGATATTTGGGAGAATGTTGCTCACTTTCCAATTAGAGAAGATGCTATTAACGTATATGGTGAGTTAGATGACTTTGACAGGTTCCTAGCTTATCGCTCTTTTCTGCGGAATCCCTCCATGGAGATTGGACGTATCCTTCATGCTGAACCTTTAAAGAAGGAAGAACGCATGATTCTACATTTACTTGTATGGATCTTATGTCCCCGGGCTACGAATCATTCCCAATGCTCTTCCATTGATCTTCGTATTATTCATGCCATAATGAATAATGAACCTTTAGATTGGGGCGTTCTTGTCACAATGACCATGTTAAAAGCAAAACATCATCCCACCTTCAAAATTCCATATGCCCTTCTTGTCTCCCATATTCTTGAATATAAAGGAGTGAATGTTGAAGGTGAACAAGCAGTTAGAACAAATAACTTGAACCGCATGCTGGACAGCACATTGATTCAACTCCAAATGGTGCATGTCAATGATATTTATGTTCACAAAGATGACGTTCCTAATCAAGGTGATGCTAATGAAGATTCTGATGAAGATATGCCTCCAGCTGCTAAGTTTCCCTCTGACCAAATCCAAAGTGTTGGAACTTCCTTTACTCATCATGAAACCCGACAATCCATGGAAGACATGTTATCTGACATGAATCAGAGGATGCAGTCATTCTTCACTCTCTCTGGAGTACGACATGAGGAAATAATTCGCCGTATATCTGATATAGATGATAAAGTGTGTCGTTTAGAAAATAGATTTGATGCACACTTTAATGATGATAATAGTGAAGAATTTTAAATTTTGTTGATTATTTTCTTATTTTTCTCTTGTTATTGTAATAAATGATTGTTTCTGCAATAAAATATGATGTTTTGTTATTGCTTTGATTGAGGGGGAGTTATCTCCAACTTATGCATATTTTGAGGGGGAGCTCGTATGATTGTTATTGCAGAGTTCTTTTTTATTATAATCAAAATAGGGGGAGAAATATTTAAAGCCTCTTATGAATTGCATTTAAATATTATCTGGTATGTTTGATGTGTTTGTTAGTATGACAGATAAAACAGGTTATTACAAGGGCTTTAAAAGATAATTTTGATCATCATAAAAAAGGGGGAGATTGTTGAACATTCAAGGACTTGATGTTGCACTTGATGGACATGAAGATTGTTGATTTTGATGATGATTCAAGAACTCAAGAACTTAGAAAGTTGAAGACTTGTTTTGTAGTGTAATAACTCTGTATTAATTAGATTGAGTCTGTAATTTTAGTGTTTGAGATAGCCGGTACATAGTCTGAACCTTAGAAGCTTCAAAAAGCTCAAGTTTCTCATCTAGGCTCGGCTTTAATCGATTAAATAGGGAAATAATCGATTAAAACAGTGAGAAAAATTATTTTCTAAAACAACTCACTGGTTTAATCGATTAAACCAACTTTTAATCAATTATCAGGCGGTTTAATCGATTAAACCTCCTTTTAATCGATTAAAACAAAGAGATTTGGGTTCTGTTGATTTTTGGCTATGGTTTAAACGATTAACACTTCTTTTAATCGATTAAACCAGTCAGATTTTGGGTTTTAACTTCAAATCAAACCTATTTTTGGAAACCCTATTCCCAAGAACCCTAGTTTCGAAATTCCCAATTCCTAAACCCTAATTTCTCTACTTAAACTCTTCTATGACACTCAGAAAAGTAGAACAACCTTTTCCATACAAAAGTTAAGTGTTGTGAGTGCCAGAGAACTGTTTGTTGCAGGGAAAGGGGGCTTTTGGAACCTGGTGTGGGCTAGAAGCGATAAGAATCACTAAGTGGAGTTCTTAGTGGATTGTGTGTTGTGCCGTCTCTAGGGAAAGTTGTTCAACATCTCTTGTGGATTTCAAGAGAGGTGTTTTCGTATCTTTATCTTCTCAATTGTAATCTGTTTGTAACAACTTGTTTATAGTGACAGCGTTAATCCTCTGTTGAGTGATTAGCAACTGGACGTAGGGTCTTTTGATCCGAACCAGTATAAATCTCCTGTGTAAGATTTCTATCCCTTCTCTATTTACATTTACACAGTTTTTAATCGGTAAAATTTGGGGAAAATTTTGAAAACCTAATTTTTATTAAGAAACCAATTCACCCCCCTCTTGGTTTTTGTCCGACCACGCGATCATTCCGCTGCGCAATTCTAACATCCTATGGACGGATTCTCGACTTATTGAAGATTCGTGTCAACCCCATTTTTCATCAGGATTTTGGTCCATTTTTGGAATTCTAGTCTACATTGCTTCGAATTTCCGCAATTTGATACGGTACCCACTTTGAAGGAGTATGAGATAATGTTGAGATGATCCAAGTCAGCCGGGGTTCATATTCGCCATGAAGCATATATTCCTGCAGCCAAAGTTGCTGCCATCATCCGATTGCCACCTCATCAGACTGCCCTGATAGCAAAAGGGAATATCTAGGGTTGGAAAGTCACAATGTTAGAAGACCATCTGTCCTCTTTGGCTGAAAGGGTAGACTGGTTTGCTTTTAACAAAACCCTGGCTCTAATCGTGTTTGGGACCATGTTGTCTCCCTTTAACCTCGACACAGTACACCAAGCCGTCATGGACGCCTTCTTCGCCTGGGACGTGCACTCGAAAAGTCCCTTGCCTGCACTTCTTTCCGACACCTTGCTTTCGGTTGAGTTCTGTCACCGAAAGCAAGGGAGAACACTCAAATGCTACTCTTCGCTGCTATTTTTTTGGGGTATCACGCACTTTTATGCCTCTAGTCACATGGGGATGTTCCTCGACCCTTTGAAGAGCTTCTAAAAAATTACTCTCTACCGACGTCTAATCACGGAGTGGAAGGTCGAGTTGGAACAATGGGATGCCAACCGCTTATCCTAGGCATGTCCTTGGTTACGATCTGGCCCTATCCTCATCAGATGTGGAGATTATCTAAGCATACCGTTAGAAGGCCTCAGAGGTTGCATAGCTTATTCTCCAAAAGTGGCTTATGAGACAACTCATGAGAACCCAAACCGCATTATCAAGAGAAGAGCTCAGAGGACTGTATTTCTTTGGAGACCCATGCAATGTTGCGAACTCACTTGCTGTACGGAGAGCATGGGATAAACCAGTCTTCATGGGAGATAGAGAGCTAGGCAAAGCTCGAGCAGCTGTTTCTAGTGACTATGAGGAATGGAGGAGAAACAGAGAGATGTCACAACCATCCGCCCCACCTACTGCGCCATCAGCCAGTGGAGAGCTCCAAAACCAAGTTGATGCCTTGACCCAAAGGATAGAAATCATGGGAGCCCAAATGAGGGTCCTTGAGGAAAAAGAGCAAGAATCTATCCTTACTATAGATGGTCTACAAAGGCAGTGCAAGAAGAAAGATCAGAAGATAGAACGCCTCAAGGACCAATGCGCTGATTCCAGTGAGCAGGTTATCCGAGCATCCAAAGTGGTCAGATTAAACTCGGATAATCAACTCCAAGAAATAACTGCTAAATCAGCGCACCTTGAGGGCGAATGTGCAAAGTAGGCACATACGATCAAGGGAATGCTACAAGACCTCGCAAGGACTCGGTCTGAACTACATCAAAGAAGGGAGACCATCCAGAGACTTAATAGAAGCCTTACTAAGTTGCGCTGCAAAGAAAGAGACGGGTTAGATCAGTATGACCAAGTTCTACAAGAAAGAGATCGAGCCATTGAGAGACTCGACAATCTACAAGCCTTGGTCGTCCATCAAGAGCGAAGATAAAAGAGGCTCAGAAGTATAGTGAAGATATGAGCCAGGCGGTCCCCCAGCAGACCAAAGAACTCACTCATCATGTACAGGAAGCCGAAGAAGAATTACATAGAAATCAAAACCCGCCTGTGAGTTTCTTTAGGCTTTTCCATTTTGTCAAAAAGTGTTTCGTAGCATGGTGTACGGTAATGTACACTTTCTCTAAATAAATAAAAATTCCTTTTATTCAACAATTGTCTACTTTCATGCATTTCATTCATAATTTGCATATCCCTCCTTCACTTTTAATAAATAAGATAATAAAAAGGAAGGATTAATGGATACGTCTTCCACAATCAAAAAAATGGAGAGAAAACCGTTCGTAATCAAGCTCTCTCCAACAGTCGACCACCCCATGAGGACAATAAGCCTCGGTCGTTGGTTATCAAAGTCGATAAGGAAGAGGGGGCAAGGACGCCTTTGCGACTATTTGCGCCTCGTCCTTTCTCCTAGGACTCAAATAAAGTTGTACCGTGGAGATATGGGGAATCTTCATTAATAAAGGAGGACGTCTCCAATATAGCCGGCATTGGGGGTTGTCGCCGCCATCAAAAGAGGCGGTCGGAGCAACGCGATAGTTTTGACTTCGACTCGCGTTTTTAAAGTGATGTTACAACATCTTTAGGTTGTCTGATAACCGGGCTACACCTAAAGGCGAGATTTTCGAAAAGGGTTCTAGAGTCGCCACCAATGTTTTATCCAGAAACATTGGAAAAGGAAGAATAAGAAGGCGTTGGTTTAGAAAAACCAACTTTGGCCATCATAACCAGAGTTGGGTAAGGGATCTAGTTACGTATAGGGTGTTAGAAAAGGAGGCTGAGATCAAGAGGGGGGGTGAATTGATCTTTGAAAGATTTTCACAAATTACAGATTATCTATTTCAAAGATTAAGAGTTCTGACCAATTCTTGAATCAAACAAAACAAACAATCAAAGTAAAGGTAGTGACAGAATTAAAGAGAGAAAGGTTTAGAAAGATACAACCAATATTTATACTAGTTCACCCAATCCCAGGGCTACGTCCAGTTTCTAGCCAAATTCCAGCTGAGTTCCACTAGATTGAATGTTTTACAGATTTCAATTCCAATCACACACTCAATCTACCACAAGAACGAAACTTCCAGTCCTTGCACCTAAACCTTCACCAAGAACTCCAGTTCTTGAATAACCCTACAGCCAAATTCTAGCCATATAAACTAGTGCCCACACTTCCAGGCACCCACAATACAGTAAAGAAAAGTACAGAAACAAAAGGAAGAAACTAGAACACTCAAACCCGGATTGTGCAGCTCTGCAGAATGAGTTTCTTCACAAAAAGAATGCAAAATTTGCCTCAAGAAAGAGCTATGAAAAACTTCACAAAACTTGCGCGATTATTTCTTGAAAGTAGCACTTATGATTGCTTAATTGATTGCTTAAAGGTGTGTTTTAAAAGACTCAAGTAATCCTGTATATATAGAAGACTTTACAAACTACTGGTTTAATTAATTTGTTAAAACAATCTTTTAATCTGTTAAAAGTCTTGATTTAATCTCTTAAAACTTCTTTTAATCTGTTAAAATGTTCTTAATTATTTTCCATATTTGTTTTAACTAATATGACAACGTTTATATCAATTAAAACACTTTGTAAAAAATCCTTCAAATTGTTTTAATCGATTATTTCGCCTTTTAATCGATTAAAAAACTGCAAAATGTTTTCATAAAACTTTCTAAGTGATTTTAACTGATAACAATCTGTTTTAATCGATTAAAACACTTTGGAAAAATCTCTTAGTTATTTTAATCGATTATTTCGTATTTTAATCGATTAGAATTCTGCCAAAAAGTTTCCTAAAACTTTCTAAGTTGTTTTAACTGATAATAGACTTATTTTAATCGATTAAAACACTCTGGAAAAAATCTCTTAGTTGTTTTAATCGATTAATTCACATTTGTATTGATTAAAATACTGACAGAACATCTTTCAAAACACTTCAAGTTATTTTAATCGATTATTTCGAGTTTGTATCGATTAAAATTCTGCCAGAACACTTTTCAAAACATCTTAAGTCATTTTAATCGATTATTTCGATTCTACATCAGTTAAAATGCTGGCAGAAGGTTTTCAAAAACTCTTTTAATGAAAACAATCGATTATTTCAAAGACATATCAATTAAAACAGTTCCAGTGTATGTTTTAAAAAGTTTTGATTGATTATTTTGAAAACCTATCAGTTAAAAACTTGTTACGAAAGTGTTAAGAACATTTTAACTGATATAGCTCATATAATATCAGTTAAAACAGTTTACTTAAAAGCCATTTAACAAATTACTTTGTTATTTAACAGTTTAATCACATTTTAGAGACATTTGCAAAATCTTTTAAATGAAGAAACCTCATGCAGCAGAGAGATAGGAATGATTATACCTAATTATAGATGCAGACTCACTAATCACTCTACCCTTTTGACCAAGTAACTCTTGACTTCACCAGAATAGCCTTTGACTTCATTTTGACTTCATCAAATCAACAAGATCTTTGTTTAATCAAATGATTCAATAAAATCTTCATCACTTTCAGTCTCCCCCTATTTGATGAAGACAAACACCTCTTTGAATAATATCTCTATAGAAGAAGTCACTTGAAAATATAGATTAGTGAGTATTCAAAAAAAATCAAGCATTTATGATTGCTTGATTGATTGCTTAAAGGTGTGTTTTAAAAGACTCAAGCAATCCTGTTTATATAGAAGATTTTACAAACTACTGGTTTAATTAATCTGTTAAAACAAACTTTTAATCTGTTAAAAGTCTTGATTTAATCTGTTAAAACTTCTTTTAATCTATTAAAATGTTCTTAATCATTTTCCAGATTTCTTTTAACTGATACGACAACGTTTATATCAAGTAAAACACTTTGGGAAAAATCCTTCAAATTGTTTTAATCGATTATTTCGCCTTTTAATCGATTAAAAAACTGCAAAATGTTTTCATAAAACTTTCTAAGTGATTTTAACTGATACCAATCTGGTTTAATCGACTAAAACACTTTAGAAAAACTCTTAGTTATTTTAATCGATTATTTCGTATTTTAATCGATTAGAATTCTGCCAAAAAGTTTCCTAAAACTTTCTAAGTTGTTTTAACTGATAATAGACTTGTTTTAATCGATTAAAACACTCTGGAAAAAATCTCTTAGTTGTTTTAATCTATTAATTCACATTTGTATTGATTAAAATACTGACAGAACATCTTTCAAAACACTTCAAGTTATTTTAATCGATTATTTCGAGTTTGTATCGATTAAAATTCTGCCAGAACACTTTTCAAAACATCTTAAGTCATTTTAATCGATTATTTCGATTCTACATCAGTTAAAATGCTGGCAGAAGGTTTTCAAAAACTCTTTTAATGAAAACAATCGATTATTTCGAAGACATATCAATTAAAACAGTTCCAGTGTATGTTTTAAAAGGTTTTGATTGATTATTTCGAAAACCTATCAGTTAAAAACTTGTTACGAAAGTGTTAAGAACATTTTAACCGATATAGCTCATATGATATCAGTTAAAACAGTTTACTTAAAAGCTATTTAACAAATTACTTTGTTATTTAACAGTTTAATCATGTTTTAGAGACATTTGCAAAATCTTTTAAATGAAGAAACCTCATGCAGCAGAGAGATAGGAATGATTATACCTAATTATAGATGTAGACTCACTAATCACTCTACCCTTTTGACCAAGTAACTCTTGACTTCACCATAATAGCCTTTGACTTCATTTTGACTTCATCAAATCAACAAGATCTTTGTTTAATCAAATGATTCAATAAGATCTTCATCACTTTCAGTCTCCCCCTATTTGATGAAGACAAACACCTCTTTGAATAATATCTCTACAGAAGAAGTCACTTGAAAATATAGATTAGTGAGTATTAAAAAAAAATCAAGCACTTATGATTGCTTGATTGATTGCTTCAAGGTGTGTTTTAAAAGACTCAAGCAATCCTGTTTATATAGAAGATTTTACAAACTACTGGTTTAATTAATCTGTTAAAACAATCTTTTAATCTGTTAAAAGTCTTGATTTAATCTGTTAAAACTTCTTTTAATCTATTAAAATGTTCTTAATCATTTTCCAGATTTCTTTTAACTGATACGACAACGTCTATATCAATTAAAACACTTTGGAAAAAATCCTTCAAATTGTTTTAATCGATTATTTCGCCTTTTAATCGATTAAAAAACTGCAAAATGTTTTCATAAAACTTTCTGAGTGATTTTAACTGATACCAATCTGGTTTAATCGATTAAAACACTTTAGAAAAACTCTTAGTTATTTTAATCGATTATTTCGTATTTTAATCGATTAGAATTCTGCCAAAAAGTTTCCTAAAACTTTCTAAGTTGTTTTAACTGATAATAGACTTGTTTTAATCGATTAAAACACTCTGGAAAAAATCTCTTAGTTGTTTTAATCTATTAATTCACATTTGTATTGATTAAAATACTGACAGAACATCTTTCAAAACACTTCAAGTTATTTTAATCGATTATTTCGAGTTTGTATCGATTAAAATTCTGCCAGAACACTTTTCAAAACATCTTAAGTCATTTTAATCGATTATTTCGATTCTACATCAGTTAAAATGCTGGCAGAACGTTTTCAAAAACTCTTTTAATGAAAACAATCGATTATTTCGAAGACATATCAATTAAAACAGTTCCAGTGTATGTTTTAAAAAGTTTTGATTGATTATTTTGAAAACCTATCAGTTAAAAACTTGTTACGAAAGTGTTAAGAACATTTTAACTGATATAGCTCATATAATATCAGTTAAAACAGTTTACTTAAAAGCCATTTAACAAATTACTTTGTTATTTAATAGTTTAATCACGTTTTAGAGACATTTGCAAAATCTTTTAAATGAAGAAACCTCATGCAGCAGAGAGATAGGAATGATTATACCTAATTATAGATGCAGACTCACTAATCACTCTACCCTTTTGACCAAGTAACTCTTGACTTCACCAGAATAGCCTTTGACTTCATTTTGACTTCATCAAATCAACAAGATCTTTGTTTAATCAAATGATTCAATAAAATCTTCATCACTTTCGAGTCTCCCCTATTTGATGAAGACAAACACCTCTTTGAATAATATCTCTATAGAAGAAGTCACTTGAAAATATAGATTAGTAAGTATTCAAAAAAATCAAGCATTTATGATTGCTCGATTGATTGCTTAAAGGTGTGTTTTAAAAGACTCAAGCAATCCTTTTTATATAGAAGATTTTACAAACTACTGGTTTAATTAATCTGTTAAAACAATCTTTTAATCTGTTAAAAGTCTTGATTTAATCTGTTAAAACTTCTTTTAATCTATTAAAATGTTCTTAATCATTTTCCAGATTTCTTTTAACTGATACGACAACGTTTATATCAATTAAAACACTTTGGGAAAAATCCTTCAAATTGTTTTAATCAATTATTTCGCCTTTTAATCGATTAAAAAACTGCAAAATGTTTTCATAAAACTTTCTAAGTGATTTTAACTGATACCAATCTGTTTTAATCAATTAAAACACTTTAGAAAAACTCTTAGTTATTTTAATCGATTATTTCGTATTTTAATCGATTAGAATTCTGCCAAAAAGTTTCCTAAAACTTTCTAAGTTATTTTAACTGATAACAGACTTGTTTTAATCGATTAAAACACTTTGGAAAAAATATCTTAGTTGTTTTAATCGATTAATTCACATTTGTATTGATTAAAATACTGACAGAACATCTTTCAAAACACTTCAAGTTATTTTAATCGATTATTTCGAGTTTGTATCGATTAAAATTCTGCCAGAACACTTTTAAAAACATCTTAAGTCATTTTAATCGATTATTTCGATTCTACATCAGCTTAAAATGTTGGCGAAGGTTTTCAAAAACTCTTTTAATGAAAACAATCGATTATTTCGAAGACATATCAATTAAAACAGTTCCAAGTGTATGTTTTAAAAAGTTTTGATTGATTATTTTGAAAACCTATCAGTTAAAAACTTGTTACGAAAGTGTTAAGAACATTTTAACTGATATAGCTCATATAATATCAGTTAAAACAGTTTACTTAAAAGCCATTTAACAAATTACTTTGTTATTTAACAGTTTAATCACGTTTTAGAGACATTTGCAAAATCTTTTAAATGAAGAAACCTCATGCAGCAGAGAGATAGGAATGATTATACCTAATTATAGATGCAGACTCACTAATCACTCTACCCTTTTGACCAAGTAACTCTTGACTTCACCAGAATAGCCTTTGACTTCATTTTGACTTCATCAAATCAACAAGATCTTCGTTTAATCAAATGATTCAATAAAATCTTCATCACTTTCAGTCTCCCCCTATTTGATGAAGACAAACACCTCTTTGAATAATATCTCTATAGAAGAAGTCACTTGAAAATATAGATTAGTGAGTATTCAAAAAAATCAAGCATTTATGATTGCTTGATTGATTGCTTAAAGGTGTGTTTTAAAAGACTCAAGCAATCCTGTTTATATAGAAGATTTTACAAACTACTCGGTTTAATTAATCTGTTAAAACAAACTTTTAATCTGTTAAAAGTCTTGATTTAATCTGTTAAAACTTCTTTTAATCTATTAAAATGTTCTTAATCATTTTCCAGATTTCTTTTAACCGATACGACAACGTTTATATCAAGTAAAACACTTTGGGAAAAATCCTTCAAATTGTTTTAATCGATTATTTCGCCTTTTAATCGATTAAAAAACTGCAAAATGTTTTCATAAAACTTTCTAAGTGATTTTAACCGATACCAATCTGTTTTAATCGACTAAAACACTTTAGAAAAACTCTTAGTTATTTTAATCGATTATTTCGTATTTTAATCGATTAGAATTTCGCCAAAAAGTTTCCTAAAACTTTCTAAGTTATTTTAATCGATAACAAACTTGTTTTAATCGATTAAAACACTTTGGAAAAAATCTCTTAGTTGTTTTAATCGATTAATTCACATTTGTATTGATTAAAATACTTGACATAACATCTTTCAAAACACTTCAAGTTATTTTAATCGATTATTTCGAGTTTGTATCGATTAAAATTCCGCGTAACACTTTTCAAAACATCTTAAGTCATTTTTATCGATTATTTCGATTCTACATCAGTTAAAATGCTGGCAGAAGGTTTTCAAAAACTCTTTTAATGAAAACAATCGATTATTTCGAAGACATATCAATTAAAACAGTTCTAGTGTATGTTTTAAAAGGTTTTGATTGATTATTTCGAAAACCTATCACTTAAAAACTTGTTACAAAAGTGTTAAGAACATTTTAACTGATATAGCTCATATAATATCAGTTAAAACAGTTTACTTAAAAGCCATTTAACAAATTACTTTGTTATTTAACAGTTTAATCACGTTTTAGAGGCATTTACAAAATCTTTTAAATGAAGAAACCTCATGCAGCAGAGAGATAGGAATGATTATACCTAAGTATAGATGCAGACTCACTAATCACTCTACCCTTTTGACCAAGTAACTCTTGACTTCACTAGAATAGCCTTTGACTTCATTTTGACTTCATCAAATCAACAAGATCTTTGTTTAATCAAATGATTCAATAAGATCTTCATCACTTTCATAGGGAAGGTATTAGCTTCCCTACGTTGCCCCTTTCGGGTTTCCTATGATGGACTGTTTATTTTATAAATAAAAACTCTAAAATTATGCTTTTGCCCTTTATTTATTTGCGGAATTTAAAATGTTGACTACATGGCCCTAGCAGCTAATGCACAGATAGATGCATTAAAAGCGGTAAAAGAGGATAGAAAGTGTAGGAACCTTCGAAGCAAGCTTTTGTATTAATATTCTTGAAGTAGGATGCTTTTTGGCAATCCCCGCTCTACAATGTTGGTTGCTCTTCCTCGCAACACTACAGAATGCTCTCTAAAAATACTAAGAAACTCCAGAAATGCTTTGGAGGGATCCTAAGAGGAGAATTTGAGAAAGTTGCAGAAGGGAAAGTGGAAGAATGTTGTGAAAAGGATGACATCGCCTCCCCTTTTATAGGAATTCGCGCCTGCCAGGTCGGGACCGCCATCTCGCTTGACAAAGTTGGGACCGCCGTCTCGCCAAACGGGATGGCAGTGTCACCCTTGGCAAATGGCGAGAAGGCCGTCTCGCCAAACGAGATGGTGGTCTTGCCATTGGCGATTGGCAAGAAGGCCATCTCGCCAAACGAGACGGCGGTCTCGGCCTTCTAGGTGGAATTTCTTATTTTTCCTATACAAAAAACATTCCTACCCTATATATGGGGCGTATTGGTCTCTCTTAGGGACCTTTTAGGCCTTGCCCATCTTCGAACGGAAGTCTTCTGCTCTTTATTTTGAGGTCGGGCAAGATTTGGGGTCTACAGGGGCATGACTAGAAGCGGAAGAATCTACTCCTCAAGGAGTCACAAGAAGATGCCCCCAAGAATAAAAGGAAAAATAAATAGACCGAAGAAAAGGAAAATAAAGAATCCAAGGAGGAGACTGATAAAATTACTCCAGTTTATAAGGCAGAGCGAGTATTCCATCATCGATCAACTCAATCATACACCTGCAAAGATAACTTTGTTATCTTTAATGATGAGTGTAGACCCCAAATCTTGCCCCGCCTCAAAATAAAGAGCAAAAGACCTCCAATTCGAAGATGAGCAAGTCCTAAAAGGTCCTTAGGATAGACTATTAGGCCCCATATCAGAGTAGGAAGGCTTTTTGTATGGAAAAAATAAGGAATTCCACCTGAAGGGTCGAGACCGTCCGTCGTCTCGCTTATCGAGACCACCGTCTCGCCATTGGCAAAGTCCAGACCACCATCCCGTTTGGCGAGACGGCCGTCTCACCATTTGCCAAAGGTGAGACCACCGTCCCATTTGGCGAGATGGCGGTCTCGACCTTGCCAGGCGAGACGACGGTCTCGACCTGACAGACGTGAATCCCTATAAAAGGAGGCCGCTTTCCCCTTCTGTTCACACAGTTCTTCCACCTTTTCTTCTAGCATTTCTTAAAATTCTTCTCCTAGAGTCCCTCCGAAGCATTTTCGAAGTTTTCTGAGTGTTCGTAGAGAATTTTTATAGCGTTGCGAGAGAGAAAAGTCAATGTTGTAAAGTGAAGGACTGCCAAAAGGCGTCCTTTTTAAGAAAATTAATCAAGAAAGCTTGCTCCGGAGGTTTCTTCACTTTCTCCCTCTCTTTTACCATTTTTTTACTTATATTTATTTGTGCATTAGTTATTAGGCCCATGTAGTCACTATCTTTTAATTCCGCAAATAAAAGGGTAAAAGCGTCATTTTAAAGTTTGTTTATAAAATAACTGGCCTATCGTAGGGAACCCGAAAGGGGCGTCGTAGGGAGGCTAATACCTTCCCTACACGTAACTGACTCCCTTACCCAACTTTGGTTATAACGGTCAAAGTTGGTTTTTCTTTAAAACCAATTCTTTTTTTTTCCTTTTTTGCTGTTTTTGGTAAAAACATCAGTGGTGACTCCATAAGAACCCTTTCAAAAACCTTGCTCTTAGGTCCAGCCTGGTTATCAGATGATCTAAAAGCTCTCTTTCGAATACCTCGCCCTTAGGTTCAACCCGGTTATCGGACAACCTAAAGGCGTTGTAACCTCACCCATCTAAAACTCTAAAATGCAAGTCGAAACCATTGCATCGCTCCGACCGCCTCTCTTGACAGCAGCGACAGATGGCGACTCCACTGGGGAAGCCTAGAGAGTTAATCCCATTTAGTGATGGGCCGGTTTAATAAATAAACTTAGAAATTTCGCTTTTACCCTGCCTTGTCTTATAACATGTTTATTTGTTTGGCTTTAATAACTATTGTTTGTTTATTTTACGCAATTGTTTGAAATACAAACTGTACATAAACCCTTGCACACAACAGTTCCCTCTATACCTGGGGGCAAGTGAGAAATCCATAGGAAGTGGGTGGCAGGTACAATTTGCCGTAGTGAGGGCCATGCAGCCCACTAGTATGATCGGAAACCACCACTCAAGGTGATAACCTTCCTCTTTTGGCGCAAAGACTGATTATGGCCTTAGTGCTAAGCATGGTCGGAAGGCTGGAGAGTGGAGACCCTACAATAGGGGCACCTTGGGGGCCTAAGCCTTGGTGAGAACAGTTAGAACCTACCTTTGCCAATACACATTTCTGCAGGAAAACCCTACCTCGTAATTAAAACGTCATCTTACCTGTTCGCGAATGAGTGAATTGTGTGTGCATTTGTTTGTTGCATCTGATTGCATAGCATAACCAAACAACAAAAAGAGAAAAACCACAAAAACATTTTTGCAATAAACACCCTGATCTCGGACAGTCTGCCTTTTAGCTAGCCTGGTTTCAGGTTCTTTGTAAGATAAGTAGCCACACAGTCTGACAAAAGAGATAAGGGATGCTAACATTATTCTTTCACAATAAGCCATTCTATCTAGGACAGTCTGCCTTTTAGCTAGCCTGGTTTCAGGTTCTTTGTAAGCTAAGTAGCCACGCAGTCCGACAGAAGAGATAAAAGGCTATAAAATAAAACCATAAAAAATCGAATACAAATGGGGCCTTGTTCATAAACATTAAAAACATTAAACATCCATATAGGAAGTTTATTTTTGAAAAAATACATGAATGCTATCATACATCATGTAGAAATAAAACATGATAAACATTTAGAAAAAACAAACACTCACTTGCATACCTACAATAAGCATCATGTTCATAAGCATGCATTTTGGTTTTTAGAAAATGGAGGGGACTAGTAGATAATTGAAGAAGGTGGACATTCCACGATACCATGCTGAAAAATTGGAACGGCTTTGCGCATTGATGCCACTAGAGATCCGCTCCGATTTCGAAAACTCCTACGGACGGATACTCGACCTACCGAAGATCTGTGTTGATCCTACTTTTATCAGGATTCTAGTTCATTTTTGGAACTCTAGTCTGCACTGCTTTGAGTTCCCGCAGTTCGATATGGTGCCTACTTTGGAGGAGTATGAGATTATGTTAAAATGGCCCAAATCAGTCGGAGTCCATATCCGCCATGGAGCATTTACTTCTGTAGCACAAGTCGCTGCCATCATCCGATTGCCTTTTCGGCAGACTACCCTGATAGGAAAAGGGAATGTCCAGGGTTGGAAAGTCGCGATGTTAGAAGACCATCTGTCCTCTTTGGTTGAAAGGGCATAATGGACTACTTTTAACAAAACCCTGGCTTTAATCGTATTTGGAACAATCTTTTTTCCCTTCCACATTGACACAGTAGACCAAGCCGTCATGGACACCTTCTTCGCCTGGAATGTAAACTCGAAGAGTCCCTTGCCTGCACTTCTTGCCAACACCTTGCTTTCGGTGGAATTCTATCACCAGAAGCAAGGAAAAACACTCAGATGCTGCTCTTCATTGCTATTTGTGTTGGGTGTCACACATTTCTACGCCTCCAGTCACATGGGGATGTTCCCCGACCCTTTGAGAAGCTTCTCCAAAATCCCTCTCCACCGACGCACAACCTCGGAGTGGAAGGTCGAGTTAGAACAATGGGACGTTAGCCGATTATCCTGGGTATGGCCTTGGTTCCGACCCGGCCCAGTCCTCATTAGATCCGAGGATTATCTGAGCATAGCGTTAATAGGACTCAAGGGTTGCATAGCCTATTTGCCAAGTGTGGCTATGAGACAACTCATGAGGACCCAAACTATAATATCCCGGGAAGAGCTCGGAGGACTGTGTTTCTTTGGAGACCCATGCACTGTTGCAAATTCACTTGTTGTACGAAGAGCATGGGAGAAACCAGTTTTCATGGGAGATAGAGAGCTAGGAAAAGCTCGAGTAGCTGCCTCCAGTGACTACGAGGAGTGGAGAAGAAATAGAGGGATGTCACAATCATCCACCTCACCTGTTACGCCATCAAACAGTGAAGAGATACAGACCCAAGTCGATGCCTTGACCCGGAGGATAGAAATCATGGGAGCCCAGATGAGGGCCCTTGAAGAAAGAGAGCAAGAATCTATCCTCACCATATACGGTCTACAAAGGCAATGCAAGAAGAAGGACCACGAGATAGAACGCCTCAAGGATCAGTGTGCTAATTCTAACGATCAAGTTATCCGAACATCCAAAGCTGCTAGAGCCAGCTCGGATAACCAACTTCAAGAGATAACCACCAAATCAGCATGCCTTGAGGCCGAATGTGCAAAACAAGCTCAGACAATCAAGGATTTGCTACAAGGCCTCACAAGGACTCGGTCTCAAATACGCCAAGAGCGAGAGGCTAACCAGAGGCTCAACAGAAGCCTCACTGAGCTATGTTGCAAAGAAAGAGATGGATTAGCTCAGTATGGTCAAGTGCTATGAGAAAAAGACCGAGCCCTTGCAAAACTTGATGAGCTACAAGCCTTGATCGTCCATCAGGAGGCGAAGATCAAAGAGGCTCAAAAGTATAGTGAAGATATGAGCCATGAAGTCCAAAACCAAACCGAAGCGCTCGCTCGTCACGTCTAGGAAGCGAAAGAGAGTTACATGGAGATCAAGACCCACCTGTGGGTTTCTTTAGGCTTTTCCGTTTCTGTCAAAAGTTGCTTCATAGTGTGGAATAGGGGAATGTAAAATTTCTACAAGGAAATAAAATTTCTTTATTCAACAATTATCTACTTGCATGCATGTCATTCATTTGCATATTTAATTTCCCCTCCTTCACTTTTAAATAAATAAGATAATAAAAAGGAAGGATTAACTAACATGTCTTCCAATCAGAAGGATGGAGAGAAAGTTGTTTTTAATCAAGCTCTCCCCAACGATGGATTCGCCACAAGAGGATAATAAGCCTCGGTCGTTGGTTCTCAAGGTCAATAAAGAAGAGGGGGCAAGGACACTTGTGTGACTATTTATGCCTCGTCCTTTCCCTTATGAATCAAATAAAGTTGTACCATGGAGATATGGGGAATCTTCACCAATAAAGGAGGATATCTCCAATGTAGCCGGCATTGGGGGCATGGCCAGAAGCGGAAGGATATACTCCCCAAGGAGTTGCAAGAGGATGCCCCCAAGAATAAAGGGAAAAATAAACAGACCGAAGAAAGAGAAAGTAAAGAATCCAAGGAGGAGACTGACGAATTACTCCAGTTCATAAGGCAAAGCGAGTATTCCATTATCGATCAGCTCAATCATACGCCTACAAAGATAACTTTGTTATCTCTAATGATGAGTTCAGAACTGCACAAAAATGCCTTGATGAAGGTTTTGAGCGAAGCACATGTACCTCATAATATATCCCAAGAAAAAGTTGAGAGGATCATCGGTCACATTACGGCTAGTGACCACCTCACCTTCACAGATGAAGAGCTCCCCCTAGAGGGGTCGAGCCACAACAAGCGCTTGCACATTTCTATCAAGTGCAAAGAATATCTCATCGCTAAGGTTCTTGTGGATAACGGGTCATCCTTGAACGTGATGCCCAAATGCACACTTGCCAAACTGACTATTCAAGGAACCCGCTTGCACCCAAGCAGTACTATCGTTCGAGCCTTCGACGAATCCAAGCGAGAAGTAGTGGGGGAAATCAATTTGCCAATTCAAGTCGGACCCACTATCTTCAACATTGATTTTCACATAATCACTAGTGGAAAAATAGCATTCTATGACAAGTTTTTATCACGATCGTAGTCCACCCGTCATAGTATGTAGCGCGGTGGCAATTTTGTAATAAAATCATAAACTTTTTATGTCGGGTAATAGGTAACCGACATGGTAAGTGGAAAGTTCACTTTCTATGTCGGGTAAAATTTACCCGACATAGAAAGTGTATTTGATGACGGGTGTTAGGGCAACCGACATAGTATCTTCTGTTTTACGTCTGCCGCGACGCTCCATTTCATCACTTCACCCATAGCAGAGCTCCCTGTTCTCTCTGTCTCTTCTACGAACGTCATCGCCTGTGTACGTTTCTCCCCACCCAGCTCTGCTCGTCACGCCACCTGCCAACTCTGTACGTCGTGCCGCCTGCTGCTACTGTCGTTGGTGCTCATCGCCTGTGTACGTTTCTCCCCACCCAGCTCTGCATGTCACGCCACCTGCCACCTATGTAGGTCTTCAAGAGGTAAGTTTTCGTGCTTGCTTTAGCCATTGTAGGTTTACAGTTTTGAATCTGGTATGTAATAATGTTGTCAAGAGATGGAAAGATCACGGGTGCCTTTAGCTAATTTAGAGACGTATTGTAAGTAGTTTAGTCATTTGAATGTGTTTCTGTAGGCATTCTTTCGTGATTTTGATTTTGAAAATTATATTTAGTATTATAATGTAGTTATTTCATTTTAAGTGAAAACTATCATCGCTTATTCTCACCCTAATGTGAGACAATACGGTTAGCCTTGATTGGAGTCAGTCATGAAATGATCCATTGTAGGACAGAACTTCCTATTGAAAGATTAAAATATCCAATCACGTGACATCGCAATTTCAGCAAAACATGTTGAATGTTATCATCCTCAAACTATACTTATATGTTGTGTTATGTGACAGAAGGTAACAATGGATCGGAGTTGGATCAATTATAGACGAATAACAAATGAATATGAGAGTGGAGTAGAACAATTCCTTGAATTTGCTAAGATGAATGTTCCAGATAATGATGGAAGATTCTATTGTCCGTGTGTTAACTGCTTGAATGAGCGAAGATTACCGACTGAAGTTATTCGGGAACATGTTCTTTGTGATGGTTTCCAAAAGAGTTACATAAAGTGGACATGGCATGGTGAATTATTAAACATGCCAAGTGTAGAAGACAAAGAAGAAGTTGACCCTGTTGCCATTCAGTCCGTTGGGAATAAAGCTGAAGAGGTGCAAACGTACTTAATAGAGACATTTCAAAATGGGGGCAAAGAAGTCTACTTAGCACCTTACTTGCATCAGTAAGTATACATCTTATAAATTAATGCACATTTATGTAAAACTGAAATTTTACTAATATTATTTCAACGTGCAGGGGTCATTGGCAACTCATAATCATTGTTCCTCGGCAACTTGTTGTGATTCTCTTGTGTTCATTACACAAGAAACCAAATGATTTGGATATTAGAAAGCACATAGACGCATAAGTTTGGTTTTTTTAATTGTTGTATCATATGTGCACTTACACCAAAATTATTTGTCCTTTTGTAGAGCTTTGGAAGCTCACCTAAGGTTGCAAGGCCTTCCATCTCATGCTAGAAAGAAGTTGACGTATATTGCACCAAAGGTGACCAAACATTCCTCTTATTGTTGTTCAATTTGTCATTTAAAGTTAATCTGACATGTATTTAACTTGTAGTGTCCACGCCAACCGGGAAGCCATGAGTGCGGGTATTATGTGATGAAGCACATGCACACCATCGTAGCCAAAAATATTATTGACTCGTGGAGGGAGATAAATATACTATAATTAAGTCAAATATGCCAATTATGTAAATGGTTTTTAAATCTGAAATGTTTCAATATGTAGGAATTTATAGACTCATCTCCATTGAAGATTGAAGTGTTAGACGATATTAGAGAGCAGTGGGCTTCTTTCCTTTTAAGTATTCAATCTTCATAGCAAATTTGACTTGTAACAATTTTGATTGAATTGATTAAGTTAGCAAATTTACATTCGTTTAAGTAAATGAACTGTCTGGAACTGAGGTACATATATATATATTGATTTCAATATGTTTCATATATGTACATATCTGTCTGAAACTATATATGAACTGTGCATATCTGTCTGTACAAGTGTTTGGAATTGTGAATATTTGTCTGCAACTATGATGAATAGGCAGGTCTACTCGAAGAAAGGTAGGATCTGTGAAGAAAATGCAGGTTCTGTAAAAATAAAAAATAACACTTTCTACGTCGGTTATGTCATTAACCGACGTAGAAAGTACTTTCTACGTCGGTTAATGACATAATCGACGTAGAAAGTTTAACATTTTATGTCGGTTATAAGCATAACCGACATAGATATCATATACAATCACGTTTACTGTTAATCGATATAGATACTTGGGTTATAGAAAGTTAGAAAGTAAGACTTTCTATATCGGTTATCTGTGTTAACCGACATAGAAAGTAAGACTTTCTACGTCGGTTCCCTGACTAACCGACGTAGAAAGTCTTACTTTCTATGACCCATGTATCTATGACGCTGCTTTAACCGACGTAGAAAACCCATTTTAACCGACGTAAAAAGCCTTTTGTGCAGTAGTGAATGGACATTACTCCGACGTACAGTTGTCTCCTCGGCAGACCTTGGATTCATGACGCTAAGGTAGTGCCTTCAACGCTCCACCAAAAAGTCAAGTTTATAGTAGATGACAAACTGGTCACGGTCCAAGCAGAAGATGATATCCTGATCAGTGGATCGTCTACTCAACCTTATGTGGATGCGGCTGAAGAGGCCCTTGAAACATCTTTTCAAGTGCTCGAAATTGCTAGCGTAGAGAGACTCCCCAATAATACGAAGGTAGCCCACATGATGATGAAGCATGGTTACCATCCTGGCCAAGGACTGGGGGCAAATTCCCAAGGGATAAGGGAACCCCCAGAATTCAAAGATAACCCCCTGAAGTATGGCCTAGGATATGACCCTACGAAGGGCCGAGCAGAAAGAAGAAAAGGGAAGTCTCCCCTCCGCACACTCAAGCAAAGTTTATGAAGCGGAGGGATATAAGCGTCACGAGCAACCCTAGTCATTAGGAGTTCTTTTTCTTTCCTTAAGGGATGTAAACCCAGTGATTGTTTGAGATTATCCCCCGAGGCTAGCCCGACCCCCAGGCATCTTTTTGGACACATATTCCCTTACTAATTAATAAAGAATACATTTCTTACTATTCGTTTCTCTTCTTGCTACTTCATGACTAGACCTCATAATAACCATGTCTAAGAAAATGAAAAAAAGAAGAAGAATAAAAAAAAGAAAAGAAAAAGTGCGTCCAAATAATCAAAGCGTACCATTGCCACAATAATCAAGCTAATTGATTAGAAGTACAAAATAAGGTTTTACCTCACCATAAATAAAGTCGTGTTTCGCCAATATTGTGTAAAAACAAAAAGGAAAGAAAAAGCCCATAGAAGCCAAATGCCAAAAAGAAAAAAAGGCAAAATACCCTGTAGGAAACCAACTAAGGGGGCTACGCAAAAGTTAGGGTTACAAAATAAGGTCCGATAGGATTCTCAAAACAAGAAAAAAGGAACTTAGACAAAAATAGGACTAAAACCCAATATCCTAGTCCGAAAACCCGAAGGGCGGCCTAGGGAAATCAATTAGCCATAAAAGCAATGGAAATAGGCTAAGGCGCAAATCCACAGAGAAAAATGTTTGTTTAGACAACAACTTAAACACTCGAGCCAATCCTAACCAGCCATTCTTACAAAATCTCTTCTAAAGAAAAAATCAACCATCTAAAACACAAGCCATTGAATTTATCCCCTTTACATCTTGTCTCTTGACCCTCACTACAGTATTCTAACAATTAGTTTGGGAATATGGAGGCGTATAATCAACAAGAGGATTAAAATCCCTAAAGAGAGGAAAAAGTACACCAACGTGGCAAAGTGTGCTCTCCAAACCAAAAATCATTCTTCGGTCATGTTAAGTCCGGAACGGCACAAATGGGTACAGCCGAGCAACAAACATCAGAGGGCCTCTGTCTCTATAAGACATACCAGTTAATCCTTTTGAAAAAACTAATGAAATAGCATTACAGGACATCAAACATGAAAACATTACACGCATAAAATGTTTTTAAACAAGGGCCTATTTTCTTAAAAAAAAAATCCTTCTAAAAAGCGAGACCGTCGTCTCAACTCTTGAGACCGTCGTCTCGACCCGTTTAGAATCGAGACCGCCTTCCTGAATTTCAAGACCGTCGTCTCGCTATTGGACAGAAACAAGACCGCCTTCTCTATGGCGAGAAGGCTGTCTCACCATAGGCTAAAAGCGAGGTTTTTGTCTCAAAGTTCCAGACAGCGGTCCCAAGTCTCGTAAAATCGAGACCGCCGTCCCGAAATCCCAAATGGCGGTCTCGACCATGGGCGAAAAATCTATAAATAGGGGGGCTTGGGGGTCAGTTTTGAGCATCCACTTCTGCATCTTCATACACCCTTTTCCACATTTTTGAGTGCTTTTTACCAAAAATGCATAGAGGAGAGTCTTCCAAGAAGAGAGGTCAGGGTTCGGCCCAAGCACATCTGTGGCCCCGGTTCCTCCGGACCTGACCCAAATGACACCCTAGCATCAGGCCAGACTCGAGCACATCTAGAGTTATACCTGGCATCCCATGTTAAGATTGGATTTCCGCATCCTTGCTGAGTTTGGATGGGAGGACGATGTGCGGGGGTACATCGAGAGCCTTGGGTGGGACTTCCTCCTCCAGCCTCCCCCCACCCGCATATATACGCAAGCCGTAATGGAGTTTCTTCCCTCCATTACGATGATGGAGCTACCTACCATGATCCCGGGCATCCCTCTGGTCAAAATGGTCTCGTACTTCATGAACGGGTCTTATCAGACTACGATGCTGGATAAATTCAACGTCGCCATTGACTTCGTACGGCCTAAGGATATCCTGACCCCAGGGTATGGAGGAGCCATCTGTGAGTGGCCACCTACCCTCATATCCGGTGAGATGTGGGAAGATCTCACCGGGGCATAAGTCTTACCGACTCTACTGAAAGGGTTCGCGCTTATTCCCGCCCTCCGCATTTGCCACAAGCTGCTGGCATGAACCATCCACGGGCGGAAGGAAAGTCAAGGGAAGGTCACCCACCCGGACCACTTCGCCCTGCACTGCATGCTCCATCGGCGCCGGTGCAATCCCGACTACTTTTTCATGAAAACCCTAAAAGATTTCAGGTGCCGTCCTATGGGAGCCATCCTCATGGGTCCCCTTATCACTCCATTGGCCGAGAAGTGGGGGTGCCGCGGCGGAGATAACATCCCCTCTTATCTCTGACCCGAATACATAAGCGGGTCCATGCTTGTCAGCATGGGGATGCTCATCCGGCAGGGGACCTTGATGGCCCTTCACCCTACACTCGCCATGACCCTAGACCTCCAAGATCTGGTGGCGATGCAGGACATCCCGATGCCCCAGAATTCCAACAGCAACAACAACAATAGTAGCAGTAGCAACAACAACAGTACGGGGACGACTTCACCAGCATCAACCGCAATATCTACGAATGCGCCAGCAGTTGGACCAAATGTCCTTAAGACAAGATGTCTTCGAGACCCGGCTGGAGACCTTCAGCCAAATGCAGGAGGGGATGATACAAGACCTAGCGCTGATTCGACAAGACCAGCTCAGCTTAATCCGGGGCCAGGAGGAATTTCAAAGGCATATAAATCGGCAGTTCCCCCCTCCCGAATCGTCTCCCAGCTCGAGTCCACCGCCGTCTTAGGGACATTACCTGAAATAACTATTGTAATAAATCTTATCATATCATGAATAAAACCTTTTAGTAAATCTGTTTGTCTTTATTTTCTATTTTCGAAAAAGTTAGCGTAACAAAAGAGACTAAAGAATAAAAAGACTTACGCTTAGTCCCAAAAAAGCCAAAATCCAAGGTCGCGAGAAAAAGATCAACCGCGAAAAAAGGTAGGATTAATTTCGAAACGTTAGCTAAGGCAGACTGACAAGACAACCACATTGACCAAGAATTTTCGACGACCAACAAAGTTGAAAAGCAAGACTACCCAGCAATCAACGAGCTGGATGACCACCAGAAGAACCAAAGATCCCTGGCACACCAAATAACTTCGTCCAAACAAGAAAGCATTCCTCATCAACTAGTGCATGAGCTAGAGTTGTAAGCCGCCACCACCACCAGTCCTACAAAGTGGACTGTACCATCCAGATGGGGGGTTTATACCCATCAACTTGCGCATGACCTGCACACGAGCCAGAGCAGTAAGTCGCATCCGGTCCTACGCTGTTGACCATACCAGCCTGATGAGGGGTTTATACTCATCCAGTCCTACGAACAGTGGACTGCAACCTACCATCCTGATGAGGGGTTTATACTCATCAACCGAAGGGTCAGCTACCGCAAGAAGGAGCATCCTGGAGGCGCACAACATTTTTTGTTCAGAGGGTCGGCCACCGCAAGACGGAGCATTCGAAGGACAGCCGGGCAAGAGGGTTAACTCCTTCACCCTCCAACCGATCTTTTTGGCATAACAAGCCAACAGTAGGCTAGTCAGGTGAAGGGGGGGCAGCTGTAGACCCCAAATCTTTCCCAGACTCAAAATAAAGAGCAGAAGACCTCCAATTCGAAGATGGGCAAGTCCTAAAAGGTCCTTAGGATAGACTATTAGGCCCCATATTAGAGGAGGAAGGGTTTTTGTATGGAAAAAATAAGGAATTCCACCTGAAGGGTCGAGACCATCCGTCGTCTCGCTTATCGAGACCACCGTCTCGCCATTGGCAAAGTCGAGATCGCCGTCCCGTTTGGCGAGACGGCTGTCTCGCCACTTGCCATGGCGAGATCGTCATCTCATTTGGCAAGACGACCTTCTCGCCATTTGACAAATCGATATCGCCGTCCCGACTGGCGAGACGGAGGTCTCGCCATTTGCCAAAGGTGAGACTGCCGTCACATTTGGCGAGACGGTGGTCTCGACCTTGCCAGGCGAGACGACGGTCTCGACCTGACAGGTGCGAATCCCTATAAAAGGAGGGCGCTCTCCCTTTCTGTTCACATAGTTCTTCCACCTTTTCTTCTAGCATTTCTTAAAATTCTTCTCCTAGAGTCCCTCCGAAGCATTTTCGGAGTTTTCTGAGTGTTCTTAGAGAGTTTTTATAGCGTTGCAAGAGAGAAAAGTCAACATTATAGAGTGAAGGAATGCCAAAAAGCGTCCTATTTAAGAGAATTAATCTAGAAAGCTTGCTCCGGAGGTTTCTTCACTTTCTCCCTCTCTTTTGCCATTTTTTTTACTTATATTTATTTGTGCAATAGATATTAGGGCCATGTAGTCACTATCTTTTAATTCCGCAAATAAAAGGGTAAAAGCATCATTTTAAAGTTTGTTTATAAAATAACTGGCCTATCATAGGGAACCCGAAAGGGGCGTCGTAGGGAGGCTAATACCTTCCCTACACGTAACTAACTCCCTTACCCAACTCTGGTTATAACGACCAAAGTTGGTTTTTCTTGAAAACCAATGCCTTCTTTTTTTCCCTTTTTCTATGTTTTTGGTAAAAACATCGGTGACGACTCCATAAGAACCCTTTCAAAAACCTTGCTCTTAGGTCCAACCCGATTATCGGACGATCTAAGAGCTCTCTTTCGAAAACCTCGCCCTCAGGTTCATCCCGTTTATCGGACAACCTAAAGGCGTTGTAACCTCACCCATCTAAAACGCGAAAACGGAAGTCAGAACCATCGCGTTGCTTTGACCGCCTCTCTTGACGGCAGCGACAATGAGTTCAGAACCGCACAGAAACGCCCTGATGAAGGTCTTGAGCGAAGCGCATGTACCTCATACAATATCCCAAGAAAAGGTTATGAGGATCGTCAGCTACATAACAGCCACTGATCACCTCACCTTAACAGATGAAGAACTCCCTCCTAAAGGGTCAAACCATAACAAGCCCTTGCATATTTCCATCAAATGCAAAGAGTATCTCATTGTAGACCCCAAATCCTGCCCGACCTCATAATAAAGACCAGAAGACCTTCTATTCGAAGATGGATGAAGCCTAAGAAGCCACTAGGAGAGACTATTAGGCCCCATACTAAGATAGGAGGGATTTTCGGCATGTAAATAAGGATTTTCGCCTTTTAGGGTCGAGACCGCCATCTCGGATTCGGGACCGCCGTCTTGCCTAGCAAAAATGGCAAGACCACCGTCTCGTTTGGCGAGACGGTCGTCTCGCCATTTCTACAAGGCGAGACGGCCGTCTCGAATGGCGAGACGGCCGTCTCGACCTGACAAGCGCGAATCCCTATAAATAGCCGCGCCATTCCCCTCATTTCACACATTTCTTCCATTCTCTCTCTAGTCACTTCCTCAAATTCTCTTTCTAGAATCGCTCCGAAGCATTTCCGGATTTTCTGAGAGTTTCTAAGAGTTTTTAGAGCGTTTTCGAGAGTTTTCCGGCGCTGTAAAGAGTGAAGGGCTGCCAAAAAGCACCCAAATTGTAAAAAATTAATAAAAAGCTTGCCACGAAGGTTTCTACACTCTCTCTCTCTCCTTTACCGCTTTATTTTAAATTATGCAATAGGAATTAGGGCCATGTAGTCGTAATTTTAAATTCCGCAAATAAAAGGGTAAAAGCGTATTTTCACCGATTTATTTATTCAAAGTAACTGGCCTATCATAGGGAACCTGAAAGGGGCATCGTAAGGGAACTAACACTTCCCTTACGCGTAACTAACTCCCTTACCCAACTCTGGTTCTAATGACCAAAGTTGGTTTTTCGAAAAACCAATGCCTTTTTACTCCTTTTCCGATGTTTCCGGTAAAAACATTGGTGGCGACTCCAAAAGGACCCTTCAAAATTAGTTCTTGGGTTAGCCCGGTTATCGGACAATCCAAGAGCACCTTTTCAAAAACCTCGCCCCTAGGTTCAGCCCGGTTATCAGACAACCTAAAGGCGTTGTAACAACACCAATAAAAACGCGAAAATCGAAAAAGTTGAAACCATCGCGTCGCTCCGACCGCCTCGTTTTGACGGCGGTGACACTCATCGCTAAAGTTCTTGTGGATAATGGATCATCCTTGAATGTGAAGCCCAAGTGCACACTTGACAAGTTGACCATTCAAGAAACCCGCATGCGCCCAAGCAGCACTATCTTTTGAGCCTTCAACGGATCCTAACGAGAAGTAGTGGGGGAAATCAATCTGCCAATCCAATTCGGACCCACTATCTTCAACATTGATTTCCATGTGATGGACATTACTCCAACATACAGTTGTATCCTTGGCAGACCTTGGATTCATGATGCTAAGGCAATACCTTCAACGCTTCACTAGAAAGTCAAATTCATAGTAGACAAAAAACTGGTCATGGTCCAAGTTGAAGATGATATCCTGATCAGTGGATCGTCTTTTCAAGCGCTTGAAATCGCCAATGTAGAAAGACTTCCCGGTAATACGAAGGTAGCTCGCATGATGATGAAGTATGGCTACCATCCTGGCCAAGGGCTCGGAGCAGACTCCCAAGGATATAAAGAAGCCCCCGAAATTCAAGGATAATCCCCTGAAGCATGGCCTAGGATATGACCTTACAAAGGGCCAAGCTGTGAGAAGAAAAGGGAAGTCTCCGCTCCGCACACTCAAGCAGATCTTCCGAGGCGGAGGGACACAAGCTTCGAGAGCAACTCTAGTCATTAGGAGTTCTTTTTCCTTTCTTAAGGGATGTAAACCCAATGATTGTTAGAGATTATCCCCCAGCTAGCCCGACCCCCGGGCATCTTTTGGGCACGTATTCCCCTCTTAATTAATAAGAATACAATTCTTACTATTTGCTTCTCTTCTTTCTATTCATGACTAAACCTTATAATAACCATGTTTAAGCAAACATTTTCAAAATTGCGTCAAAATAAGCAAAAACGCGCCATCGCCAAAAAAATAAAATAATCAAACTGATTGACTAGAAACACAAAATAAGGTTTTACCTCATCATAATAAAACCATGTTTTGCCAATATTGTATAAAAAGAAAAAATAAATCAAAAGAAGCCCATAGAAGCCAAAGGCCAAAACAAAAAAGAAGAGGGCAAATTACCCGATAGGAAACCCACCAAGAGGGCTACGCAAAAATTAGGGTTGACCCACTAGGAAACCCGAACAATAATAAAGGGTAGCCTAGGCAGAAGTTAGGGTTACAAAATAAGGTCCGCTAGGATTCCCAAAATAAGAAAAAAGGGAACCTAGACAAAAGTTAGGACCAAAACACAATATCCTAGTCTGAAAACCCAAAGGGCAGTCTGGGGAAGTCAATCAGTCATAAAAAGCAATAGAAATTGGCTAAGACACAGATCCTGAAAACAAAATGTTTGTTTAACATTAGCCTAAACACTTTGACCAACCTTGGCTAGCCATTCTTACAAAATCCCCTTTCGAATAAAAAATAAAAAATACAACTGCCTAAAACACAAGCCTTTGAATAAATTATCCTCTTACTTCTCTTCTCTTGACCCTTATCATAATATTCTGATAATTAGTTGGAGAATATGGAGGAATATAATCAATAAGAGGATTGAAACCTCTAGAGGAAGGAAAAATTGCACCAACATGGCAAGTTTGTTTCTTAGTCAACAATTATTCTTCGATCATATTAAGTCCGGAATGATACAACCAAGTATAGCTAGAAAATGACATCAGAAGGGCCTCGTCTTCAAAAGACACATCAGTTAATCCTTCTGAAAAATCAACTAAATAGTATTATAGGCACATAACATGAAAACATTGCATGCATAGATGTTTTTGTATAGGGTCCAATATCTTTCAAAAAAAAAACTTTCGAAAAGCCTAGATGGTCGTCTCATTTGGCGAGACTGTCGTCTCATCATTCGCTAAAATTATGACTGCCGTCTCGTTTGGCAAGATCGCTGTCTCACCATTCGCTAAACGCGAGACCGCCGTTTCATTTGGCGAGATAGCCATCTCGCCTTGTCGCAAGCGAGACCGATGTCTCGACATTCCAGACGGTAGTCCCAAACCTCGAAAATTCGAGATGGTCGTCCCGAATCCTAGACGGCGGTCCTGATCAAAAATAGATTTTCTATATATAGGGGCTTTTGGGTCAGTTTTAAAGCACTCCATTACTGCATCCTCTCATACATTCTCATACAACTTTGATTGTCTTTGAACAAAATGCAACAAGGAGAATCTTCTAGGCCTTGAAAGAGAGGTTGGGGATCTGGCCAGAGTGCTCCCGCACCACAGGCTCTGCTAGACCCTACTCAGCTCACGCCGCAACACCTGGCTAGGCTGAATCACATTAGGAGCTACTCCTGGCACCCTATGCTGCGCCTAGACTTCAGCATCCTGGCCGAGTTCGGTTGGGAAGAGGATGTACGAGGCTACATCCACAACATTGGGTGGGAGTTCCTCCTCCAAGACCCTCCTACCCGCATCTACAGAGAGGCTGTGATGGAGTTCCTCGCCTCCGTCACGATGGTCGATATTCCTGGGTGTCCCTCTGGCGAGGATGGTCTCGTACTACATGAACAGGACCTATCGGACGATGACGTTGGATGAGTTCAATGTCACCATGGCCTTCAACCAACCAGCGGACACCCTGATGCCAGAATACCAAGAAGCTATCTGAAAGGGTCGGCACTCAACCCTCCTCTCCACATCTGCCACAAGCTGCTGGCGGGGACGATCCATGCATAGAAGGAGAGTCAGGGGAAGATTACTCAGCCTGATCTCTTTGTGCTACACTGCATGCTGCAAGGATGCCGGTGCAATCCCGTCTACTTCTTCTTGAGGAATCTGAAGGACTTCGGGAGCTGCCCTGTTGGATCCATCCTCATGGCTCCCCTCATCACCCCCCTGGACGAGAGATGGGGATGTGCCAACGAGGAGGACATTCCCTCTATCCTACGACTCGAGCTTATCAGTGGGTCCATGCTCGTCACCATGGACATCCAAGATCTGGATGCGTCGCAAGAGATCCCGATGCCCCCGGAGTTCAAGTAGCAGCAACAACAACAACAATATGAGGATGACTTTCCTGGTGTCCACCATCACTTGGATGATATCCACCAGTAGTTAGATCAGATGTCCCTAAGGCAGGACGTCTTCGAGACGCGGCTGGAGACTATCAGCCAGAGGCAAGAGGGAGTGATATAGAGCCTGGACACGATCGGCTAGCATGTGCTTGGCATGATCCAGAGTCAGGAAGAGTTTCAGAGGCACATGCTCCAGCAGTTTCCTCCTCCTGAGTTGTCTTCAGCCTCGCAGTCGAGCCCGTCGCCGCCTTAGGAACATCATTGTATATATAGTCATTGTAAAAAATTCATGATATATATAAATAAAGTCTTTTGGTTAAGCCATTTGCCTTTATTCTCTTTCGAAAAAAGTCAGCATAATAAAAGGGACTAAAAACTAAAAAGGCTTACGCACTATCCCGAAAAAGCCAAAATCCAAAATTGCGAGAAAAAAGAATAAATTGCGGAAAAAGGCGAGATTTAAAAATCCCAAACATTAGCCACCATTCTCCCAACAAAGAGAAAAAGGCAAACAAGCAAAACTCCCGCTTGCTCAGAGGCGTTACCCAAAATCAACAAAATCCCCAGCAGATTCCTGCCTATGTAAAAAGCATTCACAAAAATCCCCGACAGCCAAACAAAGTTGGATGACCACTACAAAAGCTCAAAAAACAATGAATCCCCAGCATCCAACCAGCTATAAGAAGACCAACAAATCCCCGGCACACCGGAAGACTTCATTAGAAAAGTAAAAAACAACTATTAAGCAAAAACACTCCTCACAAAGAATGCCGCATGAGCTAGAGCAGTAAGCCACCACCACCACTAGTCCTACAAAGTGGACTACACCAACCGGATGGGGGTTCATACTCATCAACTGAGGGGTCGGCTACCGCAAGAAGGAGCATCCTGAGGTTCTACCGCTTGTCATCCGAGGGGTCGGCTACCGTAAGAAGGAGCATCCCAAAGTTACAAGCAACTGGATGGGGGTTCATACTCATCAACTGAGGGTTCATCTACCGCAAAAAGGAGCATCTCGAATGTTCACACCTTTTTGTCCAAAGGGGTCGGCTACCGCATGAAGGAGCATCCCGGAGGGACACACACATTTATCGTTTGGAGGGTCGGCTACTACAAGAAGGAGCATCCGAAGGACAACCAAGTAAGAGGGTTAACTCCTTCACCCTCCAGCTGATCTTTTTGGCATGTTGAGCCAACAGTAGGCTAGTCAGGTGAAGGGGGGGCAGCTGTAGACCCCAAATCTTGTCCGACCTCAAAATAAAGAGTAGAAGACTTCCGTTCAAAGATGGGCAAGGCCTAAAAGGTCCCTAGGATTGATTAATAGGCGCCATATTAGAATAGGAAGGATTTTTGTACAAGAAAAATAAGAAATTCCACCCAAAGGGTCGAGACCGCCGTCTCGTCGTTGGCTAAGGGTGAGACCGTTGTCTCGCCACTCGCCAATGGTGAGACTTCCATTTCGTTTGGCGAGATGACCGTCTCTCCACTCGCCATTGGCGAGACCGCCGTCCCATTTGGTGAGACGACGGTCCCGATCTAATCAGGTGAGATGGCGGTCCCGACCTGACAGGTGCAAATTACTATAAAAGGGGCGGACTTTCTCACTCTTTACACACACTTCTACAACTTTCCCTACTGTACTATTCTCAAATTACTCCCCTAGGACCCCTCTGAAGCATTTCTAGAGTTCTTAGAGTTCTTAGAAAAGTGTTCTAGAGTGTTGTGAGAAAGAGCGATCATCATTGTAGAGCGTGTGGATTGCCAAAAAACCCCCCTTTTTCAAGAACATATTATAAAAGCTTGCTTCGAAGGTTCCTCCATACTCCTTTCTCTACTTTATTGCTTTTTAGATAATATTGTTGTGCATTATTCATTTAGGGTCATGTAGTCGATAACTTAATTTTTGCAATGAATAAATAAGGGTAAAAGTGAAATTTTATAGTTATTATTTCTTTATAAAAAAGGGTAAAAGAATAAAAATGAATATGGATGAAAAATGGCTCTGTAATAATTGATTGTCACTTAAGATAATCGATTGTCTACGTCTATTATGAGTTTTGAATTTCAAATTTGAAAACCTAGTGTGGGCTAGAAGCGATAAGAATCACTGAGTGGGTTTCTTGGTGGATTGTGTGTTGTGTGTTGTGCCATCTCTAGGAAAAGCTATTGTTCATCCTTTGTGGATTCAAAGGAGCTGTTCATCTCTTGTGTGACTCAAGAGAGGTGTTTTCTAATCCTTATCTTTTTCAATTTGTAATCTGTTGTAAACTATGATTATAGTGACATCGTTAATCCTATTTTAGAGTGATTAACAACTGGACATAGGGTCTTTTGATCTGAACAAGTATAAAACACTCTTGTAATCTTCTTATCCTTTATCTCTTTACTTTACAAGCATTTTAATCGGTGAAATTTGGGGAAAATTTTCAAAACCCTAATTTTTTATAAGAAACCAATTCACCCCCTCTCTTGGTTTTTTGTCCCAAACGGGAACATTCTGCTGCGCATTTCTAAGTGGTATCAAAGCTTGCTTTTATAGTCATTCAAATTTCGAAAATGGCCGAACAAAACCAAACATTTTCCGAGGGTGCTTCTATCAACAGACCCCCACTTTTTGTGGGACAAAATTATCCATTTTGGAAAGTTAGAATGCAAATATTTTTGGAGTATGTTGACAGGGGTATTTGGGATGCTATTTTAAATGGTCCTTTTATTCCAAAAATTACTGAAAATGGAGAAGAGGTCCTAAACTATTTTCTAGATGGACTGTAGAAGAATAGAAAAGCTCAATATGATGTTAGGGCTAGGAATGTAATTTCGTTTGCTTTGACTCTTGATAAGTTTTACAGGATATCTGTTTGCAAGAGTTCTCAAAAGATGTGGGAAATACTAAGAGTAACCCATGAAGGAGCTGATGATGTAAAAAGAGCACAGAAGAACTCATTGATTCAAGAGTATGAAATGTTTAGAATGCAATTGGGAGAAATGATATTTGATGTTCAAAAGCGTTTTACTCATATTGTCAACCATCTCACTAGGTTAGGTAAGATTTTTTATACTGACGAATTAAATGTGAAAATTCTTAAATCTTTGGACAGGAAATGACAACCAAAGGTGACTTCCATCACGGAGTCACAAAATCTTGCTACTATGACAATGGTGGTTATCTTTAGAAAGTTGAGAGAGCTTAAACTTGAACTTGGAAGACTAAATGATGAAGAAGGCCAAAATGTCAAAAGAAACATTGCCTTCAAAACCGAAATTTCAAAGAATAAGAAAAAGAAGGAAGAAGAAAGTTCTGATAGTGAAGAGGATGAAAACTTGAGCCTCATGATAAAGAAATTTACAAAGTTCATGAAAGCTAAAGGGAAGCAACCTTTCAAAGGTAAGGGAAAGGTAAAAGAAAGTTATTCTTTAAGTTTTAAATTTTATGGTTGTGGTAAAACAGGGCATGTGAAATCCAATTTTCCAAACAAGAAAAGTGATGATCATAAAGGAAATAAATTTTTCAAAAAGAAAGCTTATATAGCTTGGGATGATAGTGACTCAAGTTCGGAAATCAAGCGATTCAGAGGTTGAAGCAAATCTTTGTTTAATGGCAAATGATAATATTTCTTCCGATTGTGAGGTAAGTGATTCGACTGTTCTTCAAATGATGATGATAATGACTATGAAGCTTTGCATAATGTATATCAAGAACTATTTGTTGTTTTTAAAGATTTGAAATCTAAATATAAATATTTGAAAAAGAATTTGAATAAATTAGAAAAAGAAGTAGAATCTCTAAAATAAAAAATAGTGACTTTAGAGGAAAAAGGAAATAAACAAATAGGATGTGCATCATGTAATGAATATGAACATGATATTGATATTCTTAGATACTTACTTGATAAAACTAAGAAAGAATTAAGTAACAATAATAAGGATGAAGTTATTGTGCAAACTCAAGTAAAATGTCATGTTCCATTAAAAGAGCCTAAAAATAAAACCCGAAGGGTATGGGTTGAAAAAGGATCTAAATCTACTCAAAATAAAGTTGTATCTTTTCCAAGAATTAAATCTAATGCATGCTTGTATTGTATGAAAGATGGACATACATCTAATAGGTGTAAAATTAAGCATTTTGGTGTTCCAAAGGGAAAATATGTTTGGGTTTCTATAGATAAATGATTTGATTGTCTCTAACCCCAAGGACCCAAAAGTTATGGGGACCTAAGATTATTATGTTCTTGTTTTGTAGGAAACTTCCAAATCCAAGAAGTCTATGTGGTATCTTGACAGTGGGTACATATGACTAGAGATAAAAAGAGAGTTATGAGTTTCAAAGCAAAGGAATAAGGATATGTAACCTATGGGGACAAAATAAAGGATGAATTCTTGGACCAGGAAATATTGGTGGTGCAAATACCTTAGAGATAAAGGATGTGCTCCTTGTTGATGGGCTAAAGCACAATCTCCTAAGTATAAGTCAACTTTGTGTTAAAGGATTTAAGGTAATTTTTGAAAGTAAGTTTTGCACCATTCATTTAAAGGATTATGAAAATATAGCATTAAAAGGTATTAGGCATAACAATATTTATTTGATTGACTTGGATTGTGTATCTAATGCTAATATAACATACTTAGTTGCTAAAGAAGAAAATTCATGGTTATGGCATAAGAGAGCGACTCATATAAATATGCATCAATTAAACAAACTAATATCAAATGACTTAGTTGTTGGTTTGCCTAAGTTAAAATTTGAAAAAAATAGATTATGTGATGCATGTCAAAAAGGTAAACAAATAAAATCATCTTTTAAATCTAAGAATGTTATTTCCACATCAAAACCTTTAGAACTATTACACTTAGATTTATTTGGTCCATCTAGGATAAAAAGTTTTGGTGGAAATTACTATGCTCTTGTAATTGTTGATGATTTTTCTAGATTTACTTTGACATTTTTCCTAATATTGAAAAGTGAAGCTTTTAAAGTCTTTATGAAGTTTGCTAAACAAATTCAAAATGAAAAATACTTGAGAATCAAAGTGTTAAGGAGTGATCATGGAGGGGAATTCCAAAATGAATCTTTTGAAAATTATTATGAAGAAAATGGAATTTTGCATAATTTTTCTGCACCTAGAACTCCCCAACAAAATGGTGTAGTAGAAAGGAAAAATAGGTCACTAAAGGAACTTGCTAAAACCATGTTAAATGAATCAAATGTTCCTAAATATTTTTGGGCTGATGCTGTAAGTACTGCATGTTATGTATTGAATAGGATGCTTATTAGGCCAATCATAAAATTAAGTCCTTATGAATTGTTAAATGGAAGGAAGCCTAATGGTTCACATTTAAAAACTTTTGGTTGTAAATGATTTGTCTTAAATAATGGAAAAGATAACTTAGGAAAATTTGACTCAAAAGTCAATGAGGTCATCTTCTTAGGTTATTCACTTTCTAGCAAAGCATATAGAGTATTCAATAGAAGAACCTTGAACATTGAAGAGTCTATACATGTTACTTTTGATGAAATTGTAGACCTTGAGAGAAATCCTCTTGAGTCAAATAAAGAATATGCATGTGATGATGAATACATAAGAGAAGCTCTAGAAGAAATGTACCTAAATGAGAATGAGCTATCTCAACCAACTGAATTGGCAAAAGAGTGGCAATCACCAAGAGGACTTTCCATGGACAATATAATTGGTGATATTTCAAAAGGGGTAAGAACTAGAAATATGACAAATTTCTATATGTCTATAGCTTTTGTTTCACAGATTGAACCCAAAAGTGTTGAGGAAGCAATCAAAGATGACCAATGGTGCATTGCAATGCAAGAAGAACTAAATCAATTTGAAACAAACCAAGTATGGGAATTAATTCCAAGAGAAGAATCTCATCAAGTTATTGGAACGAAATGAGTATTTAGAAACAAACTTGATGAAGATGGAAATATAACAAAGAACAAAGCCATACTTGTTGCCAAAGGATACTGTCAAAAGGAAGGTATTGATTATGATGAAACCTATGCTCTTGTTGTCAGGTTAGAGGCCATATGCCTACTTCTTGCTTATGCTTCATTGATGAAATTTAAACTATATCAAATGGATGTTAAAAGGGCATTTTTAAATGGGTTTATCAAAGAAGAAATATATGTCGAACAACCCCCTGGATTTGAAGATTTTAAATATCCTGATCATATTTTTAAATTAGAGAAAGCTCTTTATGGTTTGAAATAAGCCCCTAGGTCATGGTATGAAAGTTTAAGTTTCTTTTTAATTTCAAATGATTTTTCTAGAGGTAAAATTGATTCCACTTTGTTTATTAAGAAAGTAAAAGAACATATTCTATTAGTTCAAGTATATGTTGATGATATTATCTTTGGATCAACTGATAATTCCATGTGTGAAGGATTTGCTAAGTAATACAGGGTGAATTTGAAATGTCAATGATGGGAGAATTAACCTTCTTTCTTGGACTTCAAATTAAGCAACTTAAAGATGGCACTTTTGTATCACAAACCAAATACTGCAAAGAGATTCTCCAGAAATTTGGAATGGACACTACAAAAGAAGCTAACACACCCATGGGAACATCATGCTATTTAGGTAAAGATGAATTAGGATTGAAAATTAATCAATCCATGTATAGAGGTATGATAGGCTCAGTATTATACTTAACTACAAGTAGACCTGATATTATGAATTCTGTTTGTGTGTGTGCTAGATTTCAAGCATGTCCAAAAGAATCCCATTTAACTGCAATAAAAAGAATTTTAAAATATCTGAAAGGAACTATAGGATTTGGTTTATGGTATCCATTGTTGAATTGATTAACATATAACTCTGTTTTTATGTTTTTGTGTCTGTAATATTAGAGTCCAAGATAGCCAGCACATAGACCACTCTTTAAAAGCTCTAAAAACTCATTTTTATCAAAAATACACTAGAATAATCGATTAAATGGTAGGATAATCGATTATTACAGAAAGAAAACCATTTTCAGCATTTGCTCTCTAGAATAATCGATTAAATGGCCTGTTAATCGATTAACTGGTGCTGTTTTTGCTCCTCTGCGAGAATGAATCTGGAATAATCGATTAACACTTAAGATAATCGATTATTTGGGTCTGATATGTGTTTTGAAATTCAAAATTGGACCAAGTTTTGAAAACCCTATTCCCAATTCATTCAATTTCGAAAATCCCCAATTACCAAACCCTAATCTCTCTACTTAAGGTTCTCTGAGGCTCTCTGCAAATTGAACAACCTTTTTCATACAAAAGTTAAGAGTTGTGATTGCCAGAGAACTGTTTGTAGGGAAGAAAAAGGGGCTTTTGGAAACCTAGTGTGGGCTAGAAGCGATAAGAATCACTGAGTGGGTTTCTTGGTGGATTATGTGTTGTGCCGTCTCTAGGGAAAGTTGTTCTTCATCCTTTGTGGATTCAAAGGAGGTGTTCATCTCTTGTGTGACTCAAGAGAGGTGTTTTTTTTCCCTTATCTTTTCATTTGTAATCTTTTGTAATACTGTGATTATAGTGACAGCGTTAATCCTCTGTTTTAGTGATTAGCAACTAGACGTAGGGTCTTTTGATCCGAACTAGTATAAATAGACTGTGTAATCTTCTATCCCTTCTCTATTTACATTACACAACATTTTAATCGGTGAAATTTGGGGAAAATTTTAAAACCCTAATTTTTGTTTAAGAAACCAATTCACCCCCCCCTCTCTTGGTTTTTTTCCATAAACGCAAACATTTTGTTGCGCGATTCTAACAAGTGGTATCAGAGCTTGCTTTGATTGTCATTCAATTTTTGAAAATGGTCGGACAAAATCAAACTTTTGCCGAGGGTGCTTCTATCAATAGACCCCCACTCTTTGCGGGGCAAAATTATCCTTTTTGGAAAGTTAGAATGCAAATATTTTTGGAGTTTGTTAATAAAGGTGTTTGGGACGCAATTTTAAACAGTCCCTTTATTCCAAAATTTTCTGAAAATGGAGAAGAGGTACCAAAACCATTTTCTAGATGGACGGCTGAAGAAAATAGAAAAGCTCAATATGATGTTAGGGCCAGAAATATAATTTCATATGCTTTAACCCTTGATGAGTTTTACAAGATCTCTGTTTGTAAGAGTGCTCAAGAAATGTGAGAAATGTTAAGAGTAACCCACGAAGGTACCGACGATGTAAAAAGAGCACAGAAGAATTCATGGATCCAAGAATATAAGATGTTCCGGATGCAACAAGGGGAAACAATTTTTGACGTTCAAAAGTGTTTCACACATATTGTGAACCATCTCACCGGTTAGGTAAGATTTTTGATATTGATGAATTAAATGTAAAAATTCTTAAATCTTTGGATAGGAAATGACAACCTAAAGTGACGGCCATCACGGAGTCACAAAATCTTGCAACAATGTCTATGGTGGCGCTCTTTGGAAAGTTAAGAGAGCATGAATTTGAACTTGGAAGGCTAAACGATGAAGAAAGTCAACACCAAAAGAGGAACCTTGCCTTCAAAACTGAAATTTCCAAGAGTAAGAACAAGAAGGAGGAAGAAGATTCGGGGAATGAAGATGATGAAAATTTGAGTCTCATGATAAAGAAATTTACTAAGTTCATGAAAGCCAAAGGGAAGCAACCCTTCAAAGGTAAGGGAAAGGTAAGAGAAAGTACTTCCTTAAATATTAAATGTTATGGTTGTGGTGAAACAGGACATGTAAAAACCGAATGTCCAAATAAGAAAAATGAAGACCAGAAAGGCAAGAAATTCTTCAAGAAGAAAGCCTACATTGCTTGGGATGATAGTGACTCTATCTTGTCTCCTCAAAACCTTATTCTTCTCCAAAACTTGTCCAAACTCTCTTGTTTTCTTTCCTTCTAATCTTAATGGCTTCATCATCTCGTGCTAAGATCCCCACAAGAAGAAGGTCCGCTCCTGCTTCTCATCCCCGTCCAAATTCAGTTGAAGGATGAATCTTAGACAATGAAGGAAGACAAGAATTCCTAACTTTCTGGAAAGAAAGGGGGATCATCACTCCAAAATATATTATTGGTGATTAATTCATCAATAGGGGCTTTAACTTTCCAAATCTTCTTGAAATGCAAGGTACTTACTACCCTGATTTAGTTAGGGTATTCTATTCTCGTTTTAAATTTAGAGATCATGTAACCACTTCTAGAGTCAAGGGTGTGACTATCATCCTTGATGATGATATCTGGGAAAATGTTGCCCATTTTCCTGTAAGAGAGGATGTTATCAATGTTTTTGCGGAGTTAGAAGATTTTGATAGAATTATGGCTTACCGCTCATTTCTCCGCAACCCCTCCTTGGAAATTGGCCGACTTCTATTGGCCAGTCCATTAAAGAAAGAGGAACGTATGTTGCTGCATCTCATTGTCTGGATTATGTGTCCTAGAGCAACAAATCATGCACAATGTTCATCCATTGATCTTCGCATTATTCATGTCATCATGAATAATGACCCAATTGATTGTGGTAGTCTTGTCACTATGACAATGCTCAAAGCAAAGCGTCATCCAACCTTTAAAATCCCATATGCTCTTCTTATTTCTCGTATTTTAGAATACAAAGGAGTAAATGTTGAAGGAGAGCAAACGGTCAGGAGGATAAATTCAAATCGAATGCTAGACAGCACGCTCACTCAGTTACAAATGGTGCGTGTAAATGAAATTTACGTTCACAAAGATGACGCTCCCAACATGGCTGAAGATGCTCAAGACTCTGATGAAGAGATGCCTGCTGCTGAGATTCCTACTAAAAATATTCATTCTGCTGGGCCATCATCTGCTCATCCTACATCCCGTCAATCTATGGAAGATATGCTCTTTGATATGAATCAAAGAATGCAAGAAATCTTCACTATCTCTCAAGAACGACATCAGGAAATCATTCGCCGTATTTCTGATGTAGATAATGTTGAACATTCAAGGACTTGATGTTGCACTTGATGGACATGAAGATTGTTGATTTTGATGATGATTCAAGAACTCAAGAACTTAGAAAGTTGAAGACTTGTTTTGTAGTGTAATAACTCTGTATTAATTAGATTGAGTCTGTAATTTTAGTGTTTGAGATAGCCGGTACATAGTCTGAACCTTAGAAGCTTCAAAAAGCTCAAGTTTATCATCCAGGCTCGGCTTTAATCGATTAAATAGGGAAATAATCGATTAAAACAGTGAGAAAAATCATTTTCTGTAACAACTCACTGGTTTAATCGATTAAAACAACTTTTAATCGATTATCAGGCGGTTTAATCGATTAAACCTCCTTTTAATCGATTAAAATAGAGAGATTTGGGTTTTGTTGATTTTTGGCTCTGGTTTAATCGATTAACACTTCTTTTAATCGATTAAACCAGTCAGATTTTGGGTTTTAACTTCAAATCAAACCTATTTTCGAAAACCCTATTCCCAAGAACCCTAGTTTCGAAATTCCCAATTCCTAAACCCTAATTTCTCTACTTAAACTCTTCTATGGCACTCAGAAAAGGAGAACAACCTTTTCCATACAAAAGTTAAGTGCTGTGAGTGCCAGAGAACTGTTTGTTGCAAGGAAAGGGGGCTTTTGGAACCTGGTGTGGTCTAGAAGCGATAAGAATCACTAAGTGGAGTTCTTAGTGGATTGTGTGTTGTGCCGTCTCTAGGGAAAGCTGTTCATCATCTCTTGTGGATTTCAAGAGAGGTGTTTTCGTATCTTTATCTTCTCAATTGTAATCTGTTTGTAACAACTTGTTTATAGTGACAACGTTAATCCTCTGTTGAGTGATTAGCAACTGGACGTAGGGTCTTTTGATCCGAACTAGTATAAATCTCCTGTGTAATATTTCTATCCCTTCTCTATTTACATTTACACAGTTTTTAATCGGTAAAATTTGGGGAAAATTTTGAAAACCTAATTTTTATTAAGAAACCAATTCACCCCCCTCTTGGTTTTTGTCCGACCACGCGATCAATCCGCTGCGCGATTCTAACAGATAATAGGGTTTGTAACTTAGAAGATAGATTTGATGCCCAATTCAACAACGATGAAAGTGAAGAGTTTTAATCTCTTCAACATATCTTCTTGTTTGTAATAACTTTAATTTATGGAATAAAATTGGTATTTTTTCTTTGTTTGAGGGGGAGCTATTTTCTATATTATGCACTTATTGAGGGGGAGCTCTCATTTTTTTTATCATAATCAAAATAGGGGGAGAAATTATTTAAAGCCTCTTATGTTTATTAAATTTAAATGTTGTCTGGTATATTTAATGTTTTTGTTAGCTGTGACAGACAAAACAGGTTATTACAAAGGACTTTAAAGGAAATTTTGATCATCATCAAAAAGGGGGAGATTGTTGAACATACAAGGATATGAATGTAGAAAATACAAGGATATGAAGCTTGTAGATTTTGATGATAATACAAGAATAAAGGATTTAAAGATTTGAAGACGTGTAATGTTATGTAATAACTATGTTTTTATGTTTTTTAGTCTGTAATATTAGAGTCCAAGATAGCCAACACATAGACCACTCTTTAAAAGCTCTAAAAAGTCATTTTTATCAAAAATACACTGGAATAATCGATTAAATGGCAAGATAATTGACTATAACAGAAAGAAAACCATTTTCAGCATTTGCTCTCTGGAATAATCGATTAAATGGCATGTTAATCAATTAACTGGACCGTTAATCGATTAAATGGCCTGTTAATCGATTAACTTGTGTTGTTTTTGCTGCTCTGCGAGAATGGCTCTGGAATAATCGATTAACACTTAAGATAATCGATTATTTGGGTCTTATATGTGTTTTGAAATTCAAAATTGGACCAAGTTTTGAAAAACCTATTCCCAATTCATTCAATTTCGAAAATCCCCAATTCCCAAACCCTAATCTCTCTACTTAAGGTTCTCTAAGGCTCTGTGCAAATTGATCAACCTTTTTCATACAAAAGTTAAGAGCTGTGACCGCCAGAGAACTGTTGGTAAGGAAGAAAAAGGGGCTTTTGGAAACCTAGTGTGGGCTAGAAGCGATAAGAATAACTGAGTGGGTTTCTTGGTGGATTGTGTATTGTGCCGTCTCTAGGGAAAACTGTTCTTCATCCTTTGTGGATTCAAAGGAGGTATTCATCTCTTGTGTGACTCAAGAGAGGTGTTTTCTTTCCCTTATCTTTTCATTTGTAATCTGTTTATAATACTGTGATTATAGTGACAACGTTAATCCTCTATTTGAGTGATTAGCAACTGGACGTAGGGTCCTTTGATCCGAACCAATATAAATAGACTGTGTAATCTTCTATCCCTTCTCTATTTACTTTACACAGCGTTTAAATCGGTGAAATTTGTGAAAAATTTTAAAACCCTAATTTTTGTTTAAGAAACCAATTCACCCCCCCCCCCTCTTGGTTTTTTTCCGTAAACGCAAATATTCCGCTGCGCGATTCTAACATCCATCTGAAGCTTCACCTAGTTTATTAGGATGTAAAATAGATAGAAAAAGCACTAGTGGAACATGTCATCTGTTAGGATCATTGTTAGTATCTTGGCATTCTAAGAAATAAGTCTTGTGTTGCTTTATCCACAACTGAGGCTAAATATATTGCAGTTGGTAATTGTTGTGCTCAAATTCTATGGATGAAGCAACAACTAGAAGATTATAGTATTTTTCTAAGTGACATTCCTTTAATGTGTGATAATACATGTGCAATTAATCTCACAAAGAATCATGTTATGCATTCTAGAACCAAACACATTGAGATTAGGAATCACTTTTTAAGAGATCACATTTCTAATGGAAATTGTAAAATTGAATATATAGACACAAAGCATCAGTTAGCAGACATATTTACCAAACCTCTTCCCAAGGATAGATTCTATGATCTTAGAAGAGACTTAGGAATATTAAAAATAGTCTAAACTTTGCTTAACTGTAAAATCTTTTGCATTTTGTACTGGAATAATCGATTATTTTGCGTAATAATCGATTGTCTTGTGTCTAATACATATTAAATTTGTCAATCTCTATAGAATAGTCGATTATCTTGAGTAATAATCGATTATTGAAGCTTAAATGAGTGGTTCATGAAAAATCTTTCTGTAATAATTGATTATTTGGGGTAATAATTGATTATCTGTACTTCATTGACCCAAATCAATAATTTCTCTCTGGAATAATCGATTATTTCAAGTAATAATCGATTATCAATGCATTTTATGGGTAGGGATGAAGAAATAATCGATTATTTGGAAACGTTGGATATAATCTAGCCGTTTGTAACGAATTTTTATGCTTTAATTCTTGTCAAACTAGTCATTTATGGTCGTTGGGATCATTTCCTACATATACGAGGGCTTAAAATCAAATCCAAACACTTCTAAACTTCAATTCAAAGCATTCTTCATATATTTCAAGCTCTCTTGTCTTTCTAAAGCTCTTACTCTTCTCAAAATCTTATATCCTTCATCTTTCCCACATTCAAATCTTCCCAAATGGCTTCCTTTTCCAGACGTAAGATTTCTACTAGAAGAATATCTGCTCCCGCTTCTCATCCACGCCTATATTCTATTAAAGGGTGGATATCTGATGAGAAAGGAAGACAAAAATTTCTCAATTTTTGGAAGGAAAGGAGTATAATATCTCCTAAGTTTCTTATTAGGGAGCATTTCATTGACAAGGGATTCACCTTTCCCAATCTCCTTGAACAATAAGGAGTTATGCCCTTCATTAAAATGCAGGGTACATATTATCCTGACTTGGTCAGGGTATTCTATTCCCGGTTCAAATTTAGAGATAACATCGCCACATCCAGAGTAAAAGGGGTCACCATCATTCTTGATGATGACATTTGGGAAAATGTTTCTCATTTTCCTATAAGAGATGATGCTGTAAATGTCCTTGCTGATTTGGAGGATTTCAATCACATTCTGGCATATCGCTCCTTTCTTCGCAATCCTGCCATGGAAATCGGCAGACAACTTTTGGCCGGTCCTTTGAAGAAAGAAGAATGTATGTTACTGCATCTTCTTATATGGATTCTATGTCCTCGAGCCACCAACCATGCACAATGTTCTTCCGCTGACCTTCGCATCATCCATGCTATCATGAACAACAAGCCAATTGATTGGCCCAGCCTTGTCACTTTGACAGTGCTCAAAGCGAAGCGTCACCCTACCACTACTGCACAAAAGGCTTTTTACGTCGGTTAAAATGGGATTTCTACGTCGGTTAAAGCGGCGACATAGATACGGGGGTCATAGAAAGTAAGACTTTCTACGTCGGTTATTAGGAACCGACGTAGAAAGCCCTACTTTCTATGAGCTATTATAATCGGTCAAAACTGGTTCTGATCGGTCATAGAGCTATTCTGATCGATCATAACTGGTTCTGATCGGTCATTGAAAGACTTTCTACGTCGGTTAGTCAGGGAACCGACGTAGAAAGTCTTTTTTTCTATGAGCTATTATGATCGGTCATAAATGGTTCTGATCGGTCATAGAGCTATTCTGATCGATCATAACTGATTCTGACCTGTCATAATACTTTCTATGTCGGTTAACACTGATAATCGACATAGAAAGTCTTACTTTCTATGTCGGTTAAACTTATAACCGACATAGAAAGTCTTACTTTCTAACTTTCTATAACCCCAGTATCTATATCGGTTAACAGTAACCGTGATTGTATGTGTTATCAATGTCGGTTATGCCTATAACCGACATAAAATGTTACACTTTCTATGTCGGGTAATGACATAACCGACATAGATAGTGTTATTTTTTTTTTAAAATACCTGAATTTTCTTTACAGATGCTACCTTTCTTCGAGTAGACCTGCCTATTCATCACAGTTCCAGACAAATATTCACAGATCCAGTACAGACAGATATGCACAGTTCATATATAAATTTGCTACAAATATATATCCAGTACATGACAGATCCAGATTACGAGCATGATATGTACATATGAAACATATTGAAATCAATATATGTACCTCAGTTCCAGACAGTTCATTTACTTAAACGAATGTAAATTTGCTAACTTAAATCAATTCAATCTAAATTGTTACAAGTCAAATTTGCTATGAAGATTGAATACTTAAAAGGAAAGAAGCCCACTGCTCTCTAATATCGTCTAACACTTCAATCTTCATTGGAGATGAGTCTGTAAATTCCTACATATTGAAACATTTTAGATTTAGAAATCATTTACATAATTGGCATATTTGACTTAATTATAGTATATTTACCTCCCTCCATGAGCCCATAATATTTTTGGCTACGATGGTGTGCATGTGCTTCATCACATAATACCCGCACTCATGGCTTCCGGTTGGCGTGGACACTACAAGTTAAATACATGTCAGATTAACTTTAAATGACAAATTGAACAACAAGTAAGAGGTGTTTGGTCACCTTTGGTGCAATATACGTCAACTTCTTTCTAGCATGAGATGGAAGGCCTTGCAACCTTAGGTGAGCTTCCAAAGCTCTACAAAAGGACAAATAATTTTGGTGTAAGTAGTGCACATATGATACAACAATTAAAAAAACCAAACTTACGCGTCTATGTGCTTTCTAATATATAAATCATTTGGTTTCTTGTGTAATGAACACAAGAGAATCACAACAAATTGCCGAGGAACAATGATTATGAGCCGCCAATGACCCCCGCACGTTGAAATAATATTAGTAAAATTTCAGTTTTACATAAATGTGCATTAATTTATAAGATGTATACTTACTCGATGCAAGTAAGGTGCTAAGTAGACTTCTTTGCCCCCAGTTTGAATTGCCTCTATTAAGTACGTTTGCACCTCTTCAGCTTTATTCCCAACGGGCTGAATGGAAACAGGGTCAACAAATCCATAGAGAAAGCGGATCTTCCTCTCAACACACAAACGATGTAAAAACCTTCAACATTGAAAATAAATAAAGTTATAAAATAATGTACCAGTGAGAATATAAAAAATATGTAAATATACTTACATTTCCCAAAGTTGCAACACTGATACACATAGCATATCAGTACCAGTGAGAATATCAAAAATATCCCTTTGGAGTAAGAAAAAAGGGATCGTCTTGGTCCTGCATACGACTTCGAGTGGCATATCTAACTGTATGGAAGTGGTCCCGATAGTCGCTGCCAGTGCATCAACTCGCTGTAAAGTAGATGGTGGTGGTGGTGATTCATGCACAACTTCCTTTGCTTTTTCAACCTCTTTCTATACAAGTACCAAAAATCAATAACATTAATATACATCAACCTATCAAAAAATAATAAGTATTATCGTTCAATGCATAAATCAACCTGTGCATGTGTTGGGATGGGTCTTGTTAATGAAACTGGCCATAAGATAAAATTTCCAGGTGCCTGTCCCACTGTTTGAACCTCTTCAGTGGGAATAGGGATTGGGGCAGCAGCATCCCAGACATCTACAACCACCACTCTTATCATATCATCTCCAATACTCTAGTGGTGGATGGTTGACCCCAATGCATACATTTTCCCTAAGGTAAACAAAGGATAAAATATTTTAGACTATATAATGCTTAACACTGTACCAAATACATGTCAAAGATATAATACGTACCGTATGTCACCAAATGCTCGGGAGGACCCACAACATACAACTCACAGTCAGCAGTGTCGGTAGGAGCAACCTCTCGCCCCTCTATCGGGAGCATCACAACTCTCCTTTGTGCTGACATGAATCGGGGATGCCTCTCGTGCGGGGACGAAGGTTGAGAGGACAAAGATGCCAACTCGCTCGCATTGAGCTCAATAACTCGCCTTCAAGTCGAGTACACCTCATCTCGAATCTCCTTCCTAATTTGTTGTTTGAGGGACTCAAACTCTTGCTCATTCGGATGCCTCAAAGAAGGAGTTGCCACGAATGGGGCACCAAAGTACTGTCTCGATGCCCACCCCTCGTCCAGCACCACGAACACGTCCAGGATGCTCTGGGGTACCAATGGCCACTGCCAATATATCCCGACGGCCATGTGGGTGGAATGATCCCCGAGTGCTCGCTCAACCAACTCATCCTACAACACAAAGGAATGATTTTTTAGCAAATACATATGCCTATTGTAGTATAACATATATAATTAGTTTAGGATATGCTACTTACAATACGTTGAGCAACAACATTAGTTTGCTCGGATAAGTAATTCCCCGATGAGTTCTCGCGAGCTCTCTTCCATTTATCATGGCGTGAAGGGCGGGTGACGAGAACTCACAACCGAGTCATCCGAAGGTAGACTTGAAGAAGTCTCCTTCATCATCTTCTCCTCCAATTTCTCATAACCCCCACGAGACAACTCCGTGGGGGTGGATATTCTTTCTCCGAATATCCTGTGCCTTCTGCCGCTTGGCCTGTTGCATTCCATGTTAAATACCAAATTTAAAACCTCTATTTAAAAAAAATGATTGCAAACAAATGACAAATGTGCTAACCCGAAAGCTAGCGTCTAAACGCCGAGTCCGAAATGCCTGCCATGTCTCCTCATCCAAAAATCGATACTCGGTCACATGGGTTCTTGTTGCTCAATGCCCCATATATGTATCGACTAGTCAGATCACTCTTAAAACCTCTCCAGCTGTTCCCCAAGCATATGAGATCCACTTTGTCCTCAACAAAGTGGTGTTAGGGACATCATATGTGACCTACACAATAAAAATAACATGAAGTTCCCAAAAAGTTAAATATATATACATGTTAAATGCTCAATAAGAGTAGGTACCAGGATACTCGCCAAATCTGGTTCTTCGGTGTCTCCGGAACATGGTCCCAATCCTCAATAAGAATACTAACCTTGCTTCTCCCAAGCAAGGCCACATAGCTAGTGAATCTAGCACTGTGCTCTCCCGTGGCTCTACCCGTTTGCATGTCAAACTCGGATAGGCAATTTCTGATCGGAGCTACGACCGATATTCAACTCCCTCAACCGTGTAGCACGCCTACCCTTTTTCCCGGTAGACGGCTGACTCGATCACCACCTTGTGTAGGAGGGGGACTGTGTAGGAGGAGGGGTACCAGATGAATATGCCATATCTGTGTTCAAAGAAAAAAATAATAGTTATTAGTTTAGACAAAAAAGTGCATACATTAAAAAATAATACATTAAAAAAAGTGCATACATTATCAAGTTGGAACATTCTCCCAAAATCCTTCCATATGGTCATAACATATGTCATGCACATCATCTATTTCTACATTAACACTCAAGTTTGGCATATTTGAAGAGAAACATGGTGTCTCCGGTATATCAAGTACTAATTCATCATTCTCATCGAAGTATACATGGGTTTTCCTTGTAGAACCACTCGACCATCCTTTGTTAGCGGGATCGGTGACATAAAACACTTGTTTTGCCCGAGATGCCATGATAAATGGTTCTTCGGTATAACGAGTATTTTCAAGGTTAACCAAGGTAAATCCAAGATCGTCGGTGAAGATGCCAGTATTAAAATCAACCCACTTACATTTAAAAATAGGTACTTCGAATATCGTGTAATCTATTACCCAAATCTCTTCAATTACACCAAAGTAGCCCATTGACGCCCTTATCGGATATTTATCCTTTGAACTCGAGAAATGCATTGATTCAACCACCACCATGACTCCACTATTTTGCATTGTGCTTATTTCATCTTCTCCCTTTGTATAAAATGAATAGTTATTTATATCATACCCACCCCAACATATCACATCAAAGTTTGGCTCACATGCTAGCCACTTTAGTGTATCGAAGCTCGTATTGTCACCTTCAACTTGTTGTTTAAACCACTTCAAAAGCTCTTGTTGTGTTCAGTGATCACCCACTTTTTAGGCATACGTGGATTATTTCGCTTCACAATGTCTTTATGAGCACTTAAGTAGGGGATGACTTCTTCATCGTTATTCAATATGTACAAATGCGCTTGAAGTACTTCATCTCGACACATTGTCACAACTTTTGCACCTCGAGTTCCTCTACCAAGACCTATTCCATGGTAACGAGTCTTAGGTAACCCTATAGCTTCAACTTCGATAAGTATTTTGTGCAAAACTCAATAGCTTCCTCTCGTAATATATCTTTGAACAATTGATGCTTCGTGACGATATTGGTTCTTCACATACCCTTTTAATATCTTCATGTATCACTCAATAGGGTACATCCATCGTAAGAAAACTCGGACCACGATTCTAACTTCCCTGGCTAGATGAACAATCAAGTGAACCATAATATCAAAAAATGATGGAGGAAAGTACATCTCAAATTGACACAATATGATCTGTAGCCTCATTCTCTAACTGATCCAAAACATCCGGGTCCATAACTTTACTACATATGGCATTAAAAAAAAGCATAATCGAGTTAAGGAATATCTAACATTCTCTCGGTAAGATACCTCGAATAGCCACAAGTAGAAGTTGTTGCATCAATACATGACAATCATGAGATTTTAACCCAAGCAATTTTAGATCTTTCATAGATACAAGTCTCTTCACATTGGAAGAGTAACCAAATGGAACCTTCACACCTCGTAAAAACTCACAAAAACTTCTTTTCTCTTTTTTAGACGAGTGTGTGACATGCTCGGAGGCAAGTATGTTCGGTTACCATGAGGTTGAGGAGCTAATTGTTCTCTTATACCCATTTCAACCATGTCCAAACGAGCATTGATACCATCTTTTGTTTTTCCTTGAATGTTAAGGAGCGTTCCGATGATACTGTCACACACATTTTTCTCTACATGCATGACATCTATACAATGCCTCACATCAAGAACCCTCCAATATGGAAGAACAAAAAGGATTGACATTTTCTTCCATATACCTGTGGCTTTCTTTTGCGTCTTTCCAAACTCACACGAAATCGCACTTACTCGTTGATATACTTGTTCCCCACTTAAAGGTGTTGGGGCTGCATCATTTTCTTGACACCCGTTAAATGATTTTTTTAATTTACGATATGAATGGTTTGAAGGAAGAAATCTTCGGTGTCCAAGGTACACTCGTTTTCCTTCCATGTTGTAGTTGATAGTGACATGTGTCTTCTTCACATATCGGGCAAGCTTTATGTCCCTTTGTGTCTGTAGCCACTCAAATTACCATATGCTCGGAAAGTCATTAATTGTACAAAATAACATTGCACGCAACTTGAATAAGTCACCTGTGTACCCATCAAACACATCAACACCTTCCTCCCAAAACATCTTCAACTCTTCAACCAATGGGCTTAAAAAAACATCAATGTCATTTCCAGGTTGTCTGGGACCCGAGATCATCAAAGATAGCATCAAGTACTTACGTTTCATACACAACCACGGAGGTAAGTTGTAAATAACTAACACCACAGGCCATGAACTATGTTTACTGCTTAAATTTCCATATGGATTCATTCCATCTGTAGCAAGTCCAAACCTAATGTTTCTTGGATCATTACCAAAATTCTGGAAGATGGAATCAATTTTTTTCCATTGCAATCCATCTGCCGGATGCCTCAACTGACCATCTTTAATACGACTATCTGCATGCCATCTAGTGAGCTTTGCATCATTTCCATTAGTGAATAATCGTTTCAACCTTGGAACAATGGGAAGATACCATAACACTTTTGCCGGGGTACCCTTCATTACATCATTGTCAGAATCACCATCCTTCTTCTTGTATCGTGATTCCCCGCATTGTGGACATTCGGACATGCATGAATTGTTCTCAAATTCTTTCCTGTACAACACACAATCATTCGGACATGCATGAATTTTGTGGTACTCCATACCCATTGGACACAATATCTTCTTAGCATCATAATTGCGGGTTGGCCATGTGTTACCTTCAGGGAGCATGTCACTCTTTGCCTTCACATTGAACAATTTTACTACCGCCGACAATCGTGTGAACTTAGTACAATTTGTATACAAAGGCTCTTTTGCATCATTGGACAACTTCTCGTACACATGTGTATGTTGGAAGGCATCTTGTCCAAGCTCACGAATCATTTCCTCCAGCTGATCATCCATCTCTAGATCAACTTCTTCTTTGTCTTCTACACTTGGCATGTTTAATAATTCACCATGCCATGTCCACTTTATGTAACTCTTTAGGAAACCATCACAAAGAACATGTTCCCGAATAACTTCAGTCGGTAATCTTCGCTCATTCAAGCAGTTAACACAAGGGCAATAGAATCTTCCATCATTATCCGGAACATTCATCTTAGCAAATTCAAGGAATTGTTCTACTCCACTCTCATATTCATTTGTTGTTCGTCTATAATTGATCCAACTTTGATCCATTGTTACAAATCTAATTTTCAAAATCAAATTAGCTACAGAAACACAAAATAACTACATTATAATGCCTACACGAAATCCAACTCCACTCTCAAAATAACTACATTATAATACAAATCTAATTTTCAAAATCAAAATCACGAAAGAATGCCTACGTAAACACATTCAAATGACTAAACTACTTACAATACATCTCTAAATTAGCTAAAGGCACCCGTGATGTTTCCCTCTCTTGACAAGCATTATTACTTACCGATTCAATACCGTAAACCTACAATGGCTAAAGCAAGCACGAAAACTTACCTCTTGAAGACCTACAGAGGTGGTAGGTGGCGTGACGTGCAGAGCCGGGTGGGGAGAAACGTATCACAGGCGACGGGCACCAACGACACTAGCAGCAGGCGGCACGACGTACAGCGTTGGCAGGTGGCGTGACGAGCAAATGTGGGTGCGGAGAAGCGTACACAGGCGAACGGGGAGCTCTGCTATGGGTGAAGTGATGACATGAAATGGAGCATTGGAGCAGGGTAAAACAGAAAATACTATGTTGGTTGCCCTAACACCCGTCATCAAAGACACTTTCTATGTCGGGTAAATTTTAACCGACATAGAAAGTTCACTTTCCACTTACTATGTCGGTTAAAATTTACCCGACATAGAAAGTTTATGATTTTATTACAAAATTGCCACTGCGCTACATACTATGACGGGTGGACTACGACCGTGATAAAAACTCGTCATAGAATGCTATTTTTCCACTAGTGTACCTTCAAGATTCCTTATGCTCTTCTTATCTCCAGGATTCTTGAATACAAAGGTGTAAATGTTGAAGGGGAATAACGAGCTTGGACATTAAATTCTAACATAATGCTTGACAACACGATTACTCAACTGTAGATGGTGAATGTAAATGGAGTTTACGTTCATAAAGATGATGCTCGTCATATGACTGACGTTGCTCAAGATTCTGATGATGAGGACATGTCTGTTGCTGATGTTCCTGCTGTTGTAACGTCATCTACTGCTCACTCTACATCCCGTCCTCCCATTGAAGACATGTTGTTCGATATAAATTAGAGAATGCAAGAATTCTTTTCTATATCTCAAGAACGACATCAAGAAATTATAAGACGAATTTCGGATGTGGACGAACGTGTATGTAATCTAGAAGATAGATTTGATGCACAATTCAATAGTGATGAGAGTGAAGAGTTTTAATCCTTTTATCTTGCTTGTACTATATTGAATTATTGAATAAAATTCTATGTTTGCATTGATTGAGGGAATTTGTTTACTTTTCTATTTAATGCACATGTTGAGGGGGAGTTTTTATTTCTTTTGATAATAATCAAAATAGGGGGAGAAAATATTTTTAAACCTGATATGTTTAACAATAATAATGTTGCCTAGTATGTTTAATAGTTTTGTTAGTTGTTACAGTAAAAACAGGTTATTATCAAAGGGCTTTAAAGCAAATTTTGATCATCATCAAAAAGGGGGAGATTGTTGAGCATACAAGGAGATAATGCTTGAAGATTTTGATGATGATTCAAGAACAAAGGACTTAAAGACTTGAAGACTTATAATCATTTGTATTTACTTGTAATAACTCTGTTTTGTCTTTTTGAGTCTGTAAAATTAGAGTCCAAGATAGACAACACATAGTCCATTCTCTTAAAGTTCATTTTTATCAAAACCACTCTGTGATAATCGATTATCACTCAGGATAATCGATTATCACTCAGGATAATCGATTATCCTGCTTGAAAATGTGTTTTTGAAAACCTTGCTGGAATAATTGATTATCTGGAATTGATTATCTAGGTTGATAATCAATTATCCCACTTAAATTTGGTTTTTGAAAACTTTGGAATAATCGATTATCTCAGAGGATAATGGATTATCCTGATCCTTTTTTACTCCTCTGCGAAAATGGCTCTGTAATAATCGATTATCACTTAAGATAATCGATTATCTACGTCTGTTATGAGTTTTGAATTTCAAATTTGGACCAATTTACGAAAAACCTTTTTCCAATGTTTCAAGTTTTGAAAATCATTATTTCCCAGACCCTATTCTCTCTACTTAAGGTTCTTTGCAAAGATACAAACCTTTTTTCATACAAAAGTTAAGAGTTGTGATTGCTAGAGAACTTTTTATAGGGAAGAAAAAGGGGCTTTTGAAAACCTAGTGTGGGCTAGAAGCGATAAGAATCACTGAGTGGGTTTCTTGGTGGATTGTGTGTTGTGCCGTCTCTAGGAAAAGATGTTGGTCATCCTTTGTGGATTCAAAGGAGGTGTTCATCTTTTGTGTGACTCAAGAGAGGTGTTTTCTAATCCTTATCTTTTTCAATTTGTAATCTATTGTAAACTGTGATTATAGTGACAACGTTAATCCTCTTTTAGAGTGATTAACAACTGGACGTAGGGTCTTTTTATCCGAACCAGTATAAAACACTTGCGTTAATCTTTTATTTTAATCGGTGAAATTTGGGGAAAAATTTCAAAACCCTAATTTTTTATAAGAAACCAATTCACCTCCCCTCTTGGTTTTTGTCCCTAAACGCGAACATTCCACTATGCAATTCTAATAGAATGATGTGTTGGAGGAGGAAGATTGCGCTACCTTCCACTCTTCAATCCTTGCTCCACCCTCTCGCCTATGGTGACCACATCCGCAAAGAGGGTTGATGTGTTCCCTATCATTTTATCGTAATAGGGTCCAATCAATGAGTTGATGAACATGGACACGATCTCCTTATCCGATAATCGAGGCTCCACCTGAGCGGCCAGCTCCCTCCAGCACTAGGCATACGCCTTAAAGGATTCGTCGCTTCTCTTGCTTAGCGTTTGAAGATCTGACCTATTGGGGGTCAGATCAATGTTGTACTTTTAACGACGGAGAAAGGCGTTGGCCAACTGTCGCCAGTTCTGGACTTGACCCCTTTCCAGCTACATATACCAATTCAGAGCTGAATCGGTCAAGCTTTCCTGAAAGCAATGAATTAGGAGTTCTTCGTTATCGGCATGGGGAGTCATCTTATGACAGTACATAGTAAGATGACTCCTAGGGCAAGTCATTCCCATGTACTTTGCGAAGTCTGGGACCTTGAACTTTGGAGGGAACCAAATGTTCTTAATGAGGCACATATATGTCGCCTCTTTCACATCGAAGTTGTGCCCCTCCATGGCCCTCAATCTCTCTTCCAAGGCGGAGATTTGTTGCTTGGAGACTTCAGGGAGCTGAATGAGTACCGCCCTTGCTTCGGACTGTACGAGCACCTTCTGTTCATAGAAGAATTCCTCTTCTTCTTCCTCCTCATGGCGAGAAGTGTGATCGTCGTGAGTACCGACCTTGTTGAGGTTCTATTGGTGCATTAACTCCATCATTTACGCCATTTGTTCTCTTAAGGAGTTGACCTCAATAGTGAGTTTATGATTCTGCTCCTCCAGCTACTCCATTGCTTTAGCCTTTTGTGCACTGGTTCGAACCACAAGAAGACCAACCACTTTCTAGAATGCTGAAATGAATTTTATTTAAAATGAATGATTGGTGTGGGATAAATATGCCTTAAGACAATGGCTTTGGTATCATCCTTATGGCTTACACTTTGTGGAATATCATACCCACTTTGGTGTAATGGTTCCTTCCCTATCATAGATTGACAAGTTATACGAAGGTTACCATACCCTTAACACACCTGTCCCTTCCTTGTGGAAGGTTACAAGCACACTGAGGTCTCTTTCACCTTTGTCTTAGGGATATCTAATGCCCCCTAGCATGAATATATTTATGCATGAAAGGTTTTATTACGATGATGTGTATGCGTTCTTTCCTTATGCACTTATTTTCTCTCTTGATTTTACTACTTATGAGATGATGCGAATATGAATGGTTAACTTTGTCAAAAACTCTTTTTATTGTACAAATAATTCTTATTGTTTTAAATTATTCTTATTATTATATATTTTTTTCAACCCTTTATCTGTTCTATAGGTCCACGTGGCTACTTAGCTTACAAAGAACCTAAAACCAGGCTAGCTAAAATGCAGACTATCTGAGATGAAGGTGGCTTATTATGACAAAATGGTTTTATAACCCCTTATCTCTTCTATCGGTCTATGTGGCTACTTAGCTTACAAAGAACCTGAAACTAGGCTACCTAAAATATAGATTGTTCGAGATATGGTTGTTTATTATGAAAAGGTTTTTGAGTTTTTTTTTTTTTGCTATTGTATGATTATGCTATGCAACAAACAAATGCAACAAACAAATGCACAAACAATTCACTTATACGCAAATAGAGTGACCACATTTTTATCACGAGGTAGGGGTATCTTGCAAAAAACTGCGTATTCAAGTTGGTTGTAATTATCGTCACCAAGGTCAGGACCCCAAGGTGCCCCCATTATAGGGCTCCCACTTTTCCAGCCCTAACACCATGCATGGCACTAGGGCCTTTTTAGTCTTTAGGCCAAAAGAGGAAGGTTATCACCTTGAGTGGTGGTTTCCGACCATACTAGTGAGCTCAAGGCCATCACTACGGAAAATCGTACCTACCACCCACTCCCTAAGGTTATCCCACATGCCCCTGGGTATAGAGGGAACTATTGTGTGCAAAGGTTTATGTACAGTTGTTATTTCAAACAATTTGCAGAAAATAAACATACAATAGTTATTAAAGACATAGAATAAAACATGTTATAAACACAAGGAAGGGTAAAAGCATAATTTCAAGTTTTTATTTATTAAACTAGTCCATCACTAAATGGGATATACTCTCTAGCTTCCCTAGTGGAGTCGCCATCTATCGCTACTGTCAAAAGAGGCGGTCGGAGTGACACGATGGTTTTGTTGAATTGCGTTTTTTAAAGAAGATGTTCAACGCTTTCAAGTCGTCTGATACTAAACCTAAGAACGAGGTTTTCGAAAAGGGTTCTATGGAATCACCACCGATGTTTTTACCATAAACATCGAAAAAAGAAGAAAAGGCATTGGTTTTAGAAAAACCAACTTTGGTCGTTACAACCAGAGTTGGGTAAGGGAGTTAGTTACGTGTGGGGAAGGTGTTAGCACCCCACAATGCCCCTTTCGGGTTCCCTATGATGGACTAGTTTATAAAATAAAGACTGAAAGAAACTATGCTTTTACCCTATTTATTTATCTACTGGCAGAATTTAAATATTTACATGGTCCTAGTTTCTAATGCATACAAGGAAAGTAGTAAAAGAGAGAATAGAGAAGGAACCTCCAAAGCAAGCTTTATATTAACTCTTCAAAACTTGAGGACACTTTTTGGCAATCCCTTCACTCTACAAGCACACTCCTCACCCGCAACAAAGAAAAATATTACTCTACTGAGCACCAGATATCTCAAAAGGAGACCTCCTTAACCAATTTCTACCTTAACGAAAATCGGAAAGCTCACTCGAACTCTGGAATAATGCTCAGAGTCACTCTCAAGTGTGAAAAGACTTCCAAGAGAGTAGTAGGAGTGCAAGAGGTGTGAAAATGTGTGAAATGAGGGGGGGAGGCTCCTATTTATAGGAATTCGCGCCAGGCAGGTCGGGACAACCATCTGGACTTCTGACAGGCGAGACAGCCATCTGGCCAAATGAGACGGTCGTCTCGTCTTTCAGGAAAGTGAGATGGCCGTCTGGCCAAATGGGACGGCCATCTCGAGCCTCCTTTCAGTGTTTTCCTATTTTTTCTTATTTTTTATGTATAGAAAGCCCTCCTATCCTTACATGGAGCCTAGTGAACATGCTTAGGGGCCTAAAGAAGCCTTGTCCATCTTCGAACGGAGGTTTTTTGGTCTTTATTGAGAAGCCGGGCATGATTTGGGGTCTACAATCCATCATGTGGAAATTGATGTTGAAGATAGTGGGGCCAATTTGGATTGGCAGGTTCATCTCCCCCACCACTTCTCGTTTTGATCCATCGAAGGCTCGAACGATAGTATTTCTTGGGCGCATGCGGGCTCCTTGAATTGTCAACTTATCGAGTGTGCATTTGGGCATCACATTCAAGCATGACCCGTTATCCACAAGAACTTTGGTAATGAGATACTTCTTGCACTTAACAGAGATGTGCAAGAGCTTGTTGTGGCTTGATCCTCCGAGAGGGAGTTCTTCATCTATGAAGGTGAGGTGATCATTGGTTGTAATATTACCAACGATCCCCTCAAACTTATCTTGGGATATGACATGCAGTACATATGCTTCGTTCAAAACTTTTAGCAGGGCATTCTGATGCAGTTCCGAACTCATTATTAATGATAGCAAAGTTATCTTCGCAGGTGTACGATTGAGTTGGTCGATGATGGAGTACTCACTTTGCCTTATAAAGTTGAGTAACTCATCAGTCTCCTCCTTGGATTCTTTATTGTTATCTTCTTTGGTCTTTTTATTTTTAGGAGCCTCATCTTGTAGCTCCTTGGGGGAATAAATTATTCCGCTTCTTGTTGTTCCCCCAATATCGTCTATGTTGGAGATGTCTTCATTGATGGGCGATGTTTCTTCATATCTCCATGGTACAACTTTATTTGATGCATATGGGAAAGGACAAGGCGCGAACAAATGTAAAGGCGTCCTTGCCCCCTCTTCCTTATTCACTTGTATGACCAACAACTGAGGTTTATTATCCTCCTTTGGTAGATCAACCATTGGTGAGAGCTTGACGATAAAAGGTTTTCTCTCCATCTTGCTGAGTATGGAAAGCACATCAATTAATCCTTTCTTTTTATTATCTTATTGTTTAAAAAGAATGAAGAAGGATGTATGGATGTATGCAACTTATGAATGCAATAGACAATTGGGAAGATGAAGAAAAAGATATTTTATTCATTTCATAAAAAAGGTGGACATTCCTCTATACAATACTTTGAAGCACACTTTGACAAAATCGGAAAAGCCTAAAGAAACCCACAGGTGGGTTCATATTTCTATGTAGATCTTCTTCGGCTTCCCGTACATGAAATGCAAGTGCTTTGGCTTGCTGGTGGATTGCCTGGCTCATAGCTTTACTATATTTTTTAGCCTCTTTTACTTTCGTCGCATGATGAACGATCAAGACATGTAAATCTTCGTACCTCTCAATCGTTTGGTCTCTTTCTTGAATGGCTTGGTCAAACTGAGCTAGTCCTTTTCTTTCCTTGATGCATAACTCAGAAAGGTTTGCGTTGTGCTCTTGGGCAGTTTCCCACCATCTCTCCGCTTCAGACCGATTCCTTGCGAGGTCATCTTTCATTATCTTGATCGTTCATGCCTGTTTTGCATGTGCAGCCTCAAGATACAATCTTGGCATCCAATTCCTAGAGTCGACTATCCGGATCGAGCTTTGGGACATTCCTTGTTAGATTAGTCTCCTGTTTGAACTTAGCACGTTCAGTCTTGAGGCACTCTATTTCGTGATCTTTCTTCTTGCATTGCCTTTGTAGACCATCAATGGTGAGGGTAGATTCTTGCTCTTTCTCCTCAAGGACCCTCAATTGGGCTCCCATGATTTCTACCCTTTGGGTCAAGGCATCGACTTGAGTTTGCAATTCTTCATTTGTTCATGGTGAGGCGAGTGGAGCGGATGGTTATGGCACCCCTCTACTTTTTCTCCACTCCTCATAGTCGCTGGAAACAGCCACTCGAGCCTTACCAAGCTCTCCATCTCCTATTTAGACTGGTTTCTCCCATGCTCTTCAGATGGCAGGTGCATCTTTGAAGCTACTGGCGTTACAAAAGAAACACAGTCCCCCAAGTTTTTCTCGTGCTGGCATGGTTTGGGTTCTCATGAGCTGTCTCATAGCTATCTTTGGGGAATAGGCTATGTAGCCCCTAAGGCCCAACAACAGTATACTTGGGTAATCTCCGCATCTAATGAGGATTTGGCTGGAGAACCATGGGCAGACCCAAGATATATGATCTATGTTCCAGTGTTCCAACTCAGCTTTCCATTCCATGGCATGATGACGGCGGAGAGGGATCTTTGAGTAGCTCCTCAAAGGATCAGGGAATGCTCCCATGTGGCCTGAGGCATAGAAATGGGTGATGCCCCACACATACAGTGCAATGTAGAACAACATCTGAGTGTTTTTCCTTGCTTGTGATGACAAAATTATAATGAAAGCAAGGTGTCAGCAAGAAGTGCAGGCATGGGACTCTTCGAATGTACGTCCTACGCGAAGAATGTTAGAATCGCGCAGCGGAATGTTCGCGTTTAGGGATAAAAACCAAAAGAGGGGGTGAATTAGTTTCTTATAAAAAATTAGGGTTTTAAAAATTTTCCCCAAATTTTACCGATTAAAATGCTTGTAATGTAAAGAGATAAGAGAAAGAAGATTGCACAGTTGATTTATACTGGTTTAGATCAAAAGATCCTACGTCCAGTTGTTAATCACTCTAAAAGAGGATTAACACTGTCACTATAATCACAAGTTACAACAGATTACAAATTGAAAAAGATAAAGATCAGAAAACACGTCTCTTGAGTCACACAAGAGATGAACACCTCCTTTGAATCCACAAAGGATGACCAACATCTTTTCCTAGAGACGGCACAACACACAATCCACCAAGAAACCCACTCAATTATTCTTATCGCTTCTAGCCCACACTAGGTTTTCAAAACCCCCCTTTTTCTTCCCTACACAAAGTCCTCTAGAAATCACAACTCTTAAATTTTGTATGAAAAAGGATTGTTATTTTGAAGATAACCTTAGAGAACATTAAGTAGAGAGAATAGGGTCTGGGAAATAATGATTTTCAAAAACATAATGTAGACCCCAAATCTTGCCCGACCTCAAAATAAAGAGCAGAGGACTTCCATTCGAAGACGGGCAAGGCCTAAAAGGTCCCTAGGATTGATCAATAGGTCGTATATTAGAATAGGAAGGATTTTTGTACACAAAAATAAGAAATTCCACCCAATGGGTCGAGACCGTCGTCTCGTTTGGCGAGACGGCAGTCCCGACCTTGTTAGGTGAGATGGTGGTCCCGACCTGATAGATGCGAATTCTTATAAAAGGGGGGACATTCTCACTCCTTCCACACACTTCTACAACTTTCCCTACTATACTAGTCTCAAAATACTCTCCTAGGACCCCTCTGAAGCATTTCCAAAGTTCTTAGATTTCTTAGAAAACATTCTAAAGTGCTGCGAGAAAGAGCAAACATCATTGTAGAGCGTGGGGTTTGCCAAAAAGCACCCTCTTTCAAGAACACATTATAAAAGCTTGCTTCAAAGGTTCCTCCACACTCCTTTCTCTATTTTATTGCTGTTAGATAATATCTTTGTGCATTAGTCATTAAGGGTCATGTAGTCGATAACTTAATTTTTGCAATGAATAAATAAGGGTAGAACAGTAGTTTAAAGTTCTTATTTCTTGATAAAAACGGTCCATCATAGGGAACCCGAAAGGGGCGTCATAGGGAAGTTAATACCTTCCCTACTCGTAACTAACTTCGTTACCTAACTCTGGTTGTAATGACCAAAGTTGGTTTTTCTTTAAAAAACCACTGCCTTCTTTTCCTTTTCCAATGTTTTTGGTAAAAACATTGGTGGCGACTCCTCAAACCCTTTCGAAAACCTCGCCCTTAGGTCCAACCTAGTTATCGGACAACCTAAAGGCGTTGAACCACACTTTAAAAAACGCGAGTCAAACAAAACTATCGTGTCGCTCTGACCGCCTCTTTTGACGGTGGCGACACATAAGAATTAGGAATAGGGCTTTCGTAAATTGGTCCAGATTTGAATTTCAAAACTTATAATAGACGTAGATAATCGATTATCTTGAGTGATAATCGATTATTATAGAGTCATTTTCACAGAGGAATAAAATAGGACCAGGATAATCAATTATCTGTGTAAATAATTGATTATCTAGCTGGGATAATCGATTATCCTAAGTGATAATCGATTATCACAGCAAGGTTTTCAGAAAAAACAATTTTCAGTGCAGGATAATCGATTATTCTAAGTGATAATCGATTATCACAGAGTGAATTTGATAAAAATGAGTTTTCAGATGATGGACTATGTGTTGGCTATCTTGTACTCTAATTATACAAACTCAAAAACATAAAACAGAGTTATTACAAGTAAATACACATTATTCTAAGTCTTCAAGTCTTTAAGTCCTTTGTTCTTGAATCATCATCAAAATCTTCAAGCTTCATATCCTTGCATGTTTAACAATCTCCCCCTTTTTGATGATGATTAAAATTTGCTTTAAAGCCCATTGTAATAACCTGTTTTCATTGTCATAACTAACAAAACTATTAAACATACTAGGCATCATTAAAATTATTAAACATATGAGGCTTTAAATAATTTCTCCCCCTATTTTGATTATATTTAAAAAATGAAAGCTCCCCCTTAATAAGTGCATAAGATAGAAAAATAACTCCCCCTCAATAAATGCAAAAATAAAATTTTATTCATTAAAACAATGTAGTACAAATAACAAGAAATGTTTGAAGAGATTAGAACTCTTCACTCTCATCACTATTAAACTGCGCATCAAATCTATCTTCTAAATTACACAACCGATCGTCTACATCTGAAATTCGTCTGATAATTTCTTGATGTCGTTCTTGAGATATAGAGAAGAATTCCTGCATTTGAAGAGAAATTATCAGACGAGTAAATTAGAAGATTATTGTGCTGTCCAGGCTCATATACTGTGTTGTTCCACATATACAAAGCTGAGTAAGGGTGTTGTCCAGCATTCTATTTGAATTAAGTGTCCAGGCTCGTTGTTCTCCTTCAACATTGACACCTTTGTATTCAAGAATCCTGGAGATGAGAAGAGAGTAAGGAATCTTGAAAGTTGAGTGATAATTGATTATCCATGCATTTTAATCGATTATCACTGGTGATAATCGATTATTTGTCAACGTTTGAGATAATATAGTCATTTGTAACGACTCTTTTTGCTTTAATTCTTGTCAAACTAGCCATTTATGGCCGTTGGGATCATTTTCTATATATAGGAGGGCTCAAAATCAAATCAAAACATTTCCAAACTTCTCTTCAAGAGTTTTTGCATAGATTCTACATCTTATTCTTGTGTTGTTGTCTTCCTCAAAGCTTTGCTTCTCTTCAAAACTCCTTATCTTTCACTTTTCTCTCATTTTATTCTAAATGGCTTCATCTTCCCGAAGAAAGATTCCAACAAGGAGAAGATCCGCTCCTGCTTCTCATCCTCGTCCAAATTCTCTTGAAGGGTGAATTTCTGATGATGACGGAAGATAGGAATATCTGAATTTCTAGAAAGAAAGGGGTATTATTTTCCTAAATTTCTTATTAGAGAGAAATTCATAAATAGGGGAATCCAATTTCCCAATCTTCTTGAGCAACAAGGTGTTCTTCCTTTTATCGAGATGCAAGGTACATACTATCTGGATTTAGTTCGGGTTTTCTATTCTCATTTTAAATATCGAGATCATATTGCTACTTCTAGAGTCAAGGGTGTAACCATCATCCTTGATAATGATATTTGGGAAAATATTGTTCATTTTCCTATAAGAGATGATACTGTAAATTTCCTTACTGATTTAGAGGATTTTAATTGCATTCTGGCATATCGTTCCTTTCTTCGCAATTCTGCCATGGAAATTGGCAGACAACTTTTGGCTGGTCCTTTAAGGAAAGAAGAATGCATGTTACTGCATCTTCTTGTATGGATTCTATGTCCTCGAGCGACCAACCATGCACAATGTTCTTCTGCTGACCTTCGCATCATCCATGCTATCATGAACAACGAGCCAATTGATTGGCCCAGCCTTGTCACCTTGACAATGCTCAAGGCAAAGCATCACCCGACCTTTAAGATTCCTTACGCTATTCTCATCTCCAGGATTCTTGAATACAAAGGTGTAAATGTTGAAGGGGAATAACGGGTCTGGACATTAAATTCTAACAGAATGCTTGACAACACGCTTACTCAGTTGCAGATGGTGAATGTAAACGGAGTTTACGTTCATAAAGATGATGCTCCTCACATGGCTGATGTTGCTCAAGATTCTGATGATGAGGACATGCCTGCTGCTGATGTTCCTACTGCTGGAACGTCTTCTGCTGCTCAATCTACATCCCATCCTTCCATGGAAGACATGTTGTTCGATATGAATCAAAGAATGCAACAATTCTTCTCTATATCTCAAGAACGACATCAAGAAATCATAAGACAAATCTCATATGCAGATGATCGTGTGTGTAACTTAGAAGATAGATTTGACGCCCAATTTAATAATGATGAGACTGAAGAATTTTAAATTTATTCAACATTTCTTATTTGTTCTTTTATTTTGTACTTTATTGAATTATTGAATAAAATTCTATGTTTGCATTATTTAAGGGGGAGTTGTTTACTTTTCTATTTAATGCACATGTTGAGGGGGAGCTTTTATTTCTTTTGATAATAATCAAAATAGGGGGAGAAAATATTTTAAAGCCTGATATGTTTAACAATTATAATGTTGGCTGATATGTTTAATAGTTTTGGTAGTTGTGATAGTAAAAATAGTTTATTACAAAGGGCTTTAAAGCAAATTTTGATCATCATAAAAGAGGGGGAGATTGTTGAACATACAAAGATATGAAGCTTGAAGATTTTGATGATGATTCAAGAACAGAGGACTTAAAGACTTAAAGACTTATAATCATTTGTATTTACTTGTAATAACTTTATTTTGTCTTTTTGAGTCTGTAAAATTAGAGTCCAAGATAGCCAACACATAATTCATCCTCTAAAAGTTCATTTTTATCAAAACAATTATGTAATTATCGATTATCACTCGGAATAATCGATTATCATGCTTTGAAACCTGTTTTCTGAAAACCTTGCTAGAATAATCAATTATCCTAGTCCAAAACTTCTCCTCTGCGAAAATTGTTCTGGAATAACCGATTATCACTCAAGATAATCGATTATCTACGTCTGTTATGAGTTTTAAATTTCAAATTTGAACCAATTTACAAAAACCCTTTTCCCAATACTTCAAGTTTTGAAAATCATTATTTCCCATACCCTATTCTCTCTACTTAAGGTTCTCTAAGACTCTCTTCAAAATAAAAATCCTTTTTCATACAAAAGTTAAGAGTTGTGATTGCTAGAGGACTTTGTGTAGGGAAGAAAAAGGGGCTTTTGAAAACCAAGTGTGGGCTAGAAGCGATATGAATCACTGAGTGAGTTTCTTGGTGGATTGTGTGTTGTGCCGTCTCTAGGAAAAGTTGTTGTTCATCCTTTATGGATTCAAAGGAGGTGTTCATCTCTTATGTGACTCAAGAGAGGTGTTTTCTATTCCTTATCTTTTTCAATTTGTAATATGTTGTAACCTGTGATTATAGTGACAATATTAATCCTCTTTTAGAGTGATTAGCAACTGGACGTAGGGTCTTTTGATCCGAACCAGTATAAAACATCTGTGTAATCTTCTCATCCTTATCTCTTTACTTTACAAGCATTTTAATCGGTGAAATTTGGGGAAAAATTTCAAAACCCTAATTTTTTATAAGAAACCAATTCACCCCCCCCTCTTGGTTTTTGTCCCTAAATGCGAACATTCCACTGCGCGATTCTAACAGTATTACGGAGGTTACCGCACCTTAGTACATTTGTCCCTTCCTTGTGGATGGTTACAAACGTGCTTGGGGCCTCTTTCGTCTTTGTCTTAAGGATATCTAATCTCTCGTAGCATGAATGAGAGATTTTATGAGGATGATGTGTATGCATTCCTTCTTTATGCATTTATTTTCTCTCTTATTTTTACCACTCTTGAAATGATGAAGGTATGAATGGTTTGACTTTGTCAAAATCGTTTTATTATTTTATTTTTTTTATTTTTTTTATTTGGTGTTATTACCCTTTTATCTCTTCTGCAGGTCAACGTGGCTACTTAGCTTATAAAGAACCCGAAACCAGGCTAGCTTAAATGAAGACTATTCGAGATAAAGTTGGTTTGTTAAGAAAAAAATTGTTCACCCCTTATCTCTTCCGTAAGTCAACGTGGCTACTTAGCTTACAAAGAACCTGAAACTAGGCTAAGTAAAATTAAGACTATCCAAGATAAGGTTGTTTATTGCAAAAAGGTTTTGAGATGCTATTTTTATTTGTATTATTATTTTTTATTTTTTGTTGTATGATTATGTTATGCAAATGTGACAAACAAAATGCAACAAACAAGTGCACAAATAATTCACTCATCCGCGAACAGAGTGATGACGTTTAATTATGAGTAGGGGTTTCCTACAGAAAAGTGCATCGACAAAGGTAGGTTCTAATTATCCTCACCAAGGTCAGGTCCCCAAGAAGTTAGAATCGCGTAGCGGAATGTTTGCGGTTGCGGACAAAACCAAGAGGGGGGGTGAATTGGTTTAGTTATAAAAATTAGGGCTTTTGAAATTTTTACCAAATTTCACCGATTAAAATGCTTGTAAAGTAAAGAGATAAGGTAAAGAAGATTACACAAGTAATTTATACTAGTTTAGATCAAAAGACCCCTACGTCTAGTTGTTAATCACTCTAAAAGAGGATTAACGTTGTCACTATAATCACAGTTTAAAACAAATTACAAATTACAACAGATAAGGATTAGAAAACACCTCTCTTAAGTCACACAAGAGATGAACACCTCCTTTGAATCCACAAAGGATGACGATAGTTTTTCCTAGAGACGGCACAACACACAATCCACCAAGAAACCTACTCAGTGATTCTTATCGCTTCTAACCCACACTAGATTTCAAAAGCCCCTTTTTCTTTCCCACACAAAGTTCTTTAGCAATCATAGCTCTTAACTTTTGTATGAAAAGGTTATCTGTTCATAGAGCCTTAGAGAACTTTAAGTAGAGAGATTTAGGGTCTGGGGAATAGAAGTTTTGGAAAATAGGAGTATTGGAAACAGGTGCATCGAAAATAGGTCCAAATTCGAAATTCAAAAATCATAACAAACGTAGATAATTGATTATCTTAAGTGATAATCGATTATCACAGAGCCATTTTCGCAGATGAGTAAATTGGACCAAGATATTTGATTATCCTTTGAGATAATCGATTATTCTAGAGTTTTCAAAAACCAAAAACAACTGGCATAATCGATTATCAAGCCAGATAATCGATTATTCCACTAAACTTTTCAGAAAACAGATTTTAAGCAGGATAATTTATTATCCTAAGTGATAATTGATTATCACAAAGTGGTTTTGATAAAAATGAACTTTCAGAGGAAGAACTATGTGCTGACTATTTTCGACTCTAATTTTACAGACTCAAAAAGATAAAACAGAGTTATTACAAGTAAATACAAATGATTATAAGTCTTCAAGACTTCAAGTCCTTTATTCTTGAATGATAATCAAAATCTTCAAGCATGATATCCTTTTTTATGATGATTAAAATCTGCTTTAAAGCCCTTTATAACCTGTTTTTATTGTCACAACTAACAAAAATATTAAACATACCAGACTTTAAATATTTTCTCCCCCTATCTTTATCATAATCAAAAGAAATTAAAGTTCCCCCTCAACATGTGCATAAGAAATTAAAACTCCCCCTTAAAATGTGCAACATATAAACACAATTTGATATAAAATGTACAACATATAAAATAGATATTTTATTTAAGTTTGAGCAAAATAATACAACATATAAACAGAAATTTCTAAGTCTAGAATTCTAAAATTCTTCACTGTCCGAATTAAATTGCATATCAAATTTGTCTTCTACATTTGATACACGTTCATCTACATCCGAAATTCGATTTATAACTTGATGACATTCAACAGAGATGGAGAAGAATGAAAGTAATGAAGATCTTATTGAATCTTTTAAGACAAAGATCTTATTGATTTGATGAAGTCAAAATGGAGTCAAAGGCTATTTTGTTGCCGTCAAAGATCACTTAGATAAAAGGGTAGAGTGTTTAGTGAGTCTACATCTTTACTTAGGTATAATCATTCTTATCCCTCTGCTGCATGAGGATTCTTCATTTAAAAGATTTTGCAAAAGCCTCTAAAACGTGTTTAATCTGTTTAAAAACAAAGTATTTTGTTAAATGGTTTTTAAGTAACTATTTTCACTGATATTATATGAGCTTTATCAGTTAAAATGTTCTTAACATTTTTGTAACAAGTTTTTAACTGATATGTTTTCGAAATAATCGATTGTTTTCATTAGAAGTGTTTTTGAAAACCTTCTCGCAGCATTTTAACCGATGTAGAATTGAAATAATCGATTAAAATGACTTAAGTTGTTTTGAAAAGTGTTCTGGCAGAATTTTAATCGATACAAACTCAAAATAATCGATTAAAATAACTTGAAGTATTTTGAAAGATGTTCTGTCAGTATTTTAATCGATACAAATGTGAAATAATCGATTAAAACAACTGAGAGATTTTTCCGAGTGTTTTAATCGATTAAAACAAGTATGTTATCGATTAAAATAACTTAGAAAGTTTTATGAAATCTTTTGGCATAATTCTAATCGATTAAAATGTGTTTCAATCGATTAAAATAACTAAGAGGATTTTTTCCAAAGTATTTTAATCGATTAAAACAGATTGTTATTAGTTAAAATCACTTGGAAAGTTTTATGAAAACTTTTGGCAGTATTTTAATCGATTAAAAGACGAAATAATGGATTAAAACAATTTGAAGGATTTTTTACAAAGTGTTTTAATTGATATAAACGTTATCGTATCAGTTAAAAAAATCTGGAAAATGATCAAGAACATTTTAACAGATTAAAAGAAGTTTTAACAGATTAATTCAAGACTTTTAACAGATTAAAAGATTGTTTTAACAGATTAATTAAACCAGCAGTTTCAACAATTTTCTATATAAACAGAATTGCTTGAATATTTTAATGCACATATTTTAGCAATCAATCAAGCAATCATAAGTGTTACTTTCAAGAGAGAATCGCGCAAGTTTTGTGAAGTTCTTAGAAGTTCTTTCTTGAGGCAATTTTTGCATTCTTTTGGTGAAGAAACTTATTCTACAGAGCTGCATAAACCTGGTTTGAGTGTTCTAGTTTCTTCTCTTTGTTTCTTTACTTTTCTTTTCTGTATTGTGGGTGACTGGAAGTGTGGGCACTGGTTTCTGTGGCTGGAATTTGGCTGCAGGGTTGTTCAAGAACTGGAAATTGGTTCTTGGTGAAGGTTTAGGTGCAAGGACTGGAATTTTGGTTCTTGTGGTAGATTGAGTGTGTGATTGAAGTTGTAATCTGTAAAACGTTCAATCTAGTGGAACCCAGCTGGAATTTGGCTGGAAACTGGACGTAGCCCTGGGATTGGGTGAACCAGTATAAATCTTGGTTGTATCTTTCTAAACCTTTCTCTCTTTAATTCTGCCACTGCCTTTACTTTGATTGTTTGCTTTGTTTGATTCAAGAATTGATCAGAAATCTTAATCTTTGAAATAGATAATCTGTAAATTAGGAAAATCTTTCAGAGATCAATTCATCCCCCCTCTTGATCTCAACCTACTTTTCTAACAAAGAAATCTTGCATTCGTTGGTTCATGCTGATGAGCATATCCTCAATAGAGGAGCGGGGATCAACATGAGCACCAGATGAAGTTCCGGTGATAGAAATATATGCAGTAGACATTTCTTCATCATCAGAATCTCCAGCAACCTCAGTAGCATGGGGAGCATCATCTTTATGAAAGTATGTTCCATTAACATTTACCTTCTGCAACTAACATAATGTTCCATTAAGCATCCGATTGAAATTTAAAGTCCGAGCCTGTTGTTCACCTTCAACATTAACACCTTTATATTCCAAAATCTTGGAGATAAAAAGTGCATAGGGAATCTTAAAGGTGGGGTGACGCTTCACTTTGAGCATAGTCAAAGTAACAAGACTGGGCCAATCAATTGGCCTATTGTTCATAATGGCATAAATGATGCGTAGATCAACGGTAGAACATTGAGCATGATTGGTGGATCGAGGACAGAGTATCCAGACAAGAAGATGAAGTAACATACGTTCCTCTTTCTTTAGAGGACTAGCCAGAAGTTGTCTGTCAATCTCCATGGCAGGATTACAAAGGAACGAATGATATGCCAAAATTTTGTTGAATTCTTCCAGATCAGCAAGAACGTTGACAACATCATCTCTAATAGGAAAATGAGCAACATTCTCCCAAATGTCATCATTAAGATAGATGGTGACCCCCTTTACTCTGGAAGTTGCGATATTAAGACTCTAACCAAATCATGATAGTAAGTGCCCTGCATTTCAATGAAGGGGCAGAACTCCTTGTTGTTCAAGGAGATTTGGTAAATTGAAGCCCCTGTCAATGAAATGATCACCAATAAGATACTTAGGAGATATAATACTCCTTTCCTTCAAAAAATTTAGATATTCTTGTCTTCCTTCATCATCAGAGATCCACCCTTCAATAGAGTTAGGGCGAGGATGAAATGCAAGAGCATATATTCTCCTAGTTGGAATCTTACGCCTAGAAGAGGAAGCCATTTGGGATGAATTTAAGGTTGGAAAGATGAAAGTTTTATGAAACTTGGAGACAAGCAAGAGCTTGGAGGGATACAAGAAGGCAAGAAAAGCTTGAAATCTATGTAAAATGCTTGGAAGTGAGGCAATAGGGTGTGATGATTCGAAAATGAGTTCATCTATATATAGAAATTGTCCCCAATGGCTATATTTCCAAGAATCCATGCAAAAATAATTGTTGCCAATGGCTAGAATATCTCTAACAACGTCAAATAATCGATTATCACTTATGATAATCGATTATTTCTTCATATTTTACCCAGAAATATGCATGGATAATCGATTATCACTTGAGATAATCAATTATCCTAGAGAGAATTTACTGATTTGGCACATTGAATTACAGATAATCGATTATGAGCCCAAATAATCAATTATTACAGAAATATTTTTCATGAATTACACATTGAAGCTTCAATAATCGATTATTTCACAAGATAATCGATTATTCTAGAGAGTTTGACAAACTTAACATGTATTAGACACAAGATAATCGATTATTCCAATACAAAAAGAAAAATGTTTACAGTTAAGCAGAGTTTATGCTATTTCTAATATTCCTAAGTCTCTACGAAGTTCATAGAATCTATCCTTGGGAAGAGGTTTGGTAAAAATGTCTGCTAACTGATGCTTTGTGTCTATATATTCAATTTTACAATTTCCTTTAGAAATGTGATCTCTTAAAAAGTGATGCCTAATCTCAATGTGTTTTGTTCTAAAATGCATAACAGGATTCTTTGTGAGATTAATTGCACTTATATTATCACACATTAAAGGAATGTCACTTAGAAAAATATTATAATCTTCTAGTTGTTGCTTCATCTATAGAATTTGAGCACAACAATTTCCAGCTGCAATATATTCAGCCTCAGTTGTGGATAAAGCAACACATGTTTGTTTCTTAGAATGTCATGAAACTAAGGATGATCCTAATAGATGAAAGGTACCATTAGTGATTTTTCTATCTACTTTACAACCTCCATAATCAGCATCAGAATAACCTAATAAGCTAGGAGAAGCTTCAGATGGGTACCATAAACCAAATCCTGTAGTTCTTTTTAAATATTTTAATATTCTTTTTTACTGCAGTTAAATGAGATTCTTTTGGACATGCTTCAAATCTAGCACACACACATACAGATTGCATGATATTAGGTCTACTTGCAGTTAAGTATAATAGTGAACCTATCATACCTCTATACATAGATTGATTTATTTCCAAACCTGATTCCCAATGCCGGCTATATTGGAGACGTTCTCCTCGATGGGTGAAGATTCCCCGTATCTCCATGGTACAACTTTATTTGAATCATAGGGGAAAGGACGAGGCACAAATAATCGTAAAGGCGTCCTTGCCCCCTCTTCTTTATTGACTTTGATGACCAACGACCGAGACTTATTATCCTCTTGGGGTGGATCGGCCATTGGGGAGAGCTTCATTACGAATGGTTTTCTCTCCATCTTTTTGATTGCAGAAGACGTATCAGTTAATGTTTCCTTTTTATTATCTTATTTATTAAAAGTGAAGGAGGGATATGCAAGTATGCAACTTATGAATGAAATGAATGCAAGTAGATAGTTGTTTTGAATAAACAAAATGTATTTTTATTTATTTAGAGAAGGTGTACATTCCCCTATACCATGCTACGAAGCACATTTTGACAGAAATGGAAAAGCTTAAAGAAACCCATAGGCGGGTTTTGATTTCTACTCAATTCCTCTTTGGCTTCCGTACGCGATGAGCGAGTGCTTCGGACTGTTGGTGGACCACCTGGCTCATATCTTCATTATACTTTTGAGCCTCTTTTATTTTCACCTCTTGATGGACGACCAAGGCTTGTAAATTGTCGAGTCTCTCAATGGCTTGATCTCTCTCTTGCAGAACTTGGCCGTACTGAGCTAACCCATCTCTTTCTTTGCAGCGTAGCTCAGTAAGGCTTCTATTAAGTCTCTGGGTGGTCTCCCTCCCTTGACGTATTTCAGACCGAGTTTTTGCGAGATCTTGTAGCATTCCCTTGATCATCTATGCCGGCTTTGCGCATTCAGCCTCAAGGTGTACTGATTTGACAGTTATCTCTTGGAGTTGATTATCCGAGTTTATTATGGCAACTTTGGATGCTTGGATAACCTTCTCACTAGAGTCAGCACATTGGTCCTTGAGGCGCTCTATCTCTTGATCTTTCTTCTTGCACTGCCTTTGTAGACTGTCAATGGTAAGGATAAATTCTTATTCTTTCTCCTCAAGAGCCCTTATCTGGGCTCCCATGATTTCTATCCTTTGGTTCAAGGCGTCGACTTGGGTTTGGAGCTCTCCACTAGCTGATGGTGCAGTAGGTAGGGCAGATAGTTGTGACATCCCTCTACTTCTCCTCCATTCCTCATAATCACTGCAAACATCCACCCGAGCTTTAACTAGCTCTCTATCTACCATAAAGATTGGTTTCTCCCATGCTCTCCATACAACAAGTGAGTTTGCAACATTGCATGGGTCTCCGAAGAAACACAATCCTCCGAGCTCTTCCTGTGATAGCGCGGTTTGGGTTCTCATGAGTTGTCTCATAGCCACTTTTGGGGAGTAAGCTATGCAACCTCTGAGACTTACTAAAGGTACGCTCGAATAATCTCCACATCTGATGAGAATAGGGTCAGGTCGGAACCAAGGACATGGCCAAGATAAGTGGTTAACATTCCATTGTTCCAAATCGACCTTCCACTCCATGGTTAGACGTTGATGGAGAGGGATTTTTGAGAAGCTTTTCAAAGGATCGGGGAACATACCCATGTGGCTAAAGGCATAGAAGTGTGTGATACCCCACATGAATAGTAGCAAAGAGCAGCATCTGAGTGTTCTTCCTTGCTTTTGGTGACAGAACTCAACCGAAAGCAAGGTGTCGGCAAGAAGTGCAGGAAAGGGACTCTTTGAGTGTACGTCCCAGGAAAAAAAGGCATCCATGTGTCGAGGTGAAAGGGAAAATGTATAGTCCCAAACATGATCAGAGCCAAGGTTTTGCTAAAGGCAAACCAATCTGCCTTATCAGCCAAAGAGGACAGATGGTCTTCTAACATCATAACTTTCCAACCCTGGATATTCCCTTTTACTATCAGGGTATCCTGATGAAGTGGCAATTGGATGATGGCAACGACTTTGGCTGTAGGAATATATGATTCGTGACGAATATGGACCCCAGCTAATTTAGGCCATCCCAACATTATTTCATATTCATCCAAAATTGGTGCCAGATCAAATTGCGGAAATTCGAAGCAGTGTAGACTGGAGTTCCAAAAATGGATCAAAACCCTGATGAAGATGGGGTCGACACAGATCTGTTGAACATACAAGGATATGAATGTTGAATATACAAGGATATGAAACTTGTAGATTTTGATGATGATTCAAGAATAAAGGACTTAAAGATTTGAAGACTTGTAATGTTATGTAATAACTCTGTTTTTATGTTTTTGAGTCTGTAATATTAGAGTCCAAGATAGCCAACACATAGACCACTCTTTAAAAGCTCTAAAAACTCATTTTTATCAAAAATACATTGGAATAATTGATTAAATGGCAGGATAATCGATTATTACAAAAAGAAAACCATTTTCAGCATTTGCTCTCTGGAATAATCGATTAAATGGCCTGTTAATCGATTAACTGGGCTGTTAATCGATTAAATGGCCTGTTAATCGATTAACTGGTACTATTTTTGCTCCTTTGCGAGAGTGGCTCTATAATAATCAATTAACACTTAAGATAATCGATTATTTGGGTCTGATATGTGTTTTGAAATTCAAAATTGGACCAAGTTTCAAAAACCCTATTCCCAATTCATTCAATTTCAAAAATCCCCAATTCCCAAACCCTAATCTCTCTACTTAAGGTTCTCTAAGGCTCTTTGCAAATAGAACAACCTTTTTCATACAAAATTTAAGAGTTGTGACTACTAGAGAGCTGTTTGTATGGAAGAAAAAGGGGCTTTTGAAAACCTAGTGTGGGCTAGAAGCGATAAGAATCACTGAGTGGGTTTCTTGGTGGATTGTGTGTTGTGCCGTCTCTAGGGAAAGCTGTTTTTCATCCTTTGTGAATTCAAAGGAGGTGTTCATCTCTTGTGTGACTCGAGAGAGGTGTTTTCTTTACCTTATCTTTTCATTTGTAATCTGTTTGTAAAAACTGTGATTATAATGACAGCGTTAATCCTTTGTTTGAGTGATTCGCAACTGGACATAGGGTCTTTTGATCCGAACCAGTATAAATCAACTGTGTAAACTTCTATTCCTTCTCTATTTACTTTACACAACATTTTAATCGGTGAAATTTGGGGAAAAATTTTAAAACCCTAATTTTTGTTTAAGAAACCAATTCACCCCCCCTCTTGGTTTTTGTCCGTAAACGCGAACATTCCACTGCGCGATTTTAACAAGTGGTATCAGAGCTTGCTTTGATAGTCATTCAATTTTCGAAAATGGCCGGAAAAAATCAAACATTTGCCGAGGGTGCTTCTGTCAATAGACCCCCACTTTTTGCGAGGCAAAATTATCCTTTTTGGAAAGGAAGAATGCAAATATTTTTGGAGTCTGTTGATAGACGTGCTTGGGATGCAATTTTAAATGGACCTTTTGTTCCTAAAATTACTGAAAACGGAGAAGAGGTACCAAAACCATTTTCTAGATGGTTGACTGAAGAAAATAGAAAAGCCCAATATGATGTTAGGGCTAGAAATATAATTTCATCTGCTTTAACCCTTGATGAGTTTTACAGGATATCCGTTTGTAAGAGTGCTCAAGAAATGTGGGAAATGCTAAGAGTAACTCACGAAGGTACCGATGACGTTAAAAGTGTTGACAATTCAAGGACTTGATGTTGCACTTGATGAATATGAAGAATGGATTTTGATGATGATCCAAGAACTTGTTAGAAAAGTAGTTTTAAATCAAGAGGGGGGGTGAATTGATTTTTTGAAAGTTTTTCGCAAATCTCAGATTATCTAATTCGAAAATTAAGTTTCTAAAAATCTTTTTGAATTACCAAGCAATCAAACAGTTTAAGTGCAGCAGCAGAAATTAAAGAGAGAAAGGTTAGGAAAGATTTCACCGGTAATTTTATACTGGTTCACCCAATACCAGGGCTACGTCCAGACTCCAGCCAAATTCCAGCTGGGTTCCACTAGAATAGATGTTTTACAGACTCAACTATCTTACACCTACTCTAACACCGGAACCAATTTCCAGTTCTTGACTTTAACCTTTCCACCAAGAACCAAATTCCAGTTCTTGGAAACCTCTACAACCAAATTCCAGTTGCAGAGAAACCGAGTGCCCAAATTCCAGGCACCACACACAAGAACCAAATTCCAGTTCCTCGCACTTAACCTCTCCACCAAGAACCAAATTCCAGTTCTTGGAAACTTCTACAACCACCTACCAGTCTGAGAAAAAACTTGTACCCAAATTCCAGGTACAACACAATACAAAGTAATGAAAAGCAATTGAAAAGAAGAGACTTAGAAAGCTCAAACCGGATTACTCTAATCCACGATCGGTTTCTTCTTCAAAGAAATGCAAAGTGCCTCAAGAAAGATTTCAAAAGAAGTTCACAAAAACAGTTGTGTATCTTTCTTGAAAAATGCTAATAGTTGCTTGTATTGATTGCTTGAATTGTGTAAAAGCTGATGTATGATCTATGTCTCAAAGTTTCAAGCAAATCTGTTTATAAAAGAGTATTTTCAAATCTGCTGCATTAATTAATCTGTTGAAAGTTTGTTTTAATCTGTTGAAATAGCCGTTACAATCTGTTAAAAGTCCTTTCAACCCATTAATGCGTTCTTGATCTTTAACGAGAAAATGTTTTAGTTGATACGACCACGCTTTTATCGGTTAAAACGTTTTACAAACATTTTCGAAATATAAAACAATCGATTGAATCGCGTATTAATCGATTGTTTTGTTTAAAAACCTTCTTATAAAACTTTCCAAGTTATTTTAGCTGATATAAAGTCGTTTTAATCGATTGAAAATCTGCACATATATTTTCAAGTCATTTTAATCGATTGAAAGTTCGTTTTAATCGATTGAAAAGATTTTCTAAGTTATTTTAATCGATTGAAATACGTTTTAATCGATTGAAATAAGTCTGATCGGTCATAATTAAATTCTGATCGATCATAACCAACTCTGATCGGTCATAATCTCATTCTGATCGATCATCCTGACATCCAAAGTGATTTTAATCGATTGAAACGTGTTTTAATCGATTAAAATAATTCTGATCGCTCATATTTAAGATCTGATCGATTATATTGCATTCTGACCTATCATATTCGAATTCTAATCGGTCATAAAGAGTTTTAATCGATTAAAAGAAGTTTGTATCGATTAAAATATTGTAAAAACACTTTTTAAAACATTCTAAGTGTTTTAAATTGATTCTTTCAAACCTGTATCAGTTAATAACTTGTTTAAGAAAATTCTTTGCCACAATGCTTTTGTTTTTGATTTGTTAAAAACTGTTTTTGAGGCATTTTGCAAGATGAATGAAGGAGCTTCATGCAGTGGAAAAGGTAAAGTGGTTTTACCTAAGCTTTCTGATAAGACACACTAAGTCTTCAGCTCCTTTGTTCTGAGTGACTTGTTTGACAGCTGCAGAGTTGACCCTTGACTTTATTTTTGACTTCATCAAATCAATGAGATCTTTGCTAGGATCACTTTCAGTCTCCCCCTATTTGATGAAGACAAACACCATTTTGAAAAAACAATCTCTGCAAAATAAGTCACTTGATAATGCAGTTAGGTGAGAAATATAAGAATGTAATAAAGTTTTGTTTCTCCCCCTAAAACTTATTTCTCCCCCTAAAATTTATTTCTCCCCCTAAAATGTTGCACGTAAATTTATCTTAAAGTGATGCAACTATTTCTCCCCCTTTTGACTTCATCAAAAATAGGGAAACAGAAGAGAAAAGAATAAAATGTAAGGTTTCGAAAAATATGCTCAAGTTTTTGAAAAAACAAAGTGAATCAATATTTCACTCATGAAAAGAATCAATTAAAGTTGATTCAAACTTATCTCCATTAACACGTTTGTAATGAATACAATTAACACGTGTAAAGATAAGGGAATCACGCTTTAGTAGCATGTTTACGTAAACTGACCATTAACTAAAGCCTTTAATCTTTCTTCCCGAATAAAAATCGATTAAAAAACAGAGCATAACCTAGGTTAAAATGTTCTTGGTAAACGATTTTAATCGATTGAAAGAAAAGTTTAATCGATTAAAACATTTAAGATTTTGAAAACATGAAACTTTAGTAAAAATAATCGATTATTTCGATTTTAAATCGATTAAAACATGTTGAATAAGTTCATTTAATCGATTAACAAGATGTTGTATTGATTAAAACAATCGAGTTTTGAAAATGAAGTAATGTTTAATGCATATTTTGTAAAACTGATCATTTAGAAGGATGTTTTAACAATACTAACAACTATATTGATTAAATCTTAGCTAATAGATCCATCGAATAAAATCTTATTTAGCTAAAGCTCTCAGGGATCTATTTAAATTCTATTTACGCCGATCTGATCTAGATTAGATCCTAAACCATATTTAACCAAAGCTAGATCAAGAGTCCCTGCTATAACACCAGTTAATATCACAGTCCATGCAAACAATATAAAGATAGAAATAAGCAGAAGATAAAGATGATGAGGGGAACTAGTCATCCCAATTTCCCTGATTGAACTGCTTATCCACCAGCTTGGTGATCATTCATTTGATCCCCACCAATATCAAAAGATAATGGGCTTTCCTTTTTGCTGGAACCAATTTTGCTCTATCAACTATTTGAGTCAACAACTGCTGTCACTCCTCGTATCGACAATGCATACGAAACTTTTCCTGAAAAGAACTCTTTTAGCAGTTCATCGTTACTATTGACTGCATTACAGTCCATGGTTGACACTCAATGGAATTAAATGTTTCTTTAGGAACATCAACTATTACACATCTGAGGCGAGAATCATGTACTGACAGTACGTACATTCACTATCAGATTCCACACAGAGTGCATGATACCATAAATTGCATGAATCACGGATTAATGATGTACTTGAGATAGGAATTTCCTTTCAAAATAGCCAACCCATTTTGAACCCTGCAGTTATCATCATCCAAGCAACTAACTGTATTTTTATTAATGTAGTATGATGGGTGTTATTCTCACTTATAGTGAACCAGGTCATCATTATCTTTTGAAGAATGAGTCATTTTTAACTTTGTTGTTTCCGAGTGGTATCATATGCACAAGTGATTAACAAAAAAACTTATTCTGGTAGAGTGGGCAATGATTAGTAATGAGGACAGGTGATGACAATCAATCCAGAATTCTAAAACAATATAAAATTTATCCCTGTACCACGTTATTCAATTTTTGAATTGCTTGTCCCAGATTGGTTCCCTTGCAGTTGTCACCTCGTGACATTGATGATTAAAGCAAATTATCGGGGTTGCACAGTTCAATGAATTTCACCAAGAGTTTTGAACCAATGCATGCTCAAGATTATTTCAGAAATATTGCTAGGTAATATCAAGAAATCTAATGTAAACATTTGTTCATTGAACTTCCTAGTAATCAACAATTTATTACCAGAATCAACTATCACCAAAAGAATCTTTGATCAACTATGTTTTCGAGTCCTAACAGTTTGACCTGTTTGTAACTAGTGTCTATAAGAAAAGTTACAGTCTATTCTTTGATAATTTCTTTGATTTTCGGTGTATTACCATGCAAGCATTCCATGTAAGGACATCTACGACTTGAATCATGACTATGTTAAAATAACATTTTCATCTATGGATAACTTTCCTACATGTAAAGTTTGCAGTATTTCAATCGGCAATAACTTTCCCACATTTATTCCACTAGTCTTAGTTTCTAATTAAAGATCTGTTCAGCATGTGCGACACAATTTACGGGACAGTGGGTGAATCGGTTAATTTGTTCTTGGGAATAATGTTGATTTGGTCAAAGAAATCTTTAAAGATTTATTGCAGATAATAGACATCGAGTTTTTGTTTTGAATTTCCCTGTCAAACTTCAATTAGATGTTATAAGTCTTGTTTACAGATCCTAATCAATTGATTAATCAACTCATTATCTATTAATTTGATTCTTGTCATTAGAGTTGAAAACATCTACGATGAATTAATCGATTTGTTTTATAAAAGGATCGATTAGTTTAATACAGAATGAAATCAATAACATGACACCAGAATTTAAATCGATTAAAAACGTAAATGAATCGATTAATTTTGATCCCTAAGTGTTTTTAGTTGATATACGAGATATTATAATCGATTAAAACAATTAAACCAAAATCCTGAGATCAGTTCAATCGATTATTTCGATATTTCAATCGATTAAAATGGTACGGACAGATATCAGTAAGTTGTTTTAATCGATTAATATTGATTTATATCAATTAAAACAATTAATTTAAATACACGAACCTGGTTTTGCAGCTCTGATCTTCAAGGGATTCCCGAGACTTGTTCCTGCAAAACAATTAAGTATTTTTCTGGTACCCTTTATAATTATTGGGTCCTGATCATGTTATTTGAAAAGAATTAATCTTTGGAACCCATTTCATTCTCCCTTTAGGAATAGCATACTTTTTAATTCTGCGAGTATTTTACCTGAATGCCCTTTCTTCATGCGGTAAAAACATTTGATTGTAGAGTATGAATTCCTATTTATTTTTGTTTTACTCGGATCTAGATTTAAATCCTATTCCAGATTTGTCAAAAATTAATTTTTGAGATCCAAGTAATACATCTAGATTGGCTTGCCCCTGAGTGAACTTTGAAACAGTTTGAGATAAGAATTCAATTTTCTTTTGCAATTCAGAACAGTTTTTGCATGGTTTATTGCATTTACAATCGAGTTATCATGAATCAGTTTCAAGAATTCATTATCAGTTTCATTTTCACTAACTGCTTTTTCCGGAGAATCAACCTTGTTAACTAGCCAGCTTATTTAATCCTTTTAGCCTATTATTTTCTTTTTGAAGTTTCTTAGCCTCCTCATGCATTTCATTAAATGCTTCTTGTAATGCATCATAGTTAACTATATTTGAAGAGGAGCTAGAACTTACCTGGCTGGTTTGTGGATTTTGACTCGCCATTAAGCAAAGATTGGCTTCTTCATTTTCGGAGTTATCTCGTTGATGACGTATCATTATCATCCCAGGCTATGTAGGCTCTTCTTTTTGATTTTTCCTCTTTCTTTTCACTTTGTTTATTTCTTTCTGGACATTCCATTTTAACATGGCCCTGTTTGCCACAACCATAACATTTAAAGTTAGAAGAATCAGTTCTTTTCTCATACCTTTTGTGTCTTTCCTTGTCTTGGATCTTTTTCTTGAGGAATTTGTTGAATTTCCTAACAAGCAGTCCAAGGTTCTCATTATCTTCTTCTGATTCTTGATTTTCTTCAACTTTAAGTGCAATGCTTCCGTTCTTCTTCTCGAGACTTCTTGCTCATTGAATCTTGTGATTTCCATTTCATGTTCTCTCGAGTTTTCCAAACAAGTGAGGTCTGTTGTCATGGTGGACAGATCTTTTGATTCCGATATTGCAGTGACTTTTGGCTGCCAGGACCTGTCAAGACATTTCAACACTTTAATATTTAATTCTTCCTTATCAAAGGTCTTACCTAGGCCCATTAAATGGTTGATGATGTGCGTGAAGCGTTTCGCACATCTGCGATGCTTTCACCATTCTGCATTTTAAACGAGCTCATACTCTCTTATCAAAGTGTGTTTTCTCGGCTCTTTTAACATCTGCAGTCCCTTCATGAGTGACCTCAAGAACATCCCACATCTCCTTGGCGGAATTGCACTTGGGACACCCTGAAAAATTCATCCATGTTAAGAGCAGAAGTAATTATATTTTTTGCATTACGAGTCACTTTGAACTTTCTTCTTCTCTTCATCATTCAAGCTTGACCATCCTTTATCTCGTAATTAGAGGACCATTAGTAATAACATCCCAAGCATTTACGTCAATGGATTCAATGAAGATTTTCATCCTAATTTTCCAGAAAGGATAATCTGTTCCACAGAATAGTGGAGGTACTGTTAATAGAAGCCCCCTCAGAAAACGGTAACCTGTTCTCAGCCATGGATCAAGAGACTTGAATAACTTTCAAGCACCTTGCTCTGATGCCAATTGTTAGAAAAGTAGTTTTAAATCAAGAGGGGGGGTGAATTGATTTTTTGAAAGTTTTTCGCAAATCTCAGATTATCTAATTCGAAAATTAAGTTTCTAAAAATCTTTTTGAATTACCAAGCAATCAAACAGTTTAAGTGCAGCAGCAGAAATTAAAGAGAGAAAGGTTAGGAAAGATTTCACCGGTAATTTTATACTTGGTTCACCCAATACCAGGGCTACGTCCGGACTCCAGCCAAATTCCAGCTGGGTTCCACTAGAATAGATGTTTCTGAGACTCAACTATCTTACACCTACTCTAACACCGGAACCAATTTCCAGTTCCTGACTTTAACCTTTCCACCAAGAACCAAATTCCAGTTCTTGGAAACCTCTACAACCAAATTCCAGTTGCAGAGAAACCAGTGCCCAAATTCCAGGCACCACACACAAGAACCAAATTCCAGTTCCTGCACTTAACCTCTCCACCAAGAACCAAATTCCAGTTCTTGGAAACTTCTACAACCACCTACCAACTGAGAAAAAACTTGTACCCAAATTCCAGGTACAACACAATACAAAGTAATGAAAAGCAATTGAAAAGAAGAGACTTAGAAAGCTCAAACCGGATTACTCTAATCCACGATCGGTTTCTTCTTCAAAGAAATGCAAAGTGCCTCAAGAAAGATTTCAAAAGAAGTTCACAAAAACAGTTGTGTATCTTTCTTGAAAAATGCTAATAGTTGCTTGTATTGATTGCTTGAATTGTGTAAAAGCTGATGTATGATCTATGTCTCAAAGTTTCAAGCAAATCTGTTTATAAAAGAGTATTTTCAAATCTGCTGCATTAATTAATCTGTTGAAAGTTTGTTTTAATCTGTTGAAATAGCCGTTACAATCTGTTAAAAGTCCTTTCAACCCATTAATGCGTTCTTGATCTTTAACAGAAAATGTTTTAGTTGATACGACCACGTTTTTATCAGTTAAAACGTTTTACAAACATTTTCGAAATATAAAACAATCGATTGAATCGCGTATTAATCGATTGTTTTGTTTAAAAACCTTCTTATAAAACTTTCCAAGTTATTTTAGCTGATATAAAGTCGTTTCAATCGATTGAAAATCTGCACATATATTTTCAAGTCATTTTAATCGATTGAAAGTTCGTTTTAATCGATTGAAAAGATTTTCTAAGTTATTTTAATCGATTGAAATACGTTTTAATCGATTGAAATAAGTCTGATCGGTCATAATTAAATTCTGATCGATCATAACCAACTCTGATCGGTCATAATCTCATTCTGATCGATCATCCTGACATCCAAAGTGATTTTAATCGATTGAAACGTGTTTTAATCGATTAAAATAATTCTGATCGCTCATATTTAAGATCTGATCGATTATATTGCATTCTGACCTATCATATTCGAATTCTAATCGGTCATAAAGAGTTTTAATCGATTAAAAGAAGTTTGTATCGATTAAAATATTGTAAAAACACTTTTTAAAACATTCTAAGTGTTTTAAATTGATTCTTTCAAACCTGTATCAGTTAATAACTTGTTTAAGAAAATTCTTTGCCACAATGCTTTTGTTTTTGATTTGTTAAAAACTGTTTTTGAGGCATTTTGCAAGATGAATGAAGGAGCTTCATGCAGTGGAAAAGGTAAAGTGGTTTTACCTAAGCTTTCTGATAAGACACACTAAGTCTTCAGCTCCTTTGTTCTGAGTGACTTGTTTGACAGCTACAGAGTTGACCCTTGACTTTATTTTTGACTTCATCAAATCAATGAGATCTTTGCTAGGATCACTTTCAGAACTAAAGACTTAGAATATTGAAGATTGAAGATTGGTGATAATTGTATTGTAATAACTCTGTTTTATTTAAGATTGAGTCTGTATTTTTAGAGTCTAAGATAGCCGGTACATAGTCTGTAACTTAGAAGCTTCAAAAAGCTCAAATTTATCATTTAGGCTCGGCTTTAATCGATTATATAGGTAAATAATCGATTAAAACAGTGAGAAAACACTTTCTATACAAACTCACTGTTTTAATCGATTAAAACAGCAAAATAATCGATTGTTTTGTACTGTTTCGTACAGATAATCGATTATTTCACCAAATAATCGATTATTCCAGAGAGGTTTGGGTTCCGACGTATTTGGCTCTGTTTTAATCGATTATCACTCCAAATAATCGATTATTTCAGATCTGTTTTTCATTTTAAATTTCAAATTAACCCTATTTTCGAAAACCCAATTACCAAGAACCCTAGTTTCGAAATCCCCAATTCCTAAACCCTAATTTCCCTACTTAAACTCTGTTTTGGCACTCAGAAAAACAAGAACAACTCTTTCCATACAAAAGTTAAGTGCTGTGAGTGCCAGAGAACTGTTTGTTGTAAGGAAAGGGGGCTTTTGGAACCTGGTGTGAGGCTAGAAGCGATAAGAATCACTAAGTGGAGTTCTTAGTGGATTGTTTGTCGTGCTCGTCTCTAGGGAAAGTCTGTTCTTCATCTCTTGTGGATTTCAAGAGAGGTGTTTTCTGATCTTTATCTGTTCATTTGTAATCTGTTTGTAACAATTTGTTCTTAGTGACAGCGTTAATCCTCTTTTGAGTGATTAGCAACTGGACGTAGGGTCTTTTGATCCGAACCAAGTATAAACCTACTTGTGTAATCTTCTCTACTCTTCTCTATTTACATTTACGCAGTTTTTAATCGGTAAAATTTGGGGAAAATTTTGAAAACCTAATTTTTATTAAGAAACCAATTCACCCCCCCTCTTGGTTTTTGTCCGACCACGCGAACATTCCGCTGCGCGATTCTAACAAGTGGTATCAGAGCTTGCTTTGATAGTCATTCAAATATTTTCGAAAATGGCCGGACAAAATCAAATTTTGCCGAAGGTGCGTCTATCAACAGACCCCCACTTTTTGCGGGTCAAAATTATCCTTTTTGGAAAGTACGTATGCAAATATTTTTAGAGTCTGTTGATAGCGGCGTTTGGGACGCAATTTTAAACGGTCCATTTGTTCCTAAAATTACAGAGAACGGTGTTGACGTTCTTAAACCTATTTCTAGATGGACTGCAGAAGAAAGTCGAAAAGCACAATTTGATGTTAGGGCTAGAAATATTATTTCATCTGCTCTAACCCTTGATGAGTTCTACAGAATTTCTGTTTGTAAAAGTGCACAGGAAATGTGGGAAATGCTAAGGGTGACCCACGAAGGAACTGACGACGTCAAAAGAGCACGTAAAAATTCTTTAATCCAAGAATACGAGATGTTCCGGATGCAACCAGGCGAAACGATATTTGACGTACAGAAACGTTTCACTCATATCGTGAACCATCTCACCGGACTAGGTAAAATTTTTGACGTTGATGAATTAAATGTTAAAATTTTGAAATCTCTGGATAGGAAATGGCAACCAAAGGTGACGGCCATCTCGGAGTCACAAAATCTTGCCACTATGTCTATGGCGGCGTTATTTGGAAAGCTTAGGGAGCATGAACTTGACCTTGGAAGACTAAATGAGGAAGAGGGTCAATATCAAAAGAAGAACCTAGCTTTCAAGACCGAGATTCCAAAAAGCAAAAATAAGAAAGAAGAAGAAGAAGACTCCGAAATTGATGAAGAAGAGATGAGTCTTTTTATAAAGAAGTTCACCAAGATGATGAAAGCAAAAGGAAGACATCCTTTCAAAGGTAAGGGAAAGGTAAAAGAAAATTCTTCCGTTAATATAAAATGCTTTGGTTGTGGTGAAGCAGGGCATATAAAGACCGAATGCCCAAACAAGAAAAATGATGAACACAAGGGCAAAAAGCAATTCAAGAAGAAAGCATATATTGCTTGGGATGACAGTGATTCAAATTCAGAATAAAGCGACTCGGAAATGGAAGCAAACATTTGCTTGATGGCAAATAACAACATTTCTTCGGATTTTGAGGTTAGTGATTCCGATTCATCCTCTAGTGAAGAAAATGACCATGATGAATTGCAAAATGCTTATAATGAGTTATTTACTGCATTTATGGATATGAAAAATGAATATAAAGTTGTAAAGAAAAATCTAAGAAGATCCGAAAAGGAAAATGAGTCCTTAAAATTGAAAATTGCATGTTTAGAAGAAAAGGAGGTAGCTAATACGAAAATTGTATGCTTAGATGAGAATAAGGACTTAGTTTGTGCAAATTGTAAAGAGCATGAATATGACATAGATATTCTTAACCATTTGCTAGACAAAGCGGAAAAAGAAATTGATGATCTTAAGAAGCATGAAATGGTAATTGCTCAAAATAATGTAAATCAAAGAGTTCCTTTGAAAAAGAGTAAAACTAAAAAGAAAAGAGTATGGGTAGAAAAAGGAACTAGAGCATCTATAATTAGAAATGCATCATTTTCAAATGTTACATCTAAAACATGTTTTTATTGTATGAAACATGGTCATACTTCAAATAGATGTAAAATCAAACATTTTGGTGTTCCTAAAGGAAAATATATTTGGGTTCCTATAGTTAAATGAATTGTTTGTCTCTTTTATTTATTCAAAGAAAATGGATCATTTAGTATGTTTTAAACAGAATGCTTATGTAAAATCATTTTATCTTTTCTATTGCATGAAGGTTCTTCACTTAAAGATTTTTGCGAAAAGCCTCTAAAATTGTTTTAAACAACTAAAAACAAAGTTTTTTTTACAAAAGCTTTCTTAAAACATGTTTTTAACTGATGCAGTTTTGAAAGAACCAAATAAAATCACTTAGAATGTTCAAAGAAGTGTTTTTACAGTATTTTAATCGATACAACTTGTTTTTAATCGATTAAAACCATTTAGAACTCATTGTGATCGATCAGATTTTTATTATGAGCGGTCAGAATCTTTTAAATCGATTAAAAACACGTTTCAATCGATTAAAATCACTTAAAGGGTCAGGATGATCGATCAGAATCAAATTATAAGCGATCAGAATTCTTTTCAATCGATTAAAACACGTTTCAATCGATTAAAATCATTTAAAGGGTCAGGATGATCGATCAGAATGCAATTATGACTGATCAGAATCAGTTATGATCGATCAGAATTTAGTTATGACTGATCAGAACTCTTTTAATCGATTAAATCTCGTTTCAATCGATTAAAACAACTTAAAAATTTTTCTACACTGCGTTTTAATCGATTAAAAGACGTTTTAACAGATTAAAACTGCACTTTTAACAGATTAAAAGAATCTTTTAACAGATTAATTAAACTAGCAGATTAATTAAAAGAAGTTTTGCGATATTTAAATAGATTGTTATGTCTCTAACCCCAAGGACCCAAAAGTTGTGGGGACCTAAGTTTATATGTTCTTGTGTTGTAGGAAACTTCCAAATCAAAGAAGTCTATGTGGTTTCTTGATAGTGGATGCTCAAAACATATGACTGGAGATAAAACGAAATTTGTAAGTTTCAAAGCCAAAGAACAAGGATATGTGACTTATGGGGATAACAACAAAGGGAAGATTCTCGGAATTGGAAACATAGGTGGTGCAAACACATTGGAGATTAAGGATGTGCTTCTTATTGATGGGCTAAAGCATAACCTTCTTAGCATAAGCCAATTGTGTGACAAAGGATTCAAGGTAACTTTTGAAAGCCAATTTTGCACCATACATTTAATAGATTCCGAAAAAGTAGAATTAAAAGGCATTAGGCATAACAATATATATTTGATTGATTTGGATTGTTTACATGAGTCTAGTATAACATGTTTAGTTGCTAAGGAAGAAAACCCTTGGTTATGGCATAAAAGAGCGGCTCATATAAACATGCATCATTTAAATAAATTGATATCAAAAGACTTAGTTATTGGATTGCCTAAATTGAAATTTGAAAAAGATAGATTGTGTGATGCATGCCAAAAAGGTAAACAAGTTAAATCATCATTTAAATCAAAGAATGTGATTTCCACTTCAAAACCCCTAGAATTATTACATTTAGATTTATTTGGACCTTCTAGGATAAAAAGCTTTGGTGGAAATTATTATGGACTTGTAATTGTTGATGATTACTCTAGGTACACTTGGACATTTTTCCTAACTATGAAAAGTGAAGCTTTTAAGGTCTTTAGAAAGTTTGCTAAACAAATACAAAATGAGAAAGACCTAAAAATTAAAGTTTTAAGAAGTGACCATGGTGGTGAGTTTCAAAATGAAAAGTTTGAGAATTATTGTGAGGAAAATGGTATATTACATAACTTTTCTGCTCCTAGGACTCCCCAACAAAATGGTGTAGTTGAGAGGAAAAATAGGTCATTAGAGGAACTTGCAAGAACTATGTTAAATGAATCTAATGTTCCAAAATATTTTTGGGCTGATGCGGTTAGCACTCGCATGCTATGTTTTAAATAGAATGCTCATTAGGTCAATTATAAAATCAACTCCATATGAATTGTTTAATGGTAGAAAACCTAATGTTGCTCATTTAAAGATTTTTGGATGTAAATGTTTTGTGCTAAATAATGGAAAGGACAATCTAGGAAAATTTGACTCAAAAGCCGATGAGGGCATTTTTCTAGGTTATTCTTTAACTAGCAAGGCATATAGAGTGTTTAATAGGAGAACTTTGAATATAGAAGAATCTATACATGTTACCTTTGATGAGATTGTAGACCTTGGGGAAATCCTCTTGAGTAAAATAAAAGACTTGCAGGTGATGATGAATATATAAGAGAGGCCCTTGATGAATTATACTTGGAAGATAATGTGCCTTCTCAAACTCCTCAATTAGCAAAAGAATGGCAATCACCTAGAGGACTCTCAATGGACAACATTATAGGGGACATCTCAAAAGGGGTAAGAACTAGAAATATGAATAATTTTTGTATGTCTCGTTGCTTTTGTGTCACAGATTGAACCTAAAAACATTGAGGAAGCACTTAAAGATGATCAATGGTGCATAGCCATGCAAGAAGAACTTAACCAATTTGAAAGGAATCAAGTCTGGGAACTAATCCCAAGAGAAGAGTCACATCAAGTTATTGGAACTAAATGGGTATTCAGAAATAAACTTGATGAAGATGGTAATATAACAAAGAATAAAGCCGGACTTGTTGCAAAAGGCTATTGTCGGGAGGAAGGTATAGATTATGATGAAACTTATGCTCCTGTGGCCAGGTTAGAGGCTATACGCCTACTTCTTGCTTATGCATCTATGATGAAATTTAAATTATATCAAATGGATGTTAAGAGTGCATTTTTAAATGGTTTTATTAAAGAAGAAGTGTATGTAGAGCAACCCCTGGTTTTGAAGATTTTAATAATCCTAATCATATTTTCAAATTGAAGAAAGCATTATATGGGTTGAAACAAGCTCCTAGATCTTGGTATGAAAGATTAAGTAGTTTCCTAACTGCAAATGATTTTTCAAGAGGAAAAATTGATTCTACACTATTTATTAAGAAAGTTAAAGAACATATCTTATTGGTCCAAGTATATGTTGATGATATTATTTTTGGATCAACTGATAATTCTTTGTGTGTAGAATTTGCTAAGATTATGCAGGGAGAGTTTGAAATGTCTATGATGGGAGAATTAACATTCTTCCTTGGACTTCAAATCAAGCAACTTAAAGATGGCACTTTCATCTCTCAAACTAAATACTGCAAGGAGATTCTCAAAAAGTTTGGTATGAACACCTCAAAGGAAGCTAACACACCCATGGGAACTTCATGCTATCTAGACAAGGATGAATCAGGTTTGGAAGTTAATCAAACTATGTATAGAGGTATGATAGGATCACTATTATACTTAACCGCTAGTAGACCCGATATTATGCATTCTGCCTGTGTGTGTGCTAGATTTCAGGCTTGTCCTAAAGAATCTCATCTAATTGCAAGTAAAACATATTTTAAAATACTTAAAAGGAACTACTGGATTTGGCTTGTGGTATCCGTCTGATGCTTGTATTAGTCTATTAGGATATTCTGATGCTGATTATGGTGGATGTAAAATTGATAGGAAAAGCACTAGTGGGACATGTCATTTGTTAGGTTCATCCTTAATATCATGGCATTCTAAGAAACAGGCATGTGTTGCTTTATCTACCACTGAAGCTGAATATATTGCAGCTGGTAGTTGTTGTGCTCAAATTCTATGGATGAAACAACAATTAGAGGATTATAGCATATATTTAAATGACATTCCATTAATGTGTGATAATACGAGTGCAATCAATCTAACTAAGAATCCGAGTAATGCACTCTAGGACTAAACATATTGAGATTAGACATCACTTTTTAAGAGATCATATCAGCAAAGGAAACTGTAAGATAGACACTAAACGTCAATTAGCAGATATATTTACTAAGCCTCTACCAAAGGATAGATTCTATGATCTTAGAAGAGACTTAGGGATATTAGAAATAGCTTAAATTCCGCTTAATTTGACTGTTTTTGGATGATTGTTATGTTAAAATTCGTGTTGTAGGATATTCATAGGTTATAATGTGTAAAAAACCTTAAAAAATTGATATAGCCTCCGGAATAATCGATTCATCGGAAGTAATAATCGATTATTTTTTCTCAAAACGTCCAAAACAGGGTATTCTCCTTCGGAATAATCGATTATTTCGTGATATAATCGATTAAATGCCTTCGATAATCGATTATTTGCTTGAAATAATCGATTAAAGCTGTCGAGATATTGAAATAATCGATTATCTTGAAATATAATCGATTAAATGCGACCAGCTTTGCCTCCTAGCCGTTGCCAACGGATATTTTGCCATGGAATCTCTACTATATGACCGTTGGAAGTATTTTCTCTATAAAAAGAGACCTCTAGTTCAATTATACTCACTTCTAATTCTTGTAATCAAGTTTTCTTGCAATCTATACTCTCTTTGCTTCATTATTCCCTCACTTGTCTCCAAAATCTCTTCAAGTTTATCTACTCTCTCAAATGGCCTCATCCTCTCGCCCTAAGATTCCTACAAGAAGAAGATCTGCACCTTCCTCTCATTCCCGTCCTAATTCTGTAGAAGGATGGATCTCCGATGCGGATAGCCAACAAGAGTTTCTAACCTACTCGGAAAGAAAAAGCTATTATTTCTCCCAAATTTCTTATAGGTGAGCAATTCATTCGTAGAGGTTTCAATTTTCCTAATCTTCTTGAAATTCAAGGAGTTCTCCTGTTTATCCAAATGCAAGGTACATACTATCCTGACTTAGTTAGGGTATTCTATTCTAGATTCAAGTTTAGGGATCAAATTGCTACATCCCGTGTAATAGGGGTTAACATAATTCTAGATGATGATATTTGGGAAAATGTTGCTCACTTCCCCATTAGAGAAGATGCTATTAACGTTTATGGTGAGCTAGATGACTTTGACAGGTTTCTAACTTATCGCTCTTTTCTACGGAATCCCTCAATGGAGATTGGACGTATCCTTCATGCTGGACCTTTAAAGAAGGAAGAACGCATGCTTCTACATTTACTTGTATGGATCTTATGTCCCCGGGCTACGAATCATGTCCAATGCTCATCCATTGATCTTCGAATTATTCATGCAATAATGAATAATGAACCTTTGATTGGGGTGTTCTTGTCACAATGACCATGCTTAAAGCAAAACGTCATCACACCTTCAAAATTCCATATGCCCTTCTTGTATCCCGTATTCTTGAATATAAAGGAGTGAATGTTGAAGGTGAGCAAGCAGTTAGAACAAACAATTTAAACCGCATGCTTGGATAGCACATTGACTCAACTTCAAATGGTGCGAGTCAATGAAATCTATGTTCACAAAGATGACGTTCAAAATCAAGGTGATGCAAATGAAGACTCGATGAAGATATGCCTCCAGCTACTTGATCTTCCCTCTAACCAAATCCAAAGTGTTGGAACATCCTCTTCTCATCAAGAAACAAGACAATCCATGGAAGATATGCTTTTCGACATGAATCAAAGAATGCAATCATTCTTCAATCTTTCTGGTGCACGACATGATGAAATTATTCGCCGTATATCCGATGTAGATGATAGAGTAGGTAGATTAGAAAATAGATTTGATACTCACTTTAATGATGAGGATAGTGAAGAATTTTAGATTTTATTTTGTTTATATCTTTGTATTGTTATGAATGAATGATTATGAAATAAAATTTGATGTTTCTTTCATGCTATGATTGAGGGGGAGCTTTCTCTAACTTATGCATATTTTGAGGGGGAGCTCTTATGATTGATGTTGCAGAGTTCTTTTTGATTATAATCAAAATAGGGGGAGAAAAATTTAAAGCCTATGATTCAATTTTAAATTTTATCTGGTATGTTTAATGTGTTTGTTAGTATGACAGATAAAACGAGGTTATTACAAAGGGCTTTAAAAGAAAATTTTGATCATCATCAAAAAGGGGGAGATTGTTGACAATTCAAGGACTTGATGTTGCACTTGATGAATATGAAGAATGGATTTTGATGATGATCCAAGAACTAAAGACTTAGAATATTGAAGATTGAAGATTGGTGATAATTGTATTGTAATAACTCTGTTTTATTTAAGATTGAGTCTCGTATTTTTAGAGTCTAAGATAGCCGGTACATAGTCCGTAACTTAGAAGCTTCAAAAAGCTCAAATTTATCATTTAGGCTCGGCTTTAATCGATTATATAGGTAAATAATCGATTAAAAGCAGTGAGAAAACACTTTCTATACAAACTCACTGTTTTAATCGATTAAAACAGACAAAATAATCGATTGTTTTGTATCTGTTCGTATGAGATAATCGATTATTTCACCAAATAATCGATTATTCCGAGAGGTTTGGGTTCGACGTATTTGGCTTCTGTTTTAATCGATTATCACTCCAAATAATCGATTATTTCGATCTGTTTTTCATTTTAAATTTCAAATTAACCCTATTTTCGAAAACCCAATTACCAAGAACCCTAGTTTCGAAATCCCCAATTCCTAAACCCTAATTTCCCTACTTAAACTCTGCTTTGGCACTCAGAAAAACAAGAACAACTCTTTCCATACAAAAGTTAAGTGATGTGAGTGCCAGAGAACTGTTTGTTGCAAGGAAAGGGGGCTTTTGGAACCTGGTGTGAGGCTAGAAGCGATAAGAATCACTAAGTGGAGTTCTTAGTGGATTGTGTGCTGTGCCGTCTCTAGGGAAAGTTGTTCTTCATCTCTTGTGGATTTCAAGAGAGGTGTTTTCTGATCTTTATCTGTTCATTTGTAATCTGTTTGTAACAATTTGTTCTTAGTGACAGCGTTAATCCTCTTTTGAGTGATTAGCAACTGGACGTAGGGTCTTTTGATCCGAACCAGTATAAACCTACTGTGTAATCTTCTCTACTCTTCTCTATTTACATTTACGCAGTTTTTAATCGGTAAAATTTGGGGAAAATTTTGAAAACCTAATTTTTATTAAGAAACCAATTCACCGCCCCCCCCTCTTGGTTTTTGTCCGACCACGCGAACATTCCGCTGCGCGATTCTAACAAAAAGTGCAAGAAAGAACTCATTGATTCAAGAGTATGAGATGTTCCGGATGCAACAAGGGGAAACGATTTTTGACATTCAAAAGCGTTTCACACATATTGTGAACCATCTCACCGGATTAGGTATGATTTTTTATATTGATGAATTAAATGTAAAAATTCTTAAATCTTTGGATTGGAAATGGCAACTTAAAGTGACGACCATCACGAAGTCACAAAATCTAGCAACAATGTCTATGGCGGCGCTCTTTGGAAAGTTGAGAGAGCATGAACTTGAACTTGGAAGACTAAATGATGAAGAAGGCCAACATCAAAAGAGGAACCTTGCTTTCAAAACTGAAACTTCCAAGAGTAAGAACAAGAAGGAGGAAGAAGAATCGAAGAATTAAGATGATGAAAATTTGAGTCTCATGATAAAGAAATTTACAAAATTCATGAAAGTCAAAGGGAAGCAACCCTTCAAAGGTAAGGGAAAGGTAAAAGAAAGTACTTACTTAAATTTTAAATGTTACGGTTGTGGTGAAACAGGACATGTAAAAACCGATTGTTCAAACAAGAAAAATGAAGATCATAAAGGCAAGAAATTCTTCAAGAAGAAAGCCTACATTGCTTGGGATGATAGTGACTCAAGTTCAGAGTTAAGTGATTCGGAAATTGAAGCAAACATTTGCTTGATGGTAAATGAAAATATCTCTTCCGACTTTGAGGTTAGTGATTCCGACTCTTCCTCAAGTGATGATGAAAATGATTATAATGATTTACTGTTATAATACCATCTTTAGGAAGTTTGCCAAGCAAATCCAAAATGAGAAAGACTTAAGAATTAAGGTGCTAAGAAGTGACCATGGTGGAGAGTTTCAAAATGAATGGTTTGAAAATTATTGTGAGGAAAATGGTATTTTGCATAATTATTCTACACCTAAGACTCCCCAACAAAATGGTGTAGTAGAAAGGAAAAATAGGTCACTAGAGGAACTTGCTAGAACAATGTTGAATGAATCAAATGTTCCTAAGTATTTTTGGGTTGATGTTGTAAGTACTGCATGTTATATATTGAATAGGATGCTTATTAGGTCAATTATAAAATCAACTCTTTATGAACTGTTAAATGGTAAAAAGCCTAATGTTGCTCATTTGAAAATATTTGGATGTAAATGCTTTGTTTTAAGTAATGGAAAAGATAACTTAGGAAAGTTTGACTCAAAAGCCGATGAGGGCATTTTCTTAGGATATTCACTAACTAGCAAAGCATATAGAGTGTTCAATAGAAGAACTTTAAATATTGAAGAATCTGTACATGTCACCTTTGATGAAATTGTAGACCTTGAGGGAAATCCTCTTGAGTCAAATAAAGAACTTGTAGGTGATGATGAGTACATAAGAGAGGCTCTAGAAGAAATGTACTTGAATGAGAATGAGACATCTCAACCAACTGAATTAGCAAAAGAGTGGCAATCACCAAGAGAACTTTCAATGGATAATATAATTGGTGATATCTCAAAAGGGATAAGAACTAGAAATATGACTAATTTCTGCATGTCTGTAGCCTTTGTTTCACAGATAGAACCCAAAAGTGTTGAGGAAGCTCTTAAAGATGACCAATGGTGCATAGCAATGCAAGAAGAACTTAATCAATTTGAAAGGAATCAAGTCTGGGAATTAATTCCAAGAGAAGAATCTCAACAAGTGATTGGAACAAAATGGGTCTTTAGAAACAAACTTGATGAAGATGGAAATATAACAAAGAACAAAGTCAGACTTGTTGTCAAAGGTTACTGTCAGGAGGAAGGTATTAATTATGATGAAACTTATGCTCCTGTTGTCAGGTTAGAGGTTATACGCCTACTTCTTGCTTATGCCTCATTGATGAAATTTAAACTTTATCAAATGGATGTTAAAAGTGCATTTTTAAATGGGTTTATCAAAGAAGAAGTATATGTGGAACAACCCCCTGGATTTGAAGATTTTAAATATCCTAACCATATTTTTAAATTAAAGAAAACTTTATATGCTTTGAAACAAGCTCCTAGGTCTTGGTATGAAAGATTAAGTAGTTTTCTAATTTTAAATGATTTTTCTAGAGGAAAAATTGATTCCACCCTGTTTATTAAAAAGGTTAAAGAACATATCTTATTAGTTCAAGTATATGTTGATGATATCATTTTTGGATCGATTGATAATTCCTTGTGTGTAGAATTTGCTAAGATAATGCAGGGTGAATTTGAAATGTCAATGATGGGAGAATTAACATTCTTCCTTGGACTTCAAATTAAACAACTTAAAGATGGCATTTTTGTGTCTCAAACCAAATAATGCAAAGAGATTCTCAAGAAATTTGGAATGGACACTTCAAAGGAAACTAATACACCCATGGGAACTTCATGCTATTTAGACAAGGATGAATCAGGTTTGGAAATAAATCAATCTATGTATAGAGATATGATATGTTCACTGTTATATTTAACTGCAAGTAGACCTGATATTATGAATTCTATTTGTGTGTGTGCTAGATTTCAAGCATGTCCAAAAGAATCTCATTTAACTGCAGTAAAACGAATCTTAAAATATTTAAAAGCAACTATAGGATTTGGATTATGGTATCCATCTAAAGCTTCTCCTAGTTTAATAGGATATTCTGATGCTGATTATGGTGGATGTAAGATTGATAGAAAGAGCACTAGTGGAACATGTCATATGTTAGAAGCATCTTTAGTATCTTGGCATTCTAAGAAACAAGCATGTGTTGCTTTGTCCACAACTGAATCTGAATATATTACAGCTGGAAATTGCTGTGCACAAATCCTATGGATGAAGCAACAATTAGAAGATTATAATATTTTTCTAGATAATATTCCTTTGATGTGTGATAACACAAGTGCAATCAATCTCACTAAGAATTTAGTAATGCACTCTAGAACTAAGCATGTAGAGATTAGACATCATTTCTTAAGAGATCATATTAGTAAGGGAAATTGTAAAATTGAATATGTTGATACAAAGCGTCAGTTAGCAGATATATTTACCAAACCTCTTCCAAATGATAAATTCTATGAACTTAGGAGAGACTTAAGAATATTAGAAATAGTCTAAACTCTGCTTAACTGACCAATCTTTGCATTGATTGAGGGGGAGTTGTTTTTCTATCTTATGCACTTATTGAGGGGGAGCTTTCATTTTTTATCATAATCAAAATAGGGGAGAAATTATTTAAAGCCTCTTATGTTTATTAAATTTAAATGTTGTCTGGTATGTTTAATGTTTTTGTTAGCTGTGACAGACAAAACAAGTTATTACAAAGGACTTTAAAGGAAATTTTGATCATCATAAAAAAGGGGGAGATTGTTGAACATACAAGGATATGAATGTTGAACATACAAGGATATGAAGCTTGTAGATTTTGATCATGATTCAAGAATAAAGGACTTAAAGATTTGAAGACTTGTAATGTTATGTAATAACTCTTTTTATGTTTTTGAGTCTGTAATATTAGAGTCCAAGATAGCCAGCACATAGACCACTCTTTAAAAGATCTAAAAACTCATTTTTATCAAAAATACACTGGAATAATCGATTAAATGACAGGATAATCGATTATTACAGAAAGAAAACCATTTTCAACATTTGCTCTCTGGAATAATCGATTAAATGGTATGTTAATCAATTAACTGGGTTGTTAATCAATTAAATGGTCTGTTAATCGATTAACTGGTGCTATTTTTGCTCCTCTGCGAGAATGGCTCTGGAATAATCGATTAACACTTAAGATAATCGATTATTTGGGTATGATGTGTTTTGAAATTCAAAATTGGACCAAGTTTCAAAAACCCTATTCCCAATTCATTCAATTTCGAAAACCCCCAATTCCCAAACCCTAATCTCTCTACTTAAGGTTCTCTAAGGCTCTTTGCAAATAGAACAACCTTTTTCATACAAAATTTAAGAGTTGTGACTACTAGAGAGCTGTTTGTATGGAAGAAAAAGGGGCTTTTGAAAACCTAGTGTGGGCTAGAAGCGATAAGAATCACTGAGTGAGTTTCTTGGTGGATTGTGTGTTGTGCCGTCTCTAGGGAAAGCTGTTTTTCATCCTTTGTGGATTCAAAGGAGGTGTTCATCTCTTGTGTGACTCGAGAGAGGTGTTTTCTTTACCTTATCTTTTCATTTGTAATATGTTTGTAAAAAATGTGATTATAATGACAGCGTTAATCCTCTGTTTGAGTGATTCGCAACTGGACGTAGGGTCTTTTGATCCGAACCAGTATAAATCAACTGTGTAATCTTCTATTCCTTCTCTATTTAATTTACACAACATTTTAATCGGTGAAACTTGGGGAAAAATTTTAAAACCCTAATTTTTGTTTGAGAAACCAATTCACCCCCCCCCCCCTCTTGGTTTTTGTCCGTAAACACGAACATTCCGTTGCGCGATTCTAACAAGATCTTCAGTAGATCGAGAATTCATCCATAAGATATTTCGAAGTCGGAGCGAACCTTAGGTAGCATCAATGCACACAGCCGTTCTATCTTCTCTACATGATATCGGGGAATGTCCACTTTCTTCGACTGTCTACTGGACCCCTCCATTTTTTTAGAAACAAAAATGCATGTTATGAGTATGATGTAGATGCACGTATGCATGTAAGTGTTTGTTTTTCCTAAACATTATTATGTTTTATTTTCTACGTGATGCATGATAGTGTTTGGTTTTTTGTATTTTTTTCAAAAGAAAGAGAAACTACCTATATGGATGTTCATGAATTCGATGCTTATGAACAGGGTCCCATTTTCTTTTATTATGATTATTTGATTTGTATAACCTTTTATCTCTTCTATCGGACTGTGTGGCTACTTAGCTTACAAGGAACTTGAAACTAGGCTAGCTAAATGGCAGACTGTTCGAGATAAAAGTGGTTTATTACAAAAGAATGGTTTTAGCATCCCTTATCTCCTCTGTCAGACTGCGTGGCTACTTAGCTTACAAAGAACCTGAAACCAGGCTAGCTAAAATGTAGACTGTCTGAGATAAGGGTATTTATTATGAAAAGATTTTTGAGAGATTTTTCTTTTATTTTTTTGTTGTATGATTATGTTATGCAACAAAAAATGCAACATACAAATGCACACACAATTCACTCATCCGCGAACAGTGAGACGACGTTTTTATCACAAGGTAGGGGTATCCTGCATAAGAGTGCATATTCAAGGTAGTTCTAAATATCCTCACAAAGGTCAGGCCCCCAAGGTGCCCCCATTATAGGGTCCCCACTCTCCCAGCCTTTAGACCATGCATGACACTAGGGCCTTGTCAGTCTTTAGGCCAAAAGAGGAAGGTTATCACCTTGAGTGGTGGTTTCTGACCATACCGGTGGGCTCATGACCCTCACTACGATAAATCGTACAATGCCACCCACTCCCTAAGGTAATCCCACTTGCCCCCAGGTATAAGGGGAACTATTGTGTGCAAGAGTTTGTGTACAGTTGTTATTTCAAACAATTGCATAAACTAAACATACAACAATTATTAAAGCCAAACAATAAATCATGTTATAAAGCAAGGAAGGGTAAAAGCATAATTTCAAGTTTTATTTCTCAAACTAGTCCATCACTAAATGGGATCAACTCTCTAGCTTCCCCAGTGGAGTCGTCATTTGTCGCCACCGCCAAAAGAGACGGTCGGAGCGATGCGATGGTTTTGATGACTTGCGTTTTTTAAAGAAGTGGTTCAACGGCTTTCGGTTGTCCGATAATCGGGCTGGACCTAAAGGCGAGGTTTTCGAAAAGGTTCGAGGAGTCACCACCAATATTTTTACCAAAAACATTGGAAAAGGAAAAGAAGGCAATGGTTTTTAAGAAGAACCAATGGTCATTACAACCAGAGTTAGGTAAGGAAGTTAGTTACGTGTGGGGAAGGTATTAGCTTCCCCATGACGCCCCTTTCGGGTTCCCTATGATGAACTGTTTTTATAAAGAAATAAGAATATTAAAACTACGCTTATACCCTTATTTATTCATTGCAAAATTTAAATTATTGACTACATGGCCCTTAATAACTAATGCACAGAGATAGTAACTAATAAAAGCGATAAAATAGAGTAAGGGATATGAAAGAACCTTCGAAGCAAGCTTTTTTATAAATTGCTCTTGAAAAGGGCACTTTTTGGCAAACCCCACACTCTATAATGCAGCTCACTCTTCTCTCGAAGAACTATAGAATGCTTTCTAGGAACTTTAAGACTCTGGAAATGCTTCAAAGGGATCCTAGGAGAGTATTTTGAGGAGTATTCAGTTAGAGAAGTTGTAGAAGTTGTTGAAAATGAGGAGAAGGTCCCCCCTTTTATAGAAATTTGCACCTATCAGGTCGGGACCGCCGTCTCGTCTGACAAAGTCGGGACCGTCGTCTCTCCTTTGGCAAATGGCGAGTGGCGAGATGGCGGTCTCACCAAACGAGACGACGGTCTCACCCTTAGCCAACGGTGCGACGGCGGTCTCGCCCAGCAAGACGGCGGTCTCGACCTTTGGGTGGAATTTCTTATTTTTTGTGTACAAAAAGCCTTCCTATTCTAGTATGGAGCCTATTGATCAATCTTAGGGATCCTTAAGGTCGTTCCCATCTTCAAACGGAAGTCTTTTGCTCTTTATTTTGAGGCGGGGCAAGATTTGGGGTCTACATTCTTGAATGATCATCAAAATCTTCAAGCATCATATCCTTGTATGTTCAACACAAGGTGCCCCCATTATAGGGTTTCCACGGTCTCTCAGCGCTCAAACCATGCGTGGCTCAAGTGTCTTGTCGAAGTCATGCAGATTGAGAAAGAAGAGTTATCACCTTGAGTGGTGGCTTCTAACAACGACCTGCTAGCACTATGGCCATTACCACAACCGACCATAAACACCACCCACTCCCTATGTGAATTCACTCTTGCCCCCGGGTATAGAGGGACTGTTGTGTGCAAGGGTTTGTGTACAGTTTGTATTTCAAACAATTACAAAAAATAAACAAACAATAGTTTATTAAAGCCATACAGTAAATCATGTTATTCAAACAAAGAAAGGGTAGAGGCATAATTTTAAATCTACTATTTAGGATTATTCCATCACTAAATAGGATCAACTCTCATGACTTCCCTAGTGGAGTCACCATCTGTCGCCACCATAAAAAGCAGTCGTTGCGATGCAATGGTTTTGTGACTCGCGTTTGTTTTGTAAAAAGAGTGGTCAACGCTCTTAGGGTGTTCGATAACCAAACTACCCTTAAGAGCGAGGTTTTCGTAAATGGGTCCAGGAGTTGCCACCAATATTTTTACCATAAACATCAAAAAAGGAGAAAAAGAAGGCGTTGATTTAAGAAAAACCAACTTTGGCCATTATAACTAGAGTTGGGTAAGGGAGTTAGTTACATGTGGGAAGGTATTAGCACCCCACAAGGCCCTTTTCGGGTTCCCTATGATGGAATAATCTTAAAACAAAGATTTAAAAATTATGCTTCTACCCTATTTATTCATTGCGGTATTTAAATAGCTATCTACATGGCCCTAATATCTAATGCACACAAAGGAAAACAATAAATGAAATCTATAAAAGATAAGGAATAGGAAAGGAACCTCTGAAGCGAGCTTTTATATATCTCTTGAAAACATGAGGACGCTTTTTGGCAGACCCCTCCCTCTACAAGAGCACTCCTTCTCAAACGATAAAAATTCTTATACTACCAAGTGCTAGATGTCTCAAAAAGAGACTTCCTTAACCGACCTAGTCCTAAAGTGATAGTCGGAAAGACTACTCGGACTCTGAAACTTAAGCAAAAATGATAAGAAAAGTTTCAAAGTAGAGAGAGAAGAAAGCACTACTCTGAATGGTGTGTGAAATGAGAGAAATGGCACCTCTATTTATAGGCTTGCGCTTTTAGGAGGCCGGGATGGCCGTCCTAGATTTTGTCAGGTGGGACGACTGTTTAGGCATTTGGGACGGTCGTCCCGGGCTAAAGATGGGCTGAGACGGCTGTCTAGATCTGGGACGGCTGTCCTAGGCGCCCAAGGGGGTTGAGACGACCATCTAATTTGGGATGGTCGTCCCGGCCCTCTAACAAAAACTCTAATTTTTATTTTTCTAAGAAAACCCTCCTTTTCTTAAATGGAGCCTAGAAAATGATACTAGGGGCCTAATGAAGCCTTGACCATCTTCGAAACGAAGAATTTCTAAGCTTTTTGTGAGGCCGGGCCAGATTTGGGGTCTACAGCGATGTATGTAATGCTTAATTGTATAAGGATAATTTAGGTTAATTTTCGCTAAGTTAGTTAAATTCGCGTTGGAATAAGGGTTAAAGCAAATTAATTTCGTAACCTAGGCTAAGTCACACTACATTCAAATCGGGGAATCAATTGCTTTCTCAATGTTTTACTCAAATTCTATTTTCTTTTCAAAATTAATTACTTGCACTATTTTATTTCAAAACAATTATTGATTCTTGCACTTTTAATTAAAAGCACTTTATTTTAATTTTAGAAATTTCAATTATTTAAATTCTATTTCATTTAATTTTAATTGTCATTAATATTCTATAGTAATTTGATTTTAATTTTTATTATTCTGCATAAATTTATTTCTTTTTCACTCTTTCATTCATTCCCCTATTTACTGTTATTTACTATTTTAGAGAGAATGATATGTGATAATGAGTATGCTCCTATAATTGTGTTCTTGTGAGATTCGACACGGGTAAACTATATTACATTAGTTTACAACTTGTTTATTATTATTGATCAGTATTTTGTGCGACCAAAATGCTGTCATCATATTGCAAATAAATAAAAAGGGTAAAAGCATAATTCCTAAAAAACTTTATTTTCTAAATTAATCCATCATAGGGAACCCGAAAGGGGCATTGTGGGGTGCTAACACCTTCCCCACGCGTAACTAACTCTCTTATCCGACTCTGATTATAATGGCCAAAGTTGATTTTTTTAACCAATGCCTTTTTTATCCTTTTTTCAATGTTTATGGTTAAAACATTGGTGGCGACCCCATAGAATCCATTTTTGTGAAAACCTTGTTGAACATTCAAGGACTTGATGTTGCACTTGATGGACATGAAGATTGTTGATTTTGATGATGATTCAAGAACTCAAGAACTTAGAAAGTTGAAGACTTGTTTTGTAGTGTAATAACTATGTTTTAATTAGATTGAATCTGTAATTTTAGTGTTTGAGATAGCCGGTACATAGTCTGAACCTTAGAAGCTTCAAAAAGCTCATATTTATCATCCAGGCTCGGCTTTAATCGATTAAATAGGGAAATAATCGATTAAAACAGTGAGAAAATCATTTTCTGTAACAACTCACTAGTTTAATCGATTAAACTAAATTTTAATCGATTATCAGGCGGTTTAATCGATTAAATCACCTTTTAATCAATTAAAATAGAGAGGTTTGGGTTCTGTTGATATTTGGCTCTATTTTAATCGATTAATACTTCTTTTAATCGATTATTTCAGTCAGATTTTGATTTTTAATTTTAAATCAAACCTATTTTCCAAAACCCTTTTCCCAAGAACCCTAATTCCGAAAATCCCAATTCCCAAACCCTAATTTCTCTACTTAAACTCTTCTATGGCACTCAGAAAACTAGAACAACCTTTTCCATACAAAAGTTAAGTGTTGTGAGTGCCAGAGAACTGTTTGTTGCAAGGAAAGGGGGCTTTTGGAACCTGGTGTGGGCTAAAAGCGATAAGAATCACTAAGTGGAGTTCTTAGTGGATTGTGTGCTGTGCAGTCTCTAGGGAAAGTTGTTCTTCATCTCTTGTGGATTTCAAGAGAGGTGTTATCTTTACTTTATCTCTTCCATTGTAAATTGTTTGTAATAACTTTGTTTATAGTGACAACGTTAATCCTCTGTTTGAGTGATTAGCAACTGGACGTAGGGTCTTTTGATCCGAACCAGTATAAATTTCCTGTGTAAGACTCTATCCCTTTCTCTATTTACATTTACACAGTTTTTAATCGGTAAAATTTGGGAAAAATTTTGAAAACCTAATTTTTATTAAGAAACCAATTCACCCCCCCTCTTGGTTTTTGTTCGACCACGCGAACATTCTGCTGCGCGATTCTAACAAGTGGTATCAGAGCTTGCTTTGATAGTCATTCAAATTTTCGAAAATGGCCGGACAAAATCAAACTTTTGTCGAAGGTGCGTCTATCAACAGACTCCCACTTTTTGCGGGTCAAAATTATCCTTTCTGGAAGGTACGTATGCAAATATTTTTAGAGTCTATTGATAGAGGCGTTTGGGACGCTATTTTAAACGATCCATATATTCATAAAGTTATTGAGAATGGTGTTGACGTTCCCAAACCTTTTTCTAGATGGACTGCAGAAGAAAACAGAAAAGCCCAATTTGACGTTAGGGCTAGAAATATTATTTCATCTGCTCTAACCCTTGACGAGTTTTATAGAATTTCTGTTTGTAAAAGTGCACAGGAAATGTGGGAAATGCTTAGAGTGACCCACGAAGGAACTGACGACGTTAAAAGAGCACGCAAAAATTCTCTAATCCAAGAATACGAGATGTTCCGGATGCAACCAGGCGAAACGATCTTTGACGTACAAAAGTGTTTCACTCATATCGTGAACCATCTCACCGGACTAGGTAAAATCTTTGGCGTTGATGAATTAAATGTTAAAATTTTGAAATCTTTGGATAGGAAATGGCAACCTAAGGTGACGGCCATCTCGGAGTCACAAAATCTTGCCACTATGTCTATGGCGGCGCTCTTTGGAAAACTTAGATAACATGATTTAGAGCTTGGAAGGTTAAACGAAGAAGAAGGCCAATATCAAAAGAAGAATCTAGCCTTCAAAACCGAAATTTCCAAAGGTAAAAATAAATAGGAAGAAGAAGAAGACTCGGAAAATGAAGAAGAAGAGTTGAGTCTTATGATAAAGAAGTTCACCAAATTCATGAAAGCAAAAGGAAGACATCCCTTCAAAGGTAAAGGAAAGGTAAGGGAAAATTCTTCCGTAAATATAAAATGCTATGGTTGTGGTGAAGCAGGACATGTAAAGACCGAATGTCCAAATAAGAAGAACGATGAAGTTAAAGGAAAAAAGCACTTCAAGAAGAAACCTTACATTGCTTGGGACAACAGTGACTCAAGTTCGGAATCAAGTCACTCGGAAATAGAAGCAAACATTTGCTTAATGGCAAATGACAACATATCATCCGATTTTGAGGTAAGTGATTCTGACACATCTTCTAGTGATGAGGATAATAACTATGATGAATTGCAAAATGCTTATAATGAATTTTTTAGTGCTTTTAAGAACTTGAAGAATGAATATTAAGTTGTAAGAAGAATTTCAGTAGATCCAAAAAGGAAATTGACTCTTTAAAAATGAAAATTACATGTTTAGAAGAAAAAGAGGTATTAGACACGAAAATTGTATGTTTAGATGAGGATAAGAATTTAGCATGTGAAACTTGTAAAGAGCATGAATATGACATAGATATCCTAAATCATCTACTTGATAAAGCCGAAATGGAAATAAGTGATCTTAAGAAGGATAAAACTGTTTTTGCTCAAAATAATGTAAATCATCAAGTTTCTATGAAAAAGTCTAAAACTAAAAAGAAAAGAGTATGGGTTGAGAAAGGAACTAAAATGTCAAAAGTTAGAAATGCATCATTTTCAAATGCCACATCAAATGCATGCTTTTATTGTATGAAACATGGTCATACCTCAAATAGATGTAAAATTAAACATTTTGGTGTTCCTAAAGGAAAATATATTTGGGTTCCTATAGTTAAATGAATTTTTTGTCTCTTGTATTTATTCAAAGAAAATTGATCATTTAGTATGTTTTAAATAGAATGCTCATTAGGTCAATTATAAAATCAACTCCCTATGAATTGTTAAATGGTAGAAAGCCTAATGTTGCTCATTTGAAAATATTTGGTTGTAAGTTCTTTGTGTTAAATAATGGAAAGGATAACTTAGGAAAATTTGACTCTAAAGCCGATAAGGGCATTTTCTTAGGTTATTCATTAACTAGTAAGGCTTATAGGGTGTTTAATAGGAGAACTTTGAATATAGAAGAATCTATACATGTTACCTTTGATGAGATTGTAGACCTTGGGGGAAATCCTCTTGAGTCAAATAAAGAAATTGCAGGTGATGATGAATATATAAGAGAGGCTCTTGATGAATTATATTTGGAAGAAAATGAGCCTTCTCAAACGCCTGAATTAGCAAAAGAATGACAATCACCTAGAGGACTCTCAATGGACAATATCATTGGTGATATCTCAAAAGGGGTAAGAACTAGAAACATGACTAATTTTTGTATGTCTGTAGCTTTTGTGTCACAGATTGAACCCAAAAACGTTGAGGAAGCACTTAAAGATGACCAATGGTGCATAGCCATGCAAGAATAACTTAACCAATTTGAAAGAAATCAAGTCTGGGAATTAATCCCAAGAGAAGAGTCACATCAAGTTATTGGAATCAAATGGGTGTTTAGAAATAAGCTTGATGAAGATGGGAACATAACAAAGAATAAAGCCAGACTTGTTGCAAAAGGCTATTGTTAGGAGGAAGGTATAGATTATGATGAAACTTATGCTCCTGTTGCCAGGTTAGAGGCTATACGCCTACTTCTGGCCTATGCATCTTTGATGAAATTTAAATTATATCAAATGGATGTTAAGAGTGCATTTTTAAATGGTTTTATTAAAGAAGAAGTTTATGTGGAGCAACCTCCTGGTTTTGAGGATTTTAGTTTTCCTAATCATGTTTTTAAATTAAAGAAAGCATTATATGGATTGAAACAAACTCCTAGATCTTGGTATGAGAGGCTAAGTAGTTTCCTAACTTCAAATGATTTTACTAGAGGAAAAATTGATTCTACACTGTTTATAAAGAAAGTTAAAGAACATATCTTATTGGTCCAGGTGTATGTTGATGATATTATTTTTGGATCAAATGATAATTCGTTATGTGTAGAATTTGCTAAGATAATGCAGGGAGAGTTTGAAATGTCTATGATGGGAGAATTGACATTCTTCCTTGGACTACAAATCAAGCAACTTAAAGATGGCATTTTCATCTCTCAAACCAAATACTGCAAAGAGATCCTTAAAAAGTTTGGAATGGACACCTCAAAGGAAGCTAACACACCCATGGGAACTTCATGCTATCTAGACAAGGATGAATCAGGTTTGGAAGTTAATCAAACTATGCATAGAGGTATGATAGGATCACTGTTATACTTAACTGCAAGTAGACCTGATATTATGCATTATGTCTGTGTGTGTGCTAGATTTCAGGCTTGTCCTAAAGAATCTCATCTAATTGCAGTGAAACATATTTTAAAATACTTAAAAGGAACTACTGGTTTTGGTTTGTGGTATCCGTCTGATGCTTGTATGAGTTTAATAGGATATTCTGATGCTGATTATGGTGGATGTAAAATTGATAGGAAAAGTACTAGTGGGACATGTCATTTGTTAGGTTCATCCTTAATATCCTGGCATTCTAAGAAATAGGCATGTGTTGCTTTATCTACCACTGAAGCTGAATATATTGCAGCTGGTAGTTGTTGTGCTCAAATTCTGTGGATGAAACAACAGCTAGAAGATTTTAGTATCATTTTAAATGACATTCCGTTGATGTGTGATAATACAAGTGCAATTAATCTTACTAAGAATCCAGTAATGCACTCTAGGACTAAACATATAGAAATAAGACATCACTTTTTGAGAGACCATATCAGCAAAGGAAACTGTAAAATAGAGTATGTAGATACCAAACGTCAATTAGCAGATATTTTTACTAAGCCTCTACCCAAGGATAGATTCTATGATCTTAGAAGAGACTTAGGGATATTAGAAATAGCTTAAATTCTGCTTAATTTGACTGTTTTTGGATGGTTGTAATGTTATAATGCATTTTGAAGGATGTTCATAGGTTATCATGTGTTAAAACACTCAAAACAGGGCATTCCTCTCTGGAATAATCGATTAATTGGAGGTATAATCGATTATTTGCATTCAAAACACTGAAAACAGGGTATTCCTCTCTGGAATAATCGATTAATTCGTTAATTAATCGATTAAAACCTTCTGATAATCGATTATCAGCTCGAAATAATCGATTAAATGCGATTGGAACTGGTTTAATTGATTATTCTGAGTGTTAATCGATTAAACCTGGCAAGTATGGGTTCTAGCCGTTGCCAATGGCTCTTTTGGCCTCTATTCACTTCCATATGACCGTTAGACATGCTTGGCTATATATAGGGATCTCTATTTTACTTCTACTCACTTCTATCTCTTGAAATCAAGCTATCTTGCCTTATTCTAGCAAAATTGCCCTCTTCTCACTACACTTAGCTTTCTAAATCTTCTTATTATTCCTCTAATCTTTCAATGGCCTCATCTTCTCGTGCTAAGATCCCTACTAGGAGAAGATCTGCACCCTCATCTCGACCCCGTCCTAATTCCGTAGAAGGATGGATTTCTGATACAGATGGCCAACAAGAATTTCTAACCTACTGGAAGGAAAGGGCTATTATTTCTCCCAAGTTTCTTATTGGTGAGCAATTCATCAATAGGGGATTCAATTTTCCCAACCTTCTTGAAATTCAAGGAGTTCTTCCCTTCATCCAAATGCAAGGTACTTATTATCCGGACTTGGTTAGGGTATTTTACTCTAGATTTAAATTTAGAGATCAAATTGCTACCTCTAGAGTAAAAGGCGTCACAATTATTCTTGACGATGATATTTGGGAAAACGTCGCTCACTTTCCAATTAGAGAAGATGCTATTAACATTTATGGTGAGCTAGATGATTTTGACAGGTTCTTAGCTTACCGTTCTTTTCTGCAAAATCCCTCCATGGAGATTGGGCGTCTCCTTCATGTTGGACCTTTAAAGAAGGAGGAACGCATGATTCTCCATCTAATTGTTTGGATCCTATGTCCTCGAGCTACAAATCATGCCCAATGTTCTTCAATTGATCTTAGAATTATTCATGCCATAATGAATAATGAACCTTTAGATTGGGGTGTTCTTGTCACAATGACCATGTTAAAAGCAAAACGTCATCCCACATTCAAAATTCCATATGCTTTACTTGTCTCTCGTATTCTTGAATATAAAGGAGTGAATGTTGAAGGTGAAAAAGCAATTAGAACAAATAACTTGAACCGCATGCTGGACAACACATTGATTCAACTCCAAATGGTGCGTGTTAATGATATTTATGTTCACAAAGATGACGTTCCTAATCAAGGTGATGCTAATGAAGATTCTGATGAAGATATGCCTCCAGCTGCTGAGTTTCCCTCTGACCAAATCCAAAGTGTTGGAACTTCCTCTACTCATCATGAAACCCGACAATCCATGGAAGACATGTTATCTGACATGAATCAGAGGATGCAATCATTCTTCACTCTTTCTGGAGTATGGCATGAGGAATTAATTCGCCGTATATCTGATGTAGATGATAAAATGTGTCGTTTAGAAAATAGATTTAATGCACACTTTAATGATGATGATAGTGCAGAATTTTAAATTTTGTTGATTATTTTCTTTTTGTCATTTTCTCTTGTTATTGTAATGAATGATTGGTTCTACAATAAAATATGATGTTTCCTTGATGCTTTGATTGAGGGGGAGTTATCTCCAACTTATGCATATTTTGAGGGGGAGCCCTTATGATTGTTATTTGCAGAGTTATTTTTTATTATAATCAAAATAGGGGGAGAAAATATTTAAAGCCATAATATGATTGTTTTTAAATATTATCTGGTATGTTTAATGTGTTTGTTAGTATGACAGATAAAACAGGTTATTACAAGGCTTTAAAAGATAATTTTGATCATCATCAAAAAGGGGGAGATTGTTGAACATTCAAGGACTTGATGTTGCACTTGATGGACATGAAGATTGTTGATTTTGATGATGATTCAAGAACTCAAGAACTTAGAGAGTTGAAGACTTGTTTTGTAGTGTAATAACTCTGTTTTAATTGGATTGAGTCTGTAATTTTAGTGTTTGAGATAGCCGATATATAGTCTGAACCTTAGAAGCTTCAAAAAGCACATATTTATCATCCAGGCTCAGCTTTAATCGATTAAATAGGGAAATAATCGATTAAAACAGTGAGAAAAATCATTTTCTGTAACAACTCATTGGTTTAATCGATTAAACCAAATTTTAATCGATTATCAAGCGGTTTAATCGATTAAATCACCTTTTAATCGATTAAAACAGAGAGGTTTGGGTTCTGTTGATATTTGGCTCTATTTTAATCGATTAATACTTCTTTTAATCGATTATTTCAGTCAGATTTTGATTTTTAACTTCAAATCAAACCTATTTTCGAAAACCCTTTTCCCAAGAACCCTAATTCCGAAAATCCCAATTCCCAAACCCTAATTTCTCTACTTAAACTCTTCTATGGCACTCAGAAAACTAGAACAACCTTTTCCATACAAAAGTTAAGTGCTGTGAGTGCCAGAGAACTGTTTGTTGCAAGGAAAGGGGGCTTTTGGAACCTGGTGTGGGCTAGAAGCGATAAGAATCACTAAGTGGAGTTCTTAGTGGATTGTGTGTTGTGTCATCTCTAGGGAAAGCTGTTCTTCATCTCTTGTGGATTTCAAGAGAGGTGTTATCTTTACTTTATCTCTTCCATTGTAAATTGTTTGTAATAACTTTGTTTATAGTGACAGCGTTAATCCTCTGTTTGAGTGATTAGCAACTGGACGTAGGGTCTTTTGATCCGAACCAGTATAAATTTCCTGTGTAAGACTCTATCCCTTTCTCTATTTACATTTACACAGTTTTTAATCGGTAAAATTTGGGGAAAATTTTGAAAACCTAATTTTTATTAACAAACCAATTCACCCCCCCTCTTGGTTTTTGTCCGACCACGCGAACATTCCGCTGCGCGATTCTAACAAACCTCACTTTTAAGGTTAGCTCGGTTATCAACATCCTAAAAGTGATGACCAAACTATTTTACGAAAACGCGAGATTCAACCATCGTGTTGCGACCGCTTTCCTTTTTCGTTCCCTGCAAGGGACGGCGGCGATAAGCATGTACCCTCATACTATGATAGGCAGTTAATGGACAAGCTCCAAAGACTCCAACAAAAAAACATGTCAGTAGAAGAGTATAGGCAAAAAATGGAACTCCTAATGATGAGGGTGGGGATTAGGGAAGAGCTAAGAATCACAATTGCTAGGTTTTAGAGTGACCTCAACCTAGACATTAGCGATAGAGTTGAACTACTCCCTTATAGTGATTTAAATGAATTATTTCAACTATGTATAAGAGTAGAACAACAAATAAAGAGAAAATATTTTCATAGGAGAGACTACTCTACCACCTCTACCCCTAATGAGGAATACAAAAGGGAGGGGCACCCCTCCAAATCTAAGATTGAAGAGTCACAAAGAGAAAAGGAAAAAGAAAAAGAGAAAAAGAAAATATAAAAATAAAGAACCTTCCAAAGAGATTAGGACTAGAGACATTCAATGCTTTCGATGTCTTGGTAGAGGGCATTATGCTTCTGAGTGTCACAAAAAAAAAATTATGTTTTTAAAAGACCAAGAGATCATAAGTGAGGATGAAGCTCTCTCTTCACCAAGTGAAGAGCAAGTTTTAAACCCCAAGGAAGAAATTCTCCCTTGTGAAGGAGAATTACTTATTTTAAGAAGGCTTCTTGGAAGCCAATCTCATGAACTAGAACAATCCCAACGAAAAAACCTATTCCACACAAGATGTGAAATTTTGAAAAACACTTGTTCTTTAATTATGGATAGTGATTCTTGTTGTAATTGTTATAGGTTTAGGTTGGTGGAAAATCTAGTCTTAACTACTACACCCTATCCAAAACCTTACAAACTTCAATGGCTCAATGATGATGGTGGTATAGTCGTTAATAAACAAGTAGATATACCAATATCTATAGGAACCTATAAAGAAAATATTTTGTGTGATGTAGTTCCTAAGGATCTTAGGCATATCCTACTTGGTAGCCAATGGCAACATGATAGAGAATCTATCCATGATAGCCACACCAACAAGATAAGTTTTCTTCACAAAAACAAAAACAAAAATTTATGTCCTCTCACCTGTCAACATGTGAGAGAGGACCAAATAAAAATAAAAAATAAAATTGAAAGAGAGAACAAAAAATCAAAACAAAAAATCTCTCTTTCAACTAAAAATTGAATTGAGAAGGAATAAGGTTTGGGAGTTTTGTGTCCCCTCCAAAAGAGTTGTTCAACAAAAACTTTTCAAATTAAATTTCTCCTGTAAAGTTTGAACTGTTAGAAAAAGAGGTTGAGATTATAAGGGGAGGGGGTTGTAGACCCCAAATCTTGCCCGGCCTCCAAATATAGAGTAAAAGACTTCCTATTCGAAGATGGACGAAGCCTAACAAGCCACTAGGGGAGACTATTAGGCCCCATACTAGGATAGGAAGGATTTTCGGCACAAAAATAAGTTTTCTCGCCTTTTTGGGACGAGACCGCCGTCTCGAAATCGAGACCGCCGTCTCGCCTTAGGCAAGTGGCGAGACCGCCGTCTCGTTTGACGAGACGGCAGTCTCGCCACCTGCAAATGGCGAGACGACGGTCTCACTTTCCCAGACGCCGGTCTCGCCACCTGCGCAGGACGAGACGGCGGTCTCGCTTTCCCAGACGGTGGTCTCGCCACCTGCGAAGGACGAGACGACGGTCTGGTTTGGCGAGACGGCGGTCTCGACCCTGTCAGACGAGAACGGCGGTCTCGCCACTGCCAGGCGCAAAAACCTATAAATAGGGGTCCTCCCCCCCTCATTTCCACACACCACACAGCTTTAGCTCTCCCTTCTCTCTAAAACTTCTCTCTAGAATCCCTCCGACGCATTTCCGGAGCTTCTGAGTGCTTTTTTGAGCGTTTTTTCGACGTCTACAAGAGTTCCCAGCGTCATGTAGAGTGAAGGGCTGCCAAAAAGCACCCATTTTTGTTAAAGAAATAAAAAAAGAAAGCTTGCTTCGGAGGTTTAAATTCTCCCTCTCTACTTTTACTGCTTTAATTTTAAATTATGCAATAGATTAGGACCATGTAGTCATAATTTTAAAATTCTGCAAAATAAAAAGGGCAAAAGCGTATTTTTCCGGTTTATTTATTAACTAAGTAGCTGGCCTATCATAGGGAACCCGAAAGGGGCGTAGTAAAGGAACTAATACTTCCTTTACACGTAACTAACTCCCTTACCCAACTCTGGTTCTAATGACCAAAGTTGGTTTTTCGAAAACCAACGCCTTTTTAAAACTCCTTTTCCGATGTTTCCGGTAAAAACATCGGTGGCGACTCCACAGAACCCTACAAAAATTAGTCCTTGGGTTAGCCCGGTTATCGGACAACCCAAGGACGCCCTTTCGAAAACCTCGCCCCTAGGTTAGCCCGGTTATCGGACAACCTAAAGGCGTTGTAACCACCCATAAAAAACGCGAAAACAAAAAAGGGTTGAAACCATCGCGTCGCTCTGACCGCCTTCTTTTTTTATACAGCGGCGACAGATGGCGACTCCACTGGGGAAGCCTTGAGAGTTGATCTCATTTAGTGATGGGCCGGCTTAAAAATAAATAAACCAAGAAAATAACGCTTTTGCCCTTAACTTGTATTATAACATGTTTTACGGTTTGGCTTTAATAACTGTTGTTTGTTTATAATTACACAATTGTTTGAAATAAAAATTGTACACAAACCCTTGCACACAACAGTTCCCTCTATACCCGGGGGCAAGTGAGAAAACCATAGGGAGTGGGTGGCAGGTACGGATCGCTGTAGTGAGGGCCTTGAGCCCACCGGTGTGATCGGAAACCACCACTCAAGGTGATAACCTTCCTCTTTTGGCAACAAGACTGACTATGGCCTTAGTGCTAAGAATGGTCGGACGGCTGGAGAGTGGGGACCCTATAATAGGGGCACCTTGGGGGCCTTAGCCTGGTGAGAACAGTTAGAACCAACCCTTGCCAATGCACTTTTCTGCAGGAAAACCCTACCTCGTGATAAAAATGAATTCTCGCCTGTTCGCGGATGACCGAATTGTGTGTGCATATGTTTGTTGCATTTTTCTGTTGCATAGCATAAACAAACAACAGAACAAAAATCACAAAAACAAAAAATATTTTTTCAAATAAACACCCTTATCTCGGACAGTCTGCCTTTTAGCTAGCCTGGTTTCAGGTTGTTTATAAGCTAAGTAGCCACGCAGTTCCGACAGAAGAGATAAGGGACGCTAAATAACCCTTTCGCATAAAGCCATATTTTATCTCGGACAGTCTGCCTTTTAGCTAGCTTGGTTTCAGGTTCTTTGTAAGCTAAGTAGTCACGCAGTTCCGACAGAAGAGATAAAAAAAATAAAAGAAATAAATAACAATACCAGAAAATAAATAAATCAATTTCTGACAAAGTCAAATCATTCATATTACATCATACCACGAGTGAAGAAAAACCAAGAGAGAAAATAAAAAGTGATAGCGCATTCAGCATCATTTAAATAGAATCTCTCATGCATAAGCATACCCATTTTAGTTTAAGCACTCAAACATGCCTTAATAAACCTTTTTGGGCATTCTAGAAAGTGGCTAGTCCTCTCCCCACTCGTACTCGTGCACAAAAAGTAAAAGTGATGAAAACCCTAGAGGAGCAGAACAGAAAGCTCACCGCGGAGGTCAATACCCTCCGCGAGCAGATGGCCCAATTAATGGAGGTCGTACGCCAAGGACAAAGCAAGGGCGAAGACCAAGCTGAACATATCCCTCCCCATGAGGAAGAGGAGGAAGAATACTTTTTTGATGGGAAGGATGCTAAGACTGCACGCATCCTTACCCCAGAAGTATCCAAACAGCAACTCTTTGCCCTAGAGGTGAGGCTTAAGGCAGTAGAAGGGAACAACTTCGACGTCAAGGAAGTGGTGGACATGTGCCTGGTGAAGAACATCCGTTTCCCTCCCAAATTTAAAATCCCGGACTTCCCCAAGTACGCCAGGATGACCTGCCCAAAGAATCATCTTACGATGTATTGTCGTAAGATGGCCGCCCATGCCGAGAACGAAAAACTCCTGATCCACTGCTTCTAGGAGAGTCTGGTGGATACAACTCTCAACTGGTACATGCAGTTAGAGAGAGGGCAGGTCCAGAACTGGAAACAGCTGGTTGACGCTTTTCTCCGCCGTTACCGATACAACATCGATCTGACCCCCGACAGGTCAGATCTCAGGACTCTAAGTAAAAGGAACGACGAGCCTTTTAAAGCATACGCCCAAAGGTGGAGGGAGATGGCAGCCCAAATCGAGCCTCCTTTGACGGACAAGGAGACAGTGGCTATGTTCATCGATTCGCTGACCGGAGCGTACTACGATAAGGCGATAGCCAGTACCTCCAATCTCTTTTCGGACATAGTCACTGTGGGGGAAAGAGTAGAGCAGGGGCTGAGGAGCGGGAAGATAGCACAGTCCTCCCAAGCTGGCGTCTCATTCAGGAAGCCTGCTGGCAAGAAGAAGGATGAATTTGTGCATGCAATCAACTTTGCCACTCCTTCTTCTACCCCGCAAACGCCCAGGCAGACCCGCAAGAAAGAGAGGAAGTTCACTCCAATCTCCACTTCCTATGGACTGCTGCTGCCTCAGCTGTTGGAGGCTAAGCTCCTGACCTGCGTTCCTCCCAAGAAGCAGTTGGAGCCTCCCTACCCCAAATGGTATAAGCCCAACGAGAAATGCGCTTACCATTCGGGTTCACCCGGGCACTCTATAGAAAATTGCTTGACCCTTAAGTATTGGGTTCAAGAATTAATCGACGCTGGGTGGATAACTTTCGACGTCTCTACTTCCGATGTCGACACCAAACCTCTATCGAAGCCGGAGTAGCAGAGAGGGAGGACTGTGAGGATCAGCCCTAGGGTTTTTTTTAAGCTTTTCTCTACATCTCCTGTGGTCCCCGCGCGTGGCCGCAGGAATTTTTGATTAATAGGGCTTGTACATACATTTCTCATTTTCATTAATATACGAGGCATTGTGTCATATTCATTCTTTTCCCTCTTCTATTTATTATTCTTTCAAAGGTAAATTGAATAATAAAATCTATGACTAAAACAAAACCTAAAAACACATCATGTCTGTGATTGATGAATCTCCGTGGACCTCGGATACGGAAGGCGAATGGGTCGGGTCCGACAGTGAGCAGGAGACCATTTCTCCGGATATGTAAAGAATGTTGGAAAAGGAAACACACATCATACAACCGCATCAAGAGGAAATAGAAATCGTTAATTTGGGAAAAAAGGATGAAGAGAAAAAGGTGAACATCAGCACCCAAATGGAAAGTAGCATAAAAAAGGGATTAATACAGCTTCTGAAAGAATATATAGATGTATTCGCTTGGTCGTATCATGACATGCCTGGGCTCGACACGAGCATAGTGGAACATAGATTGCCATTAAAAGAGGGGTTCCGACCTGTAAAACAAAAACTCAGAAGAATCAAACCCGATTGGTCCCTAATGATAAAGGAGGAGGTGCAAAGGCAATTGGATGCCAACTTTCTTGTAGTTTCCAAATACCCAGAATGGTTGGCCAACATAGTACCCGTCATCAAAAAGACCAGGAAGGTTAGGGTCTGCGTGGATTATAGGGACCTCAATCGAGCAAGTCCAAAGGATGACTTTCCCCTACCGCACATAGACACGCTGGTAGATCATACCGCTACCAACACACTATACTCCTTCATGGATGGATATGCGGGGTATAACCAAATCAAGCTGGCCGTTGAGGATAGAGAAAAAACCTCCTTCATTACACCATGGGGCACCTTCTGCTATCGTGTAATGCCCTTCGGAATGAGAATGCGGGGGCAACCTATCAAAGGGCTATGGTGACGCTGTTCCATGACATGATCCACAAGGAAATAGAAGTATATGTGGATGACATGATTGCCAAGTCCAGAAATGAAATGGACCACATTCATTATCTCAAAAAGCTTTTTGACCGACTCCGAAAGTATCAACTCAAACTGAACCCGGAAAAATGTACTTTCGGAGTACGATCAGGAAAACTCCTAGGGTTCATTGTCAGCAAAAGAGGAATTGAGGTGGACCCCGATAAAACAAAGGCGATTCTGGAAATGCCTCCACCAAGCACAGAAAAGGAGGTCAGAGGTTTTCTAGGACGGATCAACTACATTGCTCGTTTCATCGCATAGTTGACAGATAAATGTATCCCCATCTTTAAACTGTTGCGCAAAAACCAGCCAACGGTGTGGAATGAAGAATGCCAACAAGCGTTCGATAAAATCAAAACTTGTTTAACCAATCCGCCAGTATTGGTACCACCCGTTGAAGGGAGACCTCTGATCCTATATCTATCAATCCTCGAAGAGTCCATGGGATGTGTGCTCGGCCAACATGATGAAACCGGGAAAAAGGAACAGGCCATCTACTATCTCAGTAAAAAATTCTCAGATTATGAAACCCGCTATACACCATTCGAAAAAACCTGTTGCGCATTGGTGTGGGTCACTCAACGTCTCAGACAGTACATGGCTCGACATACAACATGGTTGGTCTCCAAAATGGATCCAATCAAATACCTCTTTGAAAAGCCCATCTTAACTGGAAGAATAGCTAGGTGGCAGGTTCTCCTCTCAGAATTTGACATCATTCACGTCACCCAAAAAGCTATTAAGGGCAGCCCCCTGGCAGATTATTTAGCCCACGGATCAACGAATGAATATCAATCCCTACAAGACAATTTTCCTGATGAGCATATAATGCATATCGAACACGAAGAGACCAAAGAAGAGGCATGGACCATGTTTTTCGACGGGGCCCAAACATGCTTGGACACGGGATAGGAGCTATTTTGATATCCCCCGAAAAGAAACACATCCCTGTAACGGCCAGGCTTAATTTCGATTGTACCAACAACATGGCCGAATACGAAGCATGTGCGTTAGGGATCCGAGCGGCTTTAGATCATGGGTTCACTAAGCTCAAAATATTCGGTGACTCATCCCTCGTCATCTACCCACTTAAAGGTGAATGGGAAACCCGAAACTCCAAGTTAATCCCATATCTAGAATACATCCAGGACTTGGTCTTAAAAATGGAAAGTGTCACCTTCCAGTACGTACCCCGGGAAGACAATCAAATTGCCGATGCCCTTGCCACCCTATCATCCATGTTTGCCCTAGATCAAGAACATGAGATGCCAATTATTCAAGTCAAGCTGCATGATAAACAAGCTTTCTGCATGGCAGTAAATGGCGAGCACGATCAAAACCCCTGGTATCATGACATCAAGCAGTATCTCATGAAGGGTGAATATCCCGAGGGAATCAACGACAATGACAAATGAACTATTCGTAAGAGGACCGTAGGGTTCACGTTGATTGAAGGAACCCTCTACAAAAAGAGCCCCGATTCCACTCTCTTAAGGTGTGTGGACCAAGAAGAAGCCCAAACCTTGATAAAAGAAATCCACAAAGGGACTTTTGGAACCCACGCACCCGGGCATGTCATGGCAAAGAAAATCCTTAGGGCAGAGTATTTTTGGTCCACGATGGAAGCCGATTGTCACCAATATGCCAAGAAGTGTCATAAATGCCAAATCTATGCTGATAATATTCATGTGTCGCCCGCACCTTTCAGTAACCTGACTACACCATGGCCATTTTCTATGTGGGGAATGGATGTCATCGGACCCATCGAACCCGGAGCATCTAACGGCCATCGCTTCATCTTGGTAGCAATCGACTATTTCACCAAGTGGGTTGAGGCGACGTCATATGCGCATGTGACTCGGAAAGTGGTGACCACCTTCGTCAAGAAAAACATTATATGTCGGTACGGCATCCCCCATAAGCTCATTACTAATAATGGGACCAATCTCAACAATAAAATGATGGAGGAATTATGCCAAGACTTCAAAATCCAGCACCACAATTCCTCTCCGTACCGACCAAAGATGAACGGTGCAGTAGAGGCAGCCAATAAAAATATCAAGAAAATCATCCAGAAAATGGTGGTCACCTACAAAGACTAGCATGAGATGCTTCCCTTCGCCTTACATGGCTACCGAACGTCGGTACGAACCTCCACAGGAGCTACCCCTTTTTCCCTCGTATACGGTATGGAAGCCGTACTACCAGTAGAGGTCGAAATACCCTCCCTACGAGTTGTCATGGAAGCAAAGTTGACAGAAGCTGAATGGGTCCAAAATCGGTATGATCAGTTGAACCTAATCGAAGAAAAATGGCTGGACGCCATATGTCGAGGGAAAGCTTACCAAAGGAAAATCAAGAAAGCCTACGACAAGAAGGTCAATCCCCGCACTTTCCAAGAAGGAGATCTAGTAGTAAAGAAACTGCTTCCAGCCCAGAAAGACAAAATCGGGAAATGGACAGCAAACTACGAAGGACCCTTTGTGGTCAAGCGAGCCTTCTCAGGAGGAGCCCTTATCCTCACCAATATGGATGGAGAAGAGCTCTGGTATCCTGTTAACTCAAATGCGGTGAAAAAATATTACGCCTAAAGACATTGTTCATGACCCGTCAGGATGAAAACTCGCAAAGAGCGTCCTGGGCAAAACATAGGGTCTATATTCCTCGCTAGGACACGTCCTAGGCAAAAATCAGAGGTTCGAAAAAAAAAAAAAAACAACATAAAGAGAGAGCAATGATTACCTTAGCCGAAAACCGCAAAGGCGACTAAGGTAATACCTCCACAATAGTAAGCAGACTTCACATTGTCTTCACTCCAGATTCGAGCATCTCACTAAAGGGACCAGGAAAAATGGGGAAACAGAGATCTCAGACATGATTATGGCACCCTCATACAGTTTAGCCAACCTTGGCCAGCCTTGCTTACAAATTCTTTTGTAAACCCCCATGTAAAAATAAACCATCTGTTTATATCAATAAAATTGTCTTTTCTTCTCTTTACCCACTTGTGTGAATGCCTCTGTATTAACGAAATATGAGCATGCATAAAACAAGCAATTCGAGAAAGCATAAAAACAAAGACGAACATCACCAACCAGGGCTGTCCCAAGTAAAAAGTACAGGGTAGCCTGCTAGATCGAAAACCCGCAAAGGGCGGTCTAGGCAAAAGATAAGGCTTTCATAAAAAGGAAAAAGAGCCCACCAAAAAAAAAAAAAAAAGTTTAATTTAAAACCCGCTAGATCGAAAACCCGCAAAGGGCGGTCTAGGCAAAAGATAGGGTTAAAACAAAAGTACAAAAAGAATAGTCACAAGGGAACAAAAAGAAGAAAGTATCGGTCACTTTCTAGATGTCCTCAACTAAAATAAATTGCATCAACAACATCCACACACAAGTAGTCGCACAAATAGGACTTTGTCAGGATCAAAACAAACAAACACACTTCACAACAAAAAAGACATTCATGTCAAGAAGATCATCTTCATGTTTGCATAGAGGTACCCCGGTAAGACTCTATCAAATCATATATCCAACCAACAAAATTTCGACTGCCAAGCGAGAGTCGAACAAAAACCAAAGACCCATCTGACCAGCCAGCAAGAATCGGATAGTCACCACTCAAAAATCAAAAACAAAGAATCCCCAGCAACCAAGCAAGCTGGATGAGCACCCACAAAATTCCCGGCACAACCCGGATGACCGTTCAAAGAGGTCCAGGTACATCTACCAACCCAGAAATCACTCCCCAAGGAGCCGGCGCATGAGCTACCCGAGCAGTAAGCCGCCACTACCACCAGTCCTACGCAGTGGACTGTACCAGCCAGATAGGAGGTTCATACCTATTAACCAGCACACAAGGAGTGCCTAATCGGCGCATGAGCTACCCGAGCAGTAAGCCGCCACTACCACCAGTCCTACGCAATGGACTGTACCAGCCAGATAGGGGGTTCATACCTATTAACCAGCACACAAGGAGTGCCTAACCGGCGCATGGGCCACCTGAACAGTAAGCCGCCACTACCACCAGTCCTACGCAGTGGACTGTACCAGCCTGATAGGGGGTTTATACCTATCAACCTGCGCACGCGTTGCGCCTGATCTGCGCTTGAGCCGGATCAGTAAGTCGCACTACCACCCTGATGGGGGGCTCATACCCATCCAGTCCCATGCAACAGACTGCAACTACCAGCCTGATGGGGGGTTCATACCCATCCAGTCCCACACAACGGACTACAACTACCAGCCTGATGGGGGGTTCATACCCATCCAGTCCCACACAACGGACTGCAACTACCAGCCTGATGGGGGGTTTATACCCATCAATCGAAGGATCGACTACCGTCAGAAGGAGTATCCTGAGGTTCTACCACGTGTCCACCGAAGGGATCGGCTACCATCAGAAGAAGTATCCCGGAAGTGCACGAACACCAACATTTTCCCCAGAAGATCAGCCGCCGCAAGACGGAGCATCCGAAGGGTGACCGGGCAAGTAGGTCAACTCCTTTACCTTCCTGTCAATCTGTCTGGCACAACAGGCCAACAACTGACTAGTCAGGTAAAGGGGGGGCAGCTGTAGACCTCAAATCTTGCCCGACCTCCAAATATAGAGTAAAAGACTTCCTATTCAAAGATGGACGAAGCCTAACAAGCCACTAGGAGAGACTATTAGGCCCCATACTAGGATAGGAAGGATTTTCGGCACAAAAATAAGTTTTCTCGCCTTTTTGGGACGAGACCGCCGTCTCAAAATCGAGACCGCCATCTCGCCACCTGCAAATGGCGAGACGACGGTCTCGCTTTCCCAGACGGTGGTCTCGCCACCTGCGCAGGACGAGACGGCGGTCTCGCTTTCCCAGACGGCGGTCTCGCCACCTGCGAAGGACGAGACGGCAATCTCGTTTGGCGAGACGGCGGTCTCGACCCTGTCAGACGAGAACGACGGTCTCGCCACTGCCAGACGCGAAAACCTATAAATAGGGGTTCTCCCCCCCTCATTTCCACACACCACACAGCTTTAGCTCTCCCTTCTCTCTAAAACTTCTCTCTAGAATCCCTCCGACGCATTTCCGGAGCTTCTGAGTGCTTTTTTGAGCGTTTTTTCGACGTCTAGAAGAGTTCCCAGCGTCGTGTAGAGTGAAGGGCCGCCAAAAAGCACCCATTTTTGTTAAAGAAATAAAAAAAGAAAGCTTGCTTCGGAGGTTTAAATTCTCCCTCTCTACTTTTACTCGCTTTAATTTTAAATTATGAAATAGATTAGGGCCATGTAGTCATAATTTTAAAATTCCGCAAAATAAAAAGGGCAAAAGCGTATTTTTCGGTTTATTTATTAACTAAGTAGCCGACCTATCATAGGGAACCCGAAAGGGGCGTAGTAAAGGAACTAATACTTCCTTTACACGTAACTAACTCCCTTACCCAACTCTGGTTCTAATGACCAAAGTTGGTTTTTCGAAAACCAACGCCTTTTTAAAACTCCTTTTCCGATGTTTCCGGTAAAAATATCGGTGGCGACTCCACATAACCCTACAAAAATTAGTCCTTGGGTTAGCCCGGTTATCGGACAACCCAAGGACGCCCTTTCGAAAACCTCGCCCCTAGGTTAGCCCGGTTATTGGACAACCTAAAGGCGTTGTAACCACCCATAAAAAACGTGAAAACAAAAAAGGGTTGAAACCATCGCGTCGCTCCGACCGCCTTCTTTTTTTAGACGGCGGCGACAGGGGTGAATTGATCTTTAAAAGATTTTTGCACTTTCTTGATACAGATTATCTATTTCAAAGATTTTGAATTCTGACCACTTTTTGAATTAGGAAAAACAAGCAATTCAATATAGAGCATAAGCAGAATTAAAGAGAGTAAGGTTTAGAGAAATACAACCAAGATTTATACTGGTTCACCCAAACCACAGGGCTACATCCAGTTCTCAGCCAAATTCCAACTGAGTTCCACTAGATTGAATGTTTTACAAATTACATTTCCGAATCACACAACACTCAATCTATCCCAAGAACCAAATTCTAGTTCTTGCACCTAAACCTTCACCAAGAACCAAATTCCAGTTCTTGTACAAACCTGCAACCAAATTCTAGTCACAGAAACCGTATCCAACTATTCTAGACACTCACAATAGAGAAAAAATTTACAGAAAACAAAGGAGAAGAAATCAGAACACTCAAACCCGATTATGCCGCTCCTACAGTATGAGTTTCTTCACCAAAAGAAAGCAAAAATTGCCTCAAGAAAGAACTTTGAAAAACTCCACAAAACTTGTGCGAGTCATTCTTGAAAATTGCTCTTAAGATTGCTTGATTGATTCTTAAAAGATGTTGTTTTAAAATGTTGAATCAAATCTGTTTATATAGAGTCATTTCTAACTAACTGGTTTAATTAATCGATTAATTGTTCTTTTAATCAATTATTAAATCTTGATTAATCGATTAATTCTTCTTTTAATCGGTTAAAATGTGTTTGATCATTTTCCAGATTTATTTTAACTGATGCAATGATGGTTTAGTCGATTAAAATAGTTAAACAAAAATTCTCTAAGTTATTTTAATCGATTAATTCGCATTTTAATCGATTAATATTTTGCCAAATATTTTCAAAAAACTTCCTAAGTGATTTTAACTAATAACAACAAGTTTTAATTGATTAAAACATTTGACCAAAATTCTTTTAAGTTGTTTTAATCGATTAATTCGATGTTACATCGATTAAAATTCTGACAGAACACTTTTCAAAACACTTCAAGTCATTTTAATCGATTATTTCGAAGTTATATCAATTAAAATACTGCCAAAACACTTTTATAAACATCTTAAGTTATTTTAATCGATTATTTTGAAATTGCATCGATTAAAATACTGCCAGAACACTTTTCAAAACATCTTAAGTGATTTTAATCGATTATTTTTAATCTATATAAGTTAAAATACTGGCATAAGGTTTTCAAATACTCCTTTAATGAAAATAATCGATCATTTCAAAGGTGTATCGATTAAAACAGCTTGACTTCATCAAATCCACAACATCTTCATTTTATCAAATGATTGAATAAGATCTTCATCACTTTCATGAACAACCTTTTTTCCTTCTCTCATACAAAGGACACTTGTTACCACAAGTCATGTTGACCCCAAATCTTGCCAGGCTCCACAAAAAGGCCAGAAATCCTTCGTTCTGACGAAGAATAAAGCTTCATAGGGCCTCTAGTAGTGTCTACTAGGTCTCATTCAGAATAAGGACGGATTTTTGGGGAAATAAAAATTCATTTTTGTCAGGGAAGCAGTGGATGGCCATCCAGCATAGCCAGACGGCTGTCCACTCTGATTTTTCAACTATGGACGGTCGTCCACCTTAACCAGACAACCATCATCCTAAAAATGAGGCATGGACGGTCGTCCATGCTAGACAGACGGGTGTCCACCCTTAATTTTGGCCATGGACGACCGTCCATGATGGCCAGACGACCGTTCATGGTTCCCTGGCTTGTTTCCCTATAAATAGGAGCCTCATTTCTCATTTTTCACACACTATTCACTCCTACCACACTCTAGGAAGCCTTTTGGCACTTTAGAGTGACTCTGAGCATTTTTCCAGAGTTCGAGTGAGCTTTTCGATTTCCGATTAAGGTAGAAATCGGTTAAGGAGGTCTCTCTTTGACACATCCACCCCTCAATAGAGTGAAATTTTCTCTTTTGCGGGTGAGGAGCGTTCTTGTAGAGCGAGGGGACAACCAAAAAGCATCCTCAAGTCTTGAAGTATTAATAGAAAGCTCGCTGCGGAGGTTCCTTCTCTATTCTCTCTCTTTTACTACTTTCCTTGTATGCATTAGATACTAGGACCATGTAGATATTTAAATTCTGCCAGTAGATAAATAAATAGGGTAAAAGCATAGTTTCTTTCAGTCTTTATTTTACGAACTAGTCTATCATAGGGAACCCAGAAGGGGCATTGTGGGGTGCTAACACCTTCCCCACACGTAACTATCTCCTTTACCCAACTCTAGTTGTAATGGCCAAAGTTGATTTTCCTAAACCAATGCCTTCTTTTTTTCCTTTTTCGATGTTTATGGTAAAAACATCGGTGGAAACTCCATAGAACCCTTTACGAAAACCTCGGCTTTAGGTTCAACCTGGTTATCGCACAACCTAAAAGCGTTGAACATCTTTTTAGAAAACGTGAGTCATTCAAAACCATCGCGTCACTCCGACCGCCTCTTTTGACGGCGGTGACAGATGGCGACTCCACTAGGGAAGTTAGAAAGTTGATCTCATTTAGTGATGGACTAATTCAAATAATAATTATTTGAAATTATGCTTTTACCCTTCCTTGTATTTATAACATGCTTTATTCTATGGCTTTAATAACTATTGTATGTTTATTTTTTGCAATTGTTTGAAATAACAATTGTACACAAACCTTTGCACACAATAGTCCCTCTATACCCGGGGGTGTCGCCGCCGTCAAAAGAGGCGATCGGAGCGACGCGATGGTTCTGACTTTCCATTTTTCGTGTTTTTAATGGTGAGGTTACAACGCTTTTTGGTTGTCCAATAACTGGGCTGAACCTAAGGGCGAGGTTTTCGAAAGGGTGTTCTTAGATCGTCCGATAATAGGGCTGACCTAAGAACAAGTTTTAAAGGGTTCTTACGGAGTCACCACCGATGTTTTTACCGGAAACATAAAAAAAGGAGAGAAAAGTCATTAGTTTTCAAAAACCAACTTTGGTCATTAAAACCAGAGTTGGGTAAGGGAGTTAGTTACGTGTAAGGGAAGTGTTAGTTCCCTCACGACGCCCCTTTCGGGTTCCCTATGACAGGCTAGTTATTTTATAAATAAACTTTCGAAATGACGCTCTTACCCTTTTATTCGCGGAATTAAAATAATGACTACATGGCCCTAATAGCTATTGCGTAATTTAATATAAGTAAAAAGGTAGTAAAAGAGAGGGAGAGAGTGAAGAAACCTCTGAAGCAAGCTTTTGATTAATTCTCTTGAAAAAGAGGGTGCATTTTGGCAGCCTTGCGCTCTTTCAACGCCAAAATCTCACTCGAAAACGCTATAAAAAGCTCTTTTAGACACTCAGAAACTCCGGAAATGCTTCGAAGGGACTCTAAGAGAAGAATTTGGAGAAAGTGTAGAAGGGAAAGTGGAAGAACTGTGAGAAATGAAGGGGGGAGCACTCACTATTTATAGGGATTTGCGCCTGTCAAGTCGAGACGGCAATCCCGACTTGCAAGGTCGAGACGACGGTCTTGTTTGGCAAGATGGCGGTCTCGACTTGCAAAGTGGTGAGAAGGCCTTCTCGCCAAACGGGAGGGGGGTCTCGCCAATGGTAAGTGGCGAGACAATGATCTTGCCAAATGAGCTTTTCCTAGCTCTCTATCTACCATAAAGGCTGGTTTCTCCCATGCTCTTCGCACAACCAGTGAATTAGCAATCGTGCATGGGTCTCCGAAGAAACAGTGTCCTCCGAGCTCCCCTCAAGATATTGTAGTTTGAGTCCTCATGAGTTGTCTCATAGCTACTCTCGGCGAATAGGCTATACAACCCCTGAGTCCTATCAATGGTATGCTCGAGTAATCCCCACATCTGATGAGGACTGGGCTGGGTCGGAACCAAGGGCAAACCCAGGACAATTGGTTGGCGTCCCATTGTTCCAACTCGACCTTCCACTCTGAGATTAGACGTTGTTGGAGAGGGATTTTGGAGAAGCTCCTCAAAGGGTCGGGGAACATCCCCATATGACTAGAGGCGTAGAAATGTGTGATTCCCCACACAAAAAGTATTGAAGAGCAACATCTAAGTGTTTTTCCTTGCTTCTGGAGGCAAAATTCCACCGAGAGCAAGGTGTCGGCAAGAAGTGCAGGTAAGGGACTCTTTGAGTTTACGTCCCAGGCGAAGAAGGCATCCATGACGGCTTGGTCTATTGTGTCGATATGAAAGGGAAACAAGATTGTTCCAAATATGATCAAGGCCAGGGTTTTGTTGAAAGCAGTTCATTCTGCCTTTTCAGCCAAAGAAGACAGATGGTCTTCTAACATTGAGACTCTCCAACCCTAGATGTTCCCTTTTTCTATCAGGGTAGTCTGCCGGAAAGGTAATCGGATGATGGCAGCAATTTGTGCTGCAGAAGTATATGTCCCGTGGCGAATATGGACCCCGGCTGATTTGGGCCATTTTAACATAAGTTCATACTCCTCCAAAGTAGGCACCATATCGAACTGCGGAAATTCGAAGCAGTGCAGACTAGAGTTCCAAAAATGAACTAGGACCCTGATAAAAATGGGATCAACACAGATCTTCAATAGGTCGAGGATCCGTCCATAGGATTTTTCGAAGTCGGAGCGGACCTCCGACGGCATTATTGCGCAAAGTCGTTCCACCTTCTCAGTATGGTACCGGGGAATGTCCACTTTCTTCAATTGTCTACTAGTCCCCTCCATTTTCTAAAACAAAAATGCATGTTTTTATGAACATGATGCTTATTGTGGGTATGAATGCGAGTGTTTATTTTCCCTATTTATCATGTTTTATTTCTACATGATGTATGATGGTATTTGCGTATTTTTTGGAAAAATAAACTACCTATATGGATGATTTATGAATTTAATGTCTATGAACAAGGTCTCATTTATTTGATTTGGGTTTTTATTTGATTTTATTTTGTTTTAGAGCCTTTTATCTCTTCTGTCGGACTGCGTGGCTACTTAGCTTACAAAGAACCTGAAGTCAGGCTAGCTAAAAGGCAGACTGTCCGAGATAAAATGGCTTATGAAAGAATAATATTAACGTCCCTTATCTCTTCTGTCGGACTGCGTGGCTACTTATCTGCGATCAGGCGAGAAGTTGTTTTAATCACAAGGTAGGGTTTTCCTGTAGGAAAGTAGATTGGCAAGGGTAGGTTCTAACTGTTCTCAGTACGGCTTAGGCCCCCAAGGTGCCCCCATTATAGGGTCCCCACTCTCCAGCCTTCCGACCATGCTTAGCACTAAGGCCATAGTCAGTCTTTGTGCCAAAAGAGGAAGGTTATCACCTTGAGTGGTGGTTTCTAATCATACCGGTGGGCACATGACCATCACTATGGCAAACCATACCTGCCACCCACTCCCTATGGATTTCTCACTTTCCCCCGGGTATAGAGGGAACTGTTGTGTGCAAAGGTTTGTGTACAGTTTGTATTTCAACCAATTGCGTAAAATAAACAAACAACAATTATTAAAGCTAAGTAAATAAAGCATGTTATAATACAAGGTAGGGTAAAAGCAAATTTCTTAGTTTATTTATTAAACTGGCCCATCACTAAATGGGATCAACTCTCTAGGCTTCCCCAGTGGAGTCGCCATCTGTCGCTGCCGTCAAAAGAGGCGGTCGGAGCGACGCGATGGTTCCGACTTTCCATTTTTCACGTTTTTATGGGTGAGGTTACAACGCCTTTAGGTTGTCCGATAACCGGGCTGAACCTAAGGGCGAGGTTTTCGAAAGGGTGTTCTTAGATCGTCTGATAACCAGGTTGACCTAAGAACAAGTTTGAAAGGGTTCTTATGGAGTCGCCACCGATATTTTTACCGGAAACATCGAAAAAGGAGAGAAAAGGCATTGGTTTTCGAAAACCAACTTTGGTCATTAAAACCAGAGTTGGGTAAGGGAGTTAGTTACGTGTAAGGGAAGTGTTAGTTCCCTCACGACGCCCCTTTCGGGTTCCTTATGACAGGCCAGTTATTTTATAAATAAACTTTCGAAATGACGCTTTTACCCTTTTATTCGCAGAATTAAAATAATGACTACATGGCCCTAATAGCTATTGTGCAATTTAATATAAGTAAAAAGGTAGTAAAAGAGAGGTACTGAGTGAAGAAACCTCCGAAGCAAGCTTTTGATTAATTCTCTTGAAAAATAGGGTGCGTTTTGGTAGCCCTTCGCTCTTACAACGCCGAAATCTCAGTCAAAAATGCTATAAAAAGCTCTTTTAGACACTTAGAAACTCCGGAAATGCTTTAGAGGGACTCTAGGAGAAGAATTTGGAGAAAGTGTAGAAGGGAAAGTGGAAGAACTGTGTGAAATAAAGGGGGGGAGCACTCACTATTTATAGGGATTCGCGCCTGTCAGGTCGAGACGGCGGTCCCGATTGGCAAGGTCGAGATGGCGATCTCGCCATTCGGGACGGCGGTCTCTACTTGCCAAGTGGCGAGGAGGCCTTCTCGCCAAACGAGAGGAGGGTCTCGCCAATGGTAAGTGGTGAGACGACGGTCTCGCCAAACGAGACGGCGGTACCAAAAAGAGAGACGGCGGTCTCGACTCCTAAAGGCGCAAATCCTTATTTTTGTACAGAAAATGCTTCCTACTCTAATATGGGGCCTAATAGTCTATCCTAGTGGCTTTTTAGACTTCCTCCATCTTCGAATAGGAGGTCTTCTGGTCTTATTTTGAGGTCGGGCAAGATTTAGGGTCTACAGGGGGCATGTGGGATAACCTTAGGGAGTGGATGACAGGTACGATTTGTCGTAGTGATGGCCTTGTGCCCAACGGTATGGTCAAAAACCACCACTCAAGGTGATAACCTTCCTCTTTTGGCCTAAAGATTGACAAGGCCCTAGTGCCATGCATGGTCTGAGGGCTGAGAGAGTGGGAACCCTATAATGGGGGCACCTTGGGGTTCTGGCTTTGGTGAGAACAATTAGAACCACCTTGAATATGCACTCTTCTGCAGGATACCCCTACCTCGTAATTAAACATCGTCACTCTGTTCGCAAATGAGTGAATTGTTTGAGCATATGATTGTTGCATTTGTTTGATTCCATTAGCATAGCATAATCATACAACGACAAAAACACCAAAAAATTCAAAATACATGAAAACATAATAAACAACTTTATCTCGGATAGTCTTCATTTAAGCTAGCATGGTTTCACGTTCTTTGTAAGCTAAGTAGTCACGTTGACTAACAGAAGAGATAAAGGATCACAAAAAATAACAAAAAAATAGTAAAAACAAAACATAATACAACAATTTTGACAAAGTCAAAACATTCATTTCAAAACAATAATAACAAAATCTAATAAAAAGATTTTGACAAAGTCAACCATTCATACCCTAATCATTTCAAGAGTGGTAAAAATAAGAGAGAAAATAAATGCATAAGGAAAATATGCATACACATCATCCTAATAAAATCTCTCATGCATAAACACATTCATTCTAGGGGGCAATTAGATGTCCTTAAGACAAAGGTGAAAGAGGCCCCAATCACATTTGTAACCTTCCACAAGGTAGGGATGTCGCCGCCATCAAAAGAGGCGATCAAAGTGACGCAATAGTTTTGCTTTGACTCGCGTTTTTTAAAGTGATGCTACAACGCCTTTAGGTTGTTCGATAACGGGGCTGGACCTAAAGGCGAGATTTTTGAAAAAGTGTTCTGAAGTCGCCACTGAAGCACTTGGTGGATTTGATGAAGACATAGATATAACTTAGGTTGTGGGTGTGTAGATGATTAGGGTTTTAAGTTTAAGCACTTAATCTCTTGATAGGCCATTATATTTTGTGATAAGCACCTTAAAATGATGCATCTCATTGAAAATCATTTTTCTGCATGAAAAACTTACGTTTAAGTATTAAAAGAATTAACTAAGTTTTTTCTCAATCTGTTGAAAAGGATTTTCAATCTGTTAAAATCACTTAACATAATAAATGGTCATACATAATCGAAAATTCAATTGATTGATTCGCGGAATCAACAAGTTAAAATAACTCAATGAATTTTCAATATCAAGTTTCGCATTTTTCAATCTGTTGAAATGATTTTAAATCTGTTGAAATATTTTTCAAACTGTTGAAACGAGAGAGACTATTTTTTAAACTAAGTATTTGCAGGAATTTAATCTGTTGAAATGATTTTCAATCGATTGAAACAGAGTGCTGTCATTTTTCATTAAGTTGTTTTAATCCATTAAAACTCGAATCAATCGATTAAATGGAACTTTAAAATGAATTCAATCGATTGAATCGATGTCTTAATCGATTAAAAGGAACTTTAAATGAAATCAATCGATTGAATCGATCTTTTAATCGATTGAAATAATACTCTAATCGATCATAGTTTTGTTATAATCGATCATAACTCATTCTGATCGATCATAGTTTTATTCTGATCGATCATAACTCATTCGATCGATCATAGTTTTATTCTGATCGATCATAACTCAGTCTAATCAATCATTCTTTCGTTTTAATCGATCAGATTCTCTTCTAAACCTGTTTTATCGCTAACCAACTTATCTTTTGACTCTCTAAAACAGTTTTTAACAGATGAAACGTTCGTTTTTCTGATTTACTCTATATATACAGATTTGATCTATCTTTTGAACATACAATACAACACACTACTTGAGAAAACTTGTGAAATCAATCTGTGAAACTCTCATACGTGACTTTCTCTGCATTCAAGAATCTTTTTCATATCATAAGGTGCTCGTGATCAGAATTGTGGTCATTCAAAGAGAGAAAGTGCTGATAGAATTGGTTCTGGACAATTAGAAACTTCAAGTCCAGGTTTATTCTTTTCATATTCTTTTGTAAAGTTTGATTGTGCAGGTTGGATTGTAATCTGCACTTGGTACAAGAATCTGGATTTGGTTACTTGGGTGGTTTTCAAGATTCTGTCTTGTGGGTTTTGCAAGATTGTTCTTGGGGTAGATTGGTGAGTATCTACTCGGTTGTAATTTTTCACTTGGTATTAGTGAAACTTGACTGGTTTGTCAAGAACTGGATGTAGCTCTGGATTAGAGTGAACCAAGTATAAACTTGTGTGTTAATATTCTTCTTTCATCTCTTTTAATTTCTGTCTTTAATCGTACTCGTGTTTAAATCAAATTACCTTTGCAAAGATTGAATAAAGATAACTCATTCTTCCAAAAGAAAGTAAGATTTGCGAAAAAGTTTTAAAGTTCAATTCACCCCCCTCTTGAACTCAACCATTAATTCTTTCAATTGGCATCAGAGCTGGTTCTTGTAAGTTACTCAAGGAATCGGTCCAATGGCTGAGGGAAAGATGAATTTTTTAGAAGGAGCCTCCATAAACAGGCCTCCACTTTTTTCTGGTGTGAATTATTCTTTCTGGAAGGTTAGAATGAAAATCTTTATTGAATCTCTTGATAGAGGCATTTGGGAAACAATTGTTAATGGTCCTTATAAACCAACTCATACTGTAGATGGTAAAGTAGTCGAAAAAGATTGGGCTGAATTAAGCTGATGTAGAAAATAGGAAAGTCCAATATGATTATACTCGCAAAAAATATTATTACCTCTACTTTAAATCTTGATGAGTTTTTCAGGGTGTCTCGAGTGTGCCTCGCCAAAGAGATGTGGGAAATTTTAGAGGTTACACATGAAGGAACGTCTGATGTGAAAAGGGCAAGAAAGCATGAGTTAATCGGGGACTATGAGTTGTTTAAAATGCAGCAAGGAGAAACAATTGCAGATGTGCGTAAAAGGTTCACGCACATAGTTAATCATCTAATCGGGTTAGGAAAGACTTTTGACAAAGAAGAGTTGAACATCAAAATTTTAAAGTGTTTGGACAGAACATGGCAACCAAAGGTGACAAGAATATCGGAATCAAGAGACTTGACTCGAAATGACTACCGCTTCACTTTTTGGTAAGTTGAGGGAACATGAGTTGGAAATCAATTGGTTCAAAGAACAAGAGAATGCAGAAAAGAAAACTAGAAATATTGTTCTCAAGACAATTGAAGAAAACAGTGGATCTGAAGAAGATGAATCAGAGAACCTAACTTTATTGGTTAAGAAATTTGGAAAATTTCTTAGAAGAAAGAACAGAATTGGCCAAGTAAAAAGGTACAATGATAAAAAGACTGAATCTGTTCAAAATAATATTACTTGTTATTCTTGTGGTAAACAGGGTCACATAAAGAGTGATTGTCCGGAAAAGACCAAGAATCAGAACAAGAAAGAATCAAGATACAAAGGGAAAAAGGCTTATATAGCCTGGCAAGACAATGATTCATCTTCCAGCTCTGAATCCGAAAGTGAGGAGGTGAACCTGTGCTTGATGGCTGGCTGTGAATCCTCTTCATCACATGAACAGCAACAAGAGTCCCTTTGGTATCTAGACAGCGGATGCTCAAGGCACATGACAGGTGACATTTCAAAATTCCAGAAGCTGAAATTGAAGAATGGAGGTCATGTGACTTATGGAGACAACAACAGAGGAAGAATTCTAGGTTCTGGAGATATTGGTGATGGTGAATCAGTAATCATTCACAATGTTCTTCTGGTTGAAGGTCTCAAGCACAATCTGATAAGCATAAGTCAGTTATGTGATCTTGGTCACAAAGTCATTTTCAAACCAGAAAAGTGCCTTATTTGTGAGCCAGAATCTGATACGGTAATGTTGGTAGGTAAGAGGTTAAACAATATATACATGTTAGATATCAAACAGTCTATATCATCTCAAAGTTGTCTTCTTACTAAAGAAGAAGAATCTTGGTTGTGGCATAGAAGACTTGCTCATATACATCTTAAACATCTTGACAAACTGATTTCAAAAGATTTAGTTTCTGGGCTGCCTAAGCTTCAGATCTTGAAAGACAAAATCTGTGAAGCTTGTTTGAAAGGCAAACAAACTAGAAAATCTTTTTCAAACAAAAATATTGTTTCAACTTCTAAACCTTTGGAACTGCTTCACATGGATTTGGTTGGTCCTTCAAGGAATAAAAGCCTAGGTGGTAATCTTTATATCATGGTAATTGTTGATGACTTTTTCAGATTTACCTGGACTATTTTTCTTAAAGCCAAATCTGATTCTTACAAATCTTTCAAAAAGCTTGCCAAGGTTTTACACAATGAAAAAGGGTATTTTATTACATCAATTCAAAGTGACAATGGTGGAGAATTTGTAAATGAAAAGTTTGAATCATTTTGTGAAAAGTTTGGTATAAAACACATTTTTTCTGCTCCAAGAACTCCTCAACAGAACGGTGTTGTGGAAAGAAAGAACAGATCTATTGTAGAACTTGCTAGAACAATGTTGTGTGAAAATTCTTTACCTAAATACTTTTGGGCAGATGCAGTAAACACTGCTTGTCATGTTTTGAATAGAGTCTTGATTAGACCCATGCTTAAGAAAACCCCATATGAACTGTACAAAGGAAGAAAACCCAACTTAAACTATTTCAGAGTTTTTGGATGTACATGTTTCGTTTTAAACAATGGGAAAGAAAATATTGGCAAGTTTGATGAAAAATCTGATAAAGGAATTTTTCTTGGTTACTCAACTCACGGTCATGCATATAGAGTTTACAATTTAAGACTTAAATCTGTTGAAGAATCAGTCCATGTTGTGTTTAATGAGTCTCCTCGAGTAGTGCAGAATAAAACAACAGGTACTGCAGATGAAGAAGATTTAACTGATAATTCTTATCAGTTGAAACATGCCAGTAACACAGATCAGCGTACTGTTGAAGAAGATGATCCATCAGTGGACCCAGCAAAAGCTAATTCTCCAACAATTACTGAAGAACAGGAAGAAGATGTTCTGGAAGAGCTTCCTAAAGAGTGGATTGTCCCAAGAAATCTCTCTCTAGACAATGTCATCGGGCAAATTAATAAGGGAGTATCTACTAGACATTCTCTTAATCAATTCTGTAATCATATGGCATTCATTTCACAAATAGAGCCTAAGACAGTTAAAGAAGCATTAAATGATGAATACTGGGTTAGTGCCATGCATGATGAGCTTAATCAATTTGAAAGAAATAAAGTGTGGGAATTAGTTCCTAAAATCAAAGATATCAATATAATTGGTACTAAGTGGGTATTCAAAAACAAGCTAGATGAACACGGCATTATTACTAGAAATAAAGCTAGATTGGTAGCCAAAGGGTATAACCAACAAGAGGGTATTGATTTTGATGAAACCTTTGCACCTGTAGCTAGACTTGAAGCTGTTAGATTGTTATTAGCTTATGTCTGCTTAAGTGGTTTCAGATTACTACAGATGGATGTAAAGAGTGCCTTTCTGAATGGACTCATCAATGAAGAAGTATATGTTTCTCAACCTCCTGGGTTTGAAGATCACAAGCATCCTGACCATGTCTACAAATTAAAAAAGGCCCTTTATGGTTTAAAGCAAGCACCTAGACAATGGTATGAGAGGTTAAGTAACTTCCTAATTGATCAAGGGTACAAGCGAGGTGAGGTTGATAAAACTCTGTTCATTAAGAAATCTGGAACTGACATTATTCTGGTGTAGGTGTATGTGGATGATATCATTTTCGGTTCCACTAATAATGTCATGTGTAATAAGTTTGTAAAAGAAATGCAAAGTGAATTTGAAATGTCCATGATGGGAGAATTAAATTTCTTCCTTGGTCTCCAGGTTAAACAATTAAGAAATGGCATTTTTCTTAGTCAATCTAAATACTGCAATGAATTGTTAAAGAAATTTGATATGCAAAACTGCAAGGTGTCTTCTACACCCATGTCTACTAACTGTTGTCTAGACTTAGATGAAAAAGGAAAACCTGTTGATCAAACTAAATATAGAGGATTGATTGGTTCACTATTGTATCTAACTGCTAGTAGACCTGACATTATGTTTAGTGTGTGTCTTTGTGCAAGATTTCAGGCAAATCCAAAGGAATCTCATCTTACCGCTGCCAAAAGGATTCTGAAATACCTCAAGGGAACAGTTAATGTTGGACTATGGTATCCTGAGGGTGCATCCCTTAAACTTGTTGGATTTTCTGATTCTGACTTTGCAGGATGTAGATTGGACAGAAAAAGTACCTCTGGTACTTGTCATCTACTAGGGAGCAGTCTTATATCGTGGCACAGCAAAAAGCAAGCGTGTGTTGCTCTGTCAACTGCAGAAGCTGAATACATTGCAGCTGGGAGCTGTTGTGCTCAAAGCATTTATCTCAAGCAACAACTAACAGATTATGGAGTAACTCTAAACAAGGTACCTCTGGTATGTGACAATACTAGTGCAATAAACTTAACTAAGAATCCTATTCAACACTCTAGAACTAAGCATATTGAAATTAGACATCACTTTGTTAGAGAACACGTATCTAGGGGTGACTGTGAGATTTTATTCGTTGAATCTGAAAAACGATTAGCTCGATTTATTCACTAAACCACTTCCTAGAGATAGACTTAATATGCTTAGGACTGAATTAGGAATTCTAGATATATCTAGTATTGCATAACTAATTCGTTACAGCTGATTGTATGCTTTTTAACAGGCTGATAACAAGTTCAATCGATTAATAATTGCATGAATAACTTGATATTATTTGTTTCAATCGATTGAAATTGTGAAATAATCTGTTGATTTTCTGATTCTTACTCACTAATATTGATGTGTTAGTAGTTCAATCGATTAAATAAGTTTTTAATCGATTTATTTCATTAATCTTGTTGCTCTGCACATTTTCTTCTATAAATCAATCGATTAAATCTTCGATTCAATCGATTGAATTCACTAATGGTACTCTGAATAATTTTCTTTTACAAAATAATCGATTTAATTTTTGATTCAATCGTGTATTTCACTTATAAGTATCTACGATTACAAAATCAGTTGGTTTCACGAAATATCAATTGATTATTTTTCTTCTAGGGCTAGTTGTATGTACTTTGTCTCTAACCTATTTCTGCAGAGTAAACTGAAAGCATTTACAACAAGATAAACTTCAACTACTCTCTTAAATATCAAAGATATCCAATAAAAGTTGAATGACTCTGATTGGATATCAGATGTGTGGGTAATTAAAGTGTACAGTAGCAATTCTCTCTCCTCTTTATCATCACTGCACAGAAACAATAAATCAGTAAAGACAAAAATTTTTTTTTAAGCTGATAAAGATTGTGTATTCTCATTCCTATAGTATTATTTTCTTCTTTGAGCTTCTCTTTTCTCGGTTCTTCTCTGTTCTATTCATTCCAAAAATCAAATATGTTCAAGCGCACAAAGTCTGGTAGGAAGAAGTCCAGCAGAGGCGAGTCCTCTACGGCAAGGCAAGAACAGAATGTTGGAGGAAGGATTGAAACTTGGTTCAATGGGGACCAAGAGAAAATGGATTTGTTTATCCATGAATTAAGCAGGAAGCAAGTCAACATTCCAAAAATGTTAAAGTTCTCTTGGTTTGATGCCGAAGGATTCAGAGGCATACTGCAACATCAAAAACTTCAGTCGTTTCTTGAGTTGAATGGTAGAATTTACCCTGACTTAATTAAAGTTTTCTTCACAAATTTATCCTTTGAAGGTTCCACTTTGTCAACCCAAGTTAAAGGAGTAGACATTGAGATAACACCTAATGTCTGGAAGGAAGTTGCTGGAATAAAAGATGTAGTTGGAAAGTCACCAAAGGGTGTACTTCGGATGTTGAAGAATTTAATAAAGTTCAGTATTTCCGCTCTTTCCTGAAGAATAGGCATGATTCTGTAAGCTCATTCAACACTGGAAAGTTGAAACTGGAAGAAAGGATTCTCGCTTTCATCGTTTCTTGGCAGCTTACACCCAGGGGGAGCAATCATGCGGTGCTAAATGAAGGAGATTTAGTTCTGAAGTACTGCATTCATCACAGAATACGTGTGAACTGGGTCTTTGTCATCAAGGATCACATGATCAAAGCCAAGAGACTTAGTGACTTCAGGTATCCCTATGCTATTCTGATTTCTAAATTTTTAACACATTTTGGTGTTGATGTTGAAGGAGAACTTGTTGAAACCGTCCGACCAACAAATGAAATAAACAATTCCGTTCTTCACAAAATGGGATTTATTAAAGTTGATGGTGAATGGATCTCGAAAGAAGATGCTGGGAAAAGTGAAGAAAGTGAAGAAGAAGAGCAAGAGGAAGGAATCAACACTGATAATATTCCTGGAACTTCTGCAGCACGTTCGTCTGATCCAATGGAAGAAGTGAACCCAATGGAGATGATTCCATACAATCCACCGCCTGACCGTGGCACTCCTCTGTCTCAGTTCGAAAGAACAATGTTACATCAAATGAGCGAACTGCAAACTGACCAAAGGAGGCATATGGAGATGACTGCTGCTCTGAGGGCTCGGCAGCATTATTTGGATGAAAATTTCATTGCAAGGTTCCAGCATATTGATAATCAACTAGAAGATATTTACAACAGGATTGTGGAACTGCAATTCAATCAAGGCCCCGGGGACGAATGAAGATTTTCTATGTTTCTGTTATTCTGTTTTCTTTTCATTTTTTTTATGTTCTGGTTTTTATTTGGGGTTCCCACGTGGACCCATTGGACTGTAACTACAACAATCTATTTGATGCAGTCAAATAGGGGGAGAAGTATTTTGCTTAAAACTGTCACTACACACACACCACAAAATATATGTCTCTGGTCTGGTATTTTTGTTTTGCAGGTGCAGTGGTTATTTGTCTCCATCAAATAGGGGGAGATTGAAGCACTTGGTGGATTTGATGAAGACATAGATATAACTTAGGTTGTGGGTGTGTAGATGATTAGGGTTTTAAGTTTAAGCACTTAATCTCTTGATAGGCCATTATATTTTGTGATAAGCACCTTAAAATGATGCATCTCATTGAAAATCATTTTTCTGCATGAAAAACTTACGTTTAAGTATTAAAAGAATTAACTAAGTTTTTTTTCAATCTGTTGAAAAGGATTTTCAATCTGTTAAAATCACTTAACATAATAAATGGTCATACATAATCGAAAATTCAATTGATTGATTCGCGGAATCAACAAGTTAAAATAACTCAATGAATTTTCAATATCAAGTTTCGCATTTTTCAATCTGTTGAAATGATTTTAAATCTCGTTGAAATATTTTTCAAATCTGTTGAAACGAGAGAGACTATTTTTTAAACTAAGTATTTGCAGGAATTTAATCTGTTGAAATGATTTTCAATCGATTGAAACATAGTGCTGTCATTTTTCATTAAGTTGTTTTAATCCATTAAAACTCGAATCAATCGATTAAATGGAACTTTAAAATGAATTCAATCGATTGAATCGATGTCTTAATCGATTAAAAGGAACTTTAAATGAAATCAATCGATTGAATCGATCTTTTAATCGATTGAAATAATACTCTAATCGATCATAGTTTTGTTATAATCGATCATAACTCATTCTGATCGATCATAGTTTTATTCTGATCGATCATAACTCATTCTGATCGATCATAGTTTTATTCTGATCGATCATAACTCAGTCTAATCAATCATTCTTCTGTTTTAATCGATCAGATTCTCTTCTAAACCTGTTTTACTGCTAACCAACTTATCTTTTGACTCTCTAAAACAGTTTTTAACAGATGAAACGTTCTGTTTTTCTGATTTACTCTATATATACAGATTTGATCTATCTTTTGAACATACAATACAACACACTACTTGAGAAAACTTGTGAAATCAATCTGTGAAACTCTCATACGTGACTTTCTCTGCATTCAAGAATCTTTTTCATATCATAAGGTGCTGTGATCAGAATTGTGGTCATTCAAAGAGAGAAAGTGCTGATAGAATTGGTTCTGGACAATTAGAAACTTCAAGTCCAGGTTTATTCTTTTCATATTCTTTTGTAAAGTTTGATTGTGCAGGTTGGATTGTAATCTGCACTTGGTACAGTAACTGGATTTGGTTACTGGGTGGTTTTCAAGATTCTGTCTTGTGGGTTTTGCAAGATTGTTCTTGGGGTAGATTGGTGAGTATCTACTGGTTGTAATTTTTCACTTGGTATTAGTGAAACTTGACTGGTTTGTCAAGAACTGGATGTAGCTCTGGATTAGAGTGAACCAGTATAAACTTGTGTGTTAATATTCTTCTTTCATCTCTTTTAATTTCTGTCTTTAATTGTACTGTGTTTAAATCAAATTACCTTTGCAAAGATTGAATAAAGATAACTCATTCTTCCAAAAGAAAGTAAGATTTGCGAAAAAGTTTTAAAGTTCAATTCACCCCCCCTCTTGAACTCAACCATTAATTCTTTCAGCCACCAATGTTTTATCCAGAAACATTAGAAAAGGAAGAAAAAGAAGGAGTTGGTTTAGAAAAACCAACTTTGGCCATTATAACCAGAGTTGGGTAAGGGAGTTAGTTATGTGTAGGGAAGGTATTAGCTTCCCTACGACGCCCCTTTCGGGTTTCCTATGATAGACCATTTATTTTATAAATAAAGAAGTCTAAAAGTACGCTTTTACCCTTAAGAAAGCTGTAAAAGAAGATAGAAAGTGTAGGAACCTTTGAAGCAAGCTTTGTATTATATTCTTGGTAAAGAAAGGTGCTTTTTGGCAACCTCCACGCTTTACAGTGTTGATCGCTCTTTCTCACAACACTATGGAACGCTTACTAAGAATACTAAGAAACTCCAGAAATGCTTCGGAGGGATCCTAGGAGAAGAATTTGACAAAAGTGTAGAAGGGAAAGTTGGTTTGTGCTGTGAAAAGGATGAGAACACCCCCCTTTTATAGAAATTTGCGTCTATCAGGTCGGGACCGTCGCCTCGCCAAACGGGATGGTGGTCTCGCCCTCGGCAAATGGCGAGAAGGTCATCTCACCATTGGCGATTGGCGAGACGGCGGTCTCGCCATTGGTAAGTGGTGAGACGGCGGTCTCGCCATTAGCAAGTGGCGAGATGGCGGTCTTGCCAAATGAGACGGCGGTCTCGGCCCTTTAGGTGGAATTTCTTATTTTTCCCGTACAAAAAACCCTCCTATTCTAAATGGGGCCTATTGATCTATCCTAGGGACCTTTTAAGCCTTGCCCATCTTCAAACGGAAGTCTTCTGCTCTTTATTTTGGGGCCGTGCAAGATTTGGGGTCTACAACTGTCCCCCCCCCCCCTTCACCTGACTAGCCGGCTGTTGGCCCGTTATGCCAAAAAGATCAGCTGGAGGGTGAAGGAGTTAACCCTCTTGCCCAGCTGTCCTTCGGATGCTCCTTTTTGCAGTAGTTGGCCCTCCAGATGAAAAATGTGTGTGTGTGCCTTCCGGATGCTCATTCATGTGGTAGCCGACCCCTTTGGACGAACAAAGCGTGAACCTCTGGGATGCTCCTTCTTGCGCTAGCCGACCCCTTTGGTTGACAAATGGTAGAACCTCAGGATGCTCGTTCTTGCGGTAGCCGACCCCTCGGTTGACAAATGGTAGAACCTCAGGATGCTCCTTCTTGTGGTAGCCGACCCCTCGATTGATGAGTATGAACCCCCATCTGGTTGCTTGTAGCTTTTGGATGCTCCTTCTTACGGTAATTGACCCCTCAGCTGACAAGTGGTAGAACCTCATGATGCTCCTTCTTGCGGTAGTCGACCCCTCGGTTGATGAGTATGAACCCCCATCCGATCGGCAGCGTTTGCAGTCCACCATTATAGGTCTGGATGAGTATAAACCCCTCATCTATATGGTACAGTTTGCAGTCCACCATTGTAGGACTGGATGATTATAAACCCCTCATCTGGCTAGTAGAGTCCACTTTGTAGGACTAGTTGCGACTTACTGCTTTGGCTCAAGCGCAGGTTGATGGGTATAAAACCCCCATCTGGCTAGTGCAGTCCACTTTATAGAATCGGTGGTGGTGGCTTACTGCTCTAGCTCATGCACCGGTTGATGTCTTCGGGACCTTCCTTGTCCTGAAGTGGTGGTGGCAGCTTACTGCTCTAGCTCATGCGCTGGTTGATGTCTTCGGGACATTCCTTGTCCCGAAGTGGTGGTGGCGGCTTATTTCCCTAGCTCATGCGCCGATTCCATAGGGAATGATCTTTGCTTTGGTAAATGTTTTGATCTTTTTTGGTTTTTTTGGCTTTTCCTGATAGCCATCCAGCGTGTTGATTATTGGGGATTCCTGGTGATTTTGGGTAACGCCTTTGAGCAGGCGAGTGTTTATTGAGGTTCCGGTAATGCCTCTAAGTAGGCAGATGCTTCATGGAAGTGAAGGCTTTAGTGTTTGCACTATTTTGCCTTTGAATAGGCTGATATTCCACTGAGGATAGTTCTTTGAAAATGGCCTTTGCGACAGGCTTACTGGGGATAGGTCCCTTTCTCTCTTTTTTGGTTGATCCACCGGGGAATTGGTTGACTTCCCAGGGATCTGATTTTGGTTTTCCCCCTGGAGTTTTGACTCCTTGTTAGGTACTGGTGTGAGCTGGTTTTGCGATGCTCTTATTTCATTGGGGAATGGGCATTCTGTTCACCTAAAAGTTAAGATTTTAATTTCGCCTTTTTCTGCAATTTATCTCTTTTTTATCACGATTTTGAAATTTGGCTTTTTTATGGGGATAATGCGTGTGCTTTTTTACTTTTTAGTTTCTTTTATGCATGCATACTTTTTCCTTCTTTTTAGGGGATAAAGTTTTCTTTGGTGTGTTAGAATCGCGCAGCGGAATGTTCGCGTGGTTGGACAAAAACCAAGAGGGGGGGGTGAATTGGTTTCTTAATAAAAATTAGGTTTTCAAAATTTTCCCCAAATTTTACCGATTAAAAACTGCGTAAATGTAAATAGAGAAGAGTAGAGAAGATTACACAGTAGGTTTATACTGGTTCGGATCAAAAGACCCTACGTCCAGTTGCTAATCACTCAAAAGAGGATTAACGCTGTCACTAAGAACAAATTGTTACAAACAGTTTACAAATCAAAGAGATAAAGTAAAGACAACACCTCTCTTGAAATCCACAAGAGATGAAGAACAGCTTTCCCCAGAGACGACACAACACACAATCCACTAAGAACTCCACTTAGTGATTCTTATCGCTTCTAGCCCACACCAGGTTCCAAAAGCCCCCTTTCCTTGCAACAAACAGTTCTCTGGCACTCACAGCACTTAACTTTTGTATGGAAAGAGTTGTTCTTCATTTCTGAGTGCCAAAGCAGAGTTTAAGTAGGGAAATTAGGGTTTAGAAATTGGGGATTTCGAAACTAGGGTTCTTGGTAATTGGGTTTTCGAAAATAGGGTTAATTTGAAATTTAAAATGAAAAACAGACTGAAATAATCGATTATTTGGAGTGATAATCGATTAAAACAGAGCCAAATACGATAGAACCCAAACCTCTCTGGATTAATCGATTATTTGGTGAAATAATCGATTATCTGTACGGAACAGTACAAAATAATTGATTATTTTGCTGTTTAATCGATTAAAACAGTGACTTTGTATAGAAAGTGGTTTTCTCACTGTTTTAATCGATTATTTACCTATATAATCGATTAAAGCCGAGCCTGCATGATAAATTTGAGCATTTTGAAGCTTCTAAGTTACAGACTATGTACCGGCTATCTTAGATTCTATAATTACAGACTCAATCAAACTAAAACAGAGTTATTACAATACAGAAATCATCAATCTTCAATCTTCAATACTCTAAGTCTTTAAGCTCTTGGATCATCATCAAAATCAACATTCTTCATGATCATTATTTGCAACATCAAGTCCTTAAATGTTCAACAATCTCCCCCTTTTTGATGATGATCAAAATTATCTTTTTAAAGCCCTTGTAATAACCTGTTTTATCTGTCATACTAACAACCACATTAAACATACCAGATAAAATTTAAAATTGAATTATAGGCTTTAAATTTTTCTCCCCCTATTTTGATTATAATAAAAAAGAACCCTGCAACATCAATCATAAGAGCTCCCCCTCAAAATATGCATGAGTTAGAGAAAGCTCCCCCTCAATTATAGCATGAAAGAAACATCAAATTTTATTTCATAATCATTCATTCATTACAATACAAAGATATAAACAAAAGAAAATACATTGATTATCTCTATATCAGACAGCTTTAATCGATTATTTCTAGCAAATAATCGATTATCTGAGGCATTTAATCGATTATTTCATGAAATAATCGATTATTCCAGAGGAGAATACCCTGTTTTGGACGTTGAGGGAAAATAATCGATTATCACATCCAGTAATCGATTATTCCAGAGGCTATATCAAGTTTTTTAAGGTTTTTACACATTTTAACCTATGAATATCCTACACCACGAATTTTAACATAACAATTATCCAGAAACAGTCAAATTAAGCAGATTTTAAGCTATTTCTAATATCCCTAAGTCTCTTCTAAGATCATAGAATCTATCCTTGGGTAGAGGCTTAGTAAATATATCTGCTAATTGACGTTTAGTGTCTACATACTCTATTTTGCAGTTTCCTTTGCTGATATGATCTCTTAAAAAGTGATGTCTAATCTCAATATGTTTAGTCCTAGAGTGCATTACTGGATTCTTAGTTAGATTAATTGCACTCGTATTATCACACATTAAGGGTATGTCATTTAAATATATACTATAATCCTCTAACTGTTGTTTCATCCACAGAATTTGAGCACAACAACTACCAGCTGCAATATATTCAGCTTCAGTGGTAGATAAAGCTACACATGCTTGTTTCTTAGAATGCCATGATATTAAGGATGAACCTAACAAATGACATGTCCCACTAGTGCTTTTCCTATCAATTTTACATCCACCATAATCAGCATCAGAATATCCTAATAAACTAATACAAGCATCAGACGGATACCACAAGCCAAATCCAGTAGTTCCTTTTAAGTATTTTAAAACATGTTTTACTGCAATTAGATGAGATTCTTTAGGACAAGCCTGAAATCTAGCACACACACAGACAGAATGCATAATATCAGGTCTACTTGCAGTTAAGTATAATAGTGATCCTATCATACCTCTATACATAGTTTGATTAACTTCCAAACCTGATTCATCCTTGTCTAGATAGCATGAAGTTCCCATGGGTGTGTTGGCTTCCTTTGAGGTGTCCATTCCAAACTTTTTGAGAATCTCTTTGCAGTATTTAGTTGGAGAGATGAAAGTGCCATCTTTAAGTTACTTGATTTGAAGTCCAAGGAAGAATGTTAATTCTCCCATCATAGACATTTCAAACTCTCCCTGCATAATCTTAGCAAATTCTACACATAACAAACTATCAGTTGATCCAACAATATCATCAACAAGTAGCATATCCTTGATCTCCAAAGTGTTTGCACCGCAGTTGCTTGATTGATTGCTAAAGGATGTGTGAAAACTTATATTCAATGTGTGTTTAAAAAGTTCAAGCCAAACTGTTTTTATAGACGATTTTCAAAACTGCTGGTTTAATTAATCTGTTAAAAGATTCTATTAATCTGTTAAAAGTGCAGTTTTAATCTGTTAAAACTTCTTTTAATCGATTAAAACGCAGTGAATTTTTTTTTTAAGTTGTTTTAATCGATTGAAACGAGATTTAATCGATTAAAAGAGTTCTGATCGGTCATAACTAAATTCTGATCGATCATAACTGATTCTGATCGATCAAAATTGCATTCTGATCGATCATCCTGACCCTTTAAGTGATTTTAATCGATTGAAACGTGTTTTAATCGATTGAAAAAAAATTATGATCGCTTATAATTTGATTCTGATCGATCATCCTGACCCTTTAAGTGATTTTAATCGATTGAAACATGTTTTTAATCGATTTAAAAGATTCTGACCGCTCATAATAAAAATCTGATCGATCACAATGAGTTCTAAATGGTTTTAATCGATTAAAATTAAGTTGTATCGATTAAAATACTGTAAAAACATTTCTTTGAACACTCTAAGTGATTTTAATCGGTTCTTTCAAAACTATATCAGTTAAAAACATGTTTAAGAAAGCTTTTGTAAAAATACTTTGTTTTTAGTTATTTAAAACAATTTTAGAGGCTTTTCGCAAAAATCTTTAAGTGAATAACCTTCATGCAATAGAAAAGATAAAATGTTTTTACCTAATCATTCTGTTTAAAACATACTAAATGATCCATTTTCTTTGAATAAATACAAGATACAAATAGATTTATTTAACAATTGGAACCCAAATATATTTACCTTTAGGAACACCAAAATGTTTAATTTTACACTTATTTGAAGTGTGACCTTGTTTCATACAATAGAAGCATGCATTTGGAGTAGCTTTAGAACAAGATACATTATTAACATGACATGCTCTAGTTCCTTTTTCTACCCATATTCTTTTCTTTTTAGGTTTACTCTTTTTCAAAGGAACTCTTTGATTTACATTATTTTGAGCAATTACCATTTCATGCTTCCTAAGATCATCAATTTCTTTTTCTGCTTTGTCAAGCAAATGGTTAAGAATATCTATGTCATATTCATGCTCTTTACAATTTGCACAAGCTAAGTCCTTATTCTCATCTAAGCATACAATTTTCGTATTAACTACCTCCTTTTCTTCTAAACATGCAATTTTCAATTTTAAGGACTCATTTTCCTTTTCGGATCTTCTTAGATTTTTCTTTACAACTTTAAATTCGTTTTTCATATCCATAAATGCAGTAAATAACTCATTATAAGCATTTTGCAATTCATCATGGTCATTTTCTTCACTAGAGGATGAATCGGAATCACTAACCTCAAAATCCGAAGAAATGTTATCATTTGCCATTAAGCAATTGTTTGCTTCTATTTCCGAGTCGCTTGATTCTGAATTTGAATCACTGTCATCCCAAGCAATATATGCTTTCTTCTTGAATTGCTTTTTGCCCTTGTGTTCATCATTTTTCTTGTTTGGGCATTCGGTCTTTGTATGCCCTGCTTCACCACAACCAAAGCATTTTATATTAACGGAAGAATTTTCTTTTACCTTTCCCTTACCTTTGAAAGAATGTCTTCCTTTTGCTTTCATCATCTTGGTGAACTTCTTTATAAAAAGACTCATCTCTTCTTCATCAATTTCGGAGTCTTCTTCTTCTTCTTTCTTATTTTTGCTTTTTGAAATCTCGGTCTTGAAAGCTAGGTTCTTCTTTTGATATTGACCCTCTTCCTCATTTAGTCTTCCAAGGTCAAGTTCATGCTCCCTAAGCTTTCCAAATAACGCCGCCATAGACATAGTGGCAAGATTTTGTGACTCCGAGATGGGTGTCACCTTTGGTTGCCATTTCCTATCCAGAGATTTCAAAATTTTAACATTTAATTCATCAACGTCAAAAATTTTACCTAGTCCAGTGAGATGGTTCACGATATGAGTGAAATGTTTCTGAACGTCGAAAATCGTTTCGCCGGGTTGCATCCGGAACATCTCGTATTCTTGGATTAAAGAATTTTTACGTGCTCTTTTGACGTCGTCAGTTCCTTCGTGGGTCACCCTTAGCATTTCCCACATTTCCTGTGCACTTTTACAAACTGAAATTCTATAAAACTCATCAAGGGTTAGAGCAAGATGAAATAATGTTTCTAGCCCTAACATCAAATTGTGCTTTTCGACTTTCTTCTCAGTCCATCTAGAAATAGGTTTAAGAACATCAACACCGTTCTCAGTAGTTTTAGGAACAAATGGACCATTTAAAATTGCGTCCCAAACGCCTCTATCAACAGACTCTAAAAATATTTGCATACGTACTTTCCAAAAAGGATAATTTTGACCCGCAAAAAGTGGGGGTCTGTTGATAGACGCACCTTCGGCAAAAGTTTGATTTTGTCCGGCCATTTTCGAAAAGTTTGAATGACTATCAAAGCAAGCTCTGATACCACTTGTTAGAATCGCGCAGCGGAATGTTCGCGTGGTTGGACAAAAACCAAGAGGGGGGGTGAATTGGTTTCTTAATAAAAATTAGGTTTTCAAAATTTTCCCCAAATTTTACCGATTAAAAACTGCGTAAATGTAAATAGAGAAGAGTAGAGAAGATTACACAGTAGGTTTATACTGGTTCGGATCAAAAGACCCTACGTCCAGTTGCTAATCACTCAAAAGAGGATTAACGCTGTCACTAAGAACAAATTGTTACAAACAGTTTACAAATCAAAGAGATAAAGTAAAGACAACACCTCTCTTGAAATCCACAAGAGATGAAGAACAACTTTCCCCAGAGACGGCACAACACACAATCCACTAAGAACTCCACTTAGTGATTCTTATCGCTTCTAGCCCACACCAGGTTCCAAAAGCCCCCTTTCCTTGCAACAAACAGTTCTCTGGCACTCACAGCACTTAACTTTTGTATGGAAAGAGTTGTTCTTCATTTCTGAGTGCCAAAGCAGAGTTTAAGTAGGGAAATTAGGGTTTAGAAATTGGGGATTTCGAAACTAGGGTTCTTGGTAATTGGGTTTTCGAAAATAGGGTTAATTTGAAATTTAAAATGAAAAACAGACTGAAATAATCGATTATTTGGAGTGATAATCGATTAAAACAGAGCCAAATACGACAGAACTCAAACCTCTCTGGATTAATCGATTATTTGGTGAAATAATCGATTATCTGTACGGAACAGTACAAAATAATCGATTATTTTGTTGTTTAATCGATTAAAACAGTGACTTTGTATAGAAAGTGGTTTTCTCACTGTTTTAATCGATTATTTACCTATATAATCGATTAAAGTCGAGCCTGCATGATAAATTTGAGCTTTTTGAAGCTTCTAAGTTACAGACTATGTACCGACTATCTTAGATTCTATAATTACAGACTCAATCAAACTAAAATAGAGTTATTACAATACAGAAATCATCAATCTTCAATCTTCAATACTCTAAGTCTTTAAGCTCTTGGATCATCATCAAAATCAACATTCTTCATGATCATTATTTGCAACATCAAGTCCTTGAATGTTCAACATGGTGATCCACCAGGGGATTGTTGACTTCCTGGGGATCCGATTTTTCTTTTCTGGGATGGAGTCCTGGCTCCTTGATTAATGTTGATGCGAGTTGACCTTGTGAAGCTCTTATTCTACTGGGGGATGGAGATTTCCTATTCTTCCTTTTTGTAGATTTTTTTGGTATGGTCCACTAGGGGATTTTATTCGGTCTTCTTTGTCATGACCTTTTTTTTCATCTGCTGGAGATGAAGGGTTTTCTTTTCTCTTCTTTCTTTTTGTTGAGCCTTTGATGGTATGGAGATTGGACTCTTTTGATTGTTGATGATGATGGGCTCTTGAAGCCTTTATTCTCCATTAGGGAGTGTGGAAGAGACTTTGGGTGAGTGTGCTCGATGACTCATGTAGTGGCGATGTTGAGTCATAGGGGTAATATTTATGTTGCCTCTGGAGTAGACAAGGATCCTCTTGGGGATGACTAAGCCTTTCCGTCGGCTTTTTCTTTCTTTGATGGTTGTGCATTCCTTTTATTGGGTGGAAGGGAAAATTTGGAGCTTTGGCTTTTGGAAGCTCTTATTTCTTCTGAGTTATTTGATGACGACAACTAGCTCTTCTTTCTTGAGGGAGAGCAATGTTTGAAGACTTATTACTTTCTTCGTGCCTTCTTTTCTAGGTAGAAGGATGGCGGTTGGAGCTTTAACTTTTGGAAGCTCTTATTTTGCTCTGCTTTCTTGAGGGAGAGCATTATTTGTAGACCTGTTTTTGGCACTTCCTATTTTTCAATCACAAACATGGAGCTAGCCTCCTTATATGCATGAATGTTTTTCGTTTTTTATCTGAAGTAATTTTTATTTTTATTTTTATTTTTATTTTTATTTTTATTTTTATTTTTATTTTTTTGTTTTTGATCTTGACAAAGTCGTTTTGTGTGACTACTTGTGCGTGGATGCCCTAAATGCAATATATTCTTTTTTATCGATGCATCTAGAAAAGTGACTGGCATTCTCCTGCTGGACTTTCATGAATATGCTGATGGACTCCTTTCTTTTGGTTATTTTTTTTTTAGTTTAGTCCTAACTTTTGCCTAGACCGCCCTTTTGGGGTTTTCGATCAAGCGGGCTGCCTTAATTTTTGCCTACAATATCTTAGCGGGCTTTTTTCCTTTTTTATGAATGGCCTAACTTTTGCCTAGACCGCCCTCTGCGGGTTTTCGATCTAGCGGGCTACCCTAGCTTTTGCCTAAGAATCTCCTAGCAGACATTATTCTTTTTATTTTCATTTTTTCTTACTCTTTTTTTTTAGATAGGACCCTATCATGCATGCAATGTTTACGATATGCATCCTACAATGCTATTTCAATTAATATTTCAAAAAGATTAATCAAATGTGCTTTTGCTTCTGACGTGCTTCTGTCATTATGTGCTTTCGTCGACATGATAGGTTGTACCGATTTTGCTGTCTTGATTTTGCCATAACCGAAGAATGATTGTGTTGTTTGTAGAGCGACTTGCCATGTCAGGGCACCCCTCCCTTTCTTGGGGATGTCAATCCTCCTATTGATTACTATCTCCATATTTCCCTACTACTTACTAGAATGTCGTAGTGGTAAGGGTCAAGAGAAAAGAAGGAAGAGAATATTTAATTCAAAGGCTTGTGTTTTAGAAGTGTTTAATTTTGACAACAAATGGTTTTTGTAAGCACGACTAGCCAATGTTGGTTAGAGTGTTTAGGCTAGTTTAGACAAACATTTTGTTTATGGAATGACGTCTTATTCTATGGCGCTTGCTATGACTGATTGACTTCCCTAGTCCACCCTTTGGGTTTTCAGCCTAGGATGTTGTGCTATATCCTAACTTTTGTCTAGGTTTCCTCTTTTTTTTTTGGAATCCTAGCGGACTTTATTTTGTAACCCTAATTTTTGTCTAGGCTACCCTTTATTGTTGTTCGGGTCTCCTAGCGGGTTTTACCCTAACTTTTGTGTGGACCCCTTAATGGGTTTTCTACCGGGTATCTTGCCTTTTCTTTTTGACCTTTATCTTCTATGGGCTTCTTTTGATTTTTGTTTTCTTTTTTCACAATATTGTCCAAACACGACTTTATTTTTGATGAGGTAAAACTTTATTTTGTGTTTCTAGTCATTCAGTGATGATGAGTGGTTTGATTATTTTGACGCGTTTTGAAAACGTTTGCTTAAACATGGTTATTAATGAGGTTTAGACATGAATAACAAGAAGAGAAGCAGATAGTAAGAATGACATCCTTTATAATTAATAGGGAAATATGTACCCTACAGATACTCGGGGGTCGGGCTAGCCCCGAGGAGTAATCTCTAATAGTCATTAGATTTACAACCCCTTAGAATTGGAAGAAGAACACCTAATGACTAAAGTCGTTCTCGACGCTTGGACCCCTTCGTTTGGGAAAATCTGATTTGAGGTCCGGAGGGGAGACTTCCCTTTTCTCCATGCAGCTTGATCCTTTATAGGGTCATGCTTTAAAGGATTGTCTTTAAAATCTGGTGGCTCCCTTATTCCTTGAGAGTTTCTAATGAGCCCTTGGTTTGGGCGGTATCCATATTTCCTCATCATGTGGGTCACCTTCATATTGTTGGGGAAGTCTTTTCATATTGGCAAAAGATATTTCAAAGGTCTTCTTCAGCCGCATCCATACAAGGTAGGACATACGGCTTGCTGATCCGAATGTTGTCTTTAGCTTGAACCGTGACCAACTTGTCGCCTACCGTGAATTTGTCTTTTTGGCGGAGTATTGAAAGAATTGTCTTAGCGTCGTGAATCCAAAGCCTACTCAATTTACTCTTTGGATTATGTTTTTCTTTGGTCTTTTTATTTCTTCCTTTATTTTTAGGAGCGTCATCTTATAGTTCTTTGGGGAAATAGATTCTTCCACTTCTAATCCTTCCCCCGATACCGGCTATGCTGGAGATATCCTCATTGATGGGCGATGTTTTTGCGTATCTCCATGGTACAACTTTATTCGATTTGAGGCATGAACAAATGTAACGACATCCTTGCCCCTTCTTCTTTATTAACTTGGTATCCATCGGTTGAGGCTTATTATCCTCCTTAAGCGGATCAACCATTGGAAAGAACTTGACGACGAAAGGTTTGCTCTTCATCTTATTCCGATTCATGGGAAGCACATCAATTAATCCTTTCTTTTTATTATCTTATTATTATTAAAGTGAGGATGAATGTATGAATGTATGCAAATTATGAATGCAATAGACAATCAAGGAGATGACGAAAAGGACAATCTCTATTTAGAAAGTGTACATTCCTCAATGCGATGCTTCAAAGTACATTTTTAAAAGCGGAAAGCCTATAGGAACCCATAGGCAGGTTAAAATTTCTATGTATTTCCTTTTTTACTTCCCGTGCATGGCATGCGAATGCCCAATCCTCTTTACATGGTAATGAGGAATATCCACTTTCTTCAACTGCCTACTACTAGATGTATGTTATGAGGGTGAAGTTTGGTGGATGCATGTATGCAAGTGTTTGTTTTTTCCTAAACATTATCATTTTTATTTTCTAACATGATGTATGATATTGTTTGCAATTTTGCTTTTTTCTGTATGCCGGTGAGGGTATGAAGAATACCAGCTACTTTCTGGAACGCATATGAATTTAAGAATGTGTTTTTTTTTAAATGAAATGAATGATTAGTGTAGGATAGATATGTCTTAAGACAATGACTTTGGTATCTTTTTAAAGCTCACGCTTCACGTAGCACCATACCCATTTTGGTAATGGTTCCTTCCTCATAAAGGTCACCATAAAGCGCACTTGGGCCTCTTTCTCCTTTGTCTTAGGAATATCTAATGTCCCCTAGAATGAATGTATTTATGCATGTGCTATTACAAAAAGGATTTTTTATGATAAAAAAAAGCGGCAGATGTTGAAAGTGAGATAACTTTTGACAGGGATGTCAGATTTTGATGTACAACATATCAAAACGAAGAGGAAAGGGTGAAGAATTGGGGGCCAATTCCTACAGGGGATTTGGCCCAACGATTTTCCCAAAAAATTCTCCTAAGACCCATTTTTTGAGAGATTTATTAAGATGATGTGTATTCATACTTTCTTTATGCATTTATTTTCTCTCTTGGTTCTTCCGCTTATGAAATGATGCGATATGAATGATACGACTTTGTCAAAATTCTTTTATTCAAATTCATTATTTTGTTTTTTTTTTGATTGATTTATTTGTTTTATTTGATTTATAACCTTTTATCTCTTCTGTCGGACTGCATGGCTACTTAGCTTACAAAGAACCTGAAACCAAGCTAGCTAACAGGCAGACTGTCCGAGATAAAAAATGGTTTATTGCGAAAGAATAGTTTTAACGTCCCTTATCTCTTCTGTCAGATTCCGTGACTACTTAGCTTACAAAGAACCTGAAACCAGGCTAGCTAAAAGGCAGACTGTCCAAGATAAGGATGTTTATTGTGAAAATATTTTTTGAGATTTTTTCTTTTATTTTTCTGTTGTATGTTTATGTTATGCAACAATCAAATGCAACAAACAAATGCACACACAATTCACTCATCAACGAACAAGTAGGACGACATTTTTAATCACGAGGTAGGGGTGTAGACCCCTAATTTTGCCCGACCTCTCAAAATAAAAGATAGAGGAACTTCGCCCAAAGATGGAGTTCATCTGGTTTCCCAAAAATTGAGGAAACCTCCCGCAACAACATGGAATTCGCTTATATAAAGACTAAAGAAGACCTCTCATAATAAGACGGAATTCAATCATCCACACAAAGGAGACTTCCTACACGAAGATAAAGCTTCAACGGACACATATCGGCATCAACTGACGTCCAAAACAGACAAGGAAAGCTTCCCGGAGTCCCGAAACGCGCGAAACTGGCCAGAACAGTCGAGACGGCCGTCCCAAAGTTGGGACGGCCGTCCCAACCTGTCCCAGCCAGTTGGGACGCGCGTCCCGAAGTTGGGACGGCCGTCCCAAGTCCCAGTTCAAGTGGGACGGCCGTCCCGGGTCCCCAGGGGGTCCCAGCCTGTGTAATTTTGCCATTTGGGACGGCCGTCCCAGTCCAGACGGCCGTCCCAGTCCAGACGGTGGTCCCGAAGTGCGCCTGCTGCGAAAACTATAAATAGGAGGCTCATTTGTCACTTTTTCACACCCCAGACACTCCAGAGAGCTCTGAAACACTTTCTAAAACTCAGAGCACTTGTCTATTTCTTTCTTTCTCTTGAATGATCTTTCCGATTGCCTTAAATAGGTAACAATCGGTTAAGGAATTATATTCCGGCATTCGATTCTTCTTTAAATTTTTAGTGGGGTCGATCTTGTATTGGTGAGGAGAGTCTGTGTAGAGAGAGGGGTTGCCAAAACGCATCCTCACAGTTCGAGACTCTCAATATCAAGCTTGCTACGGAGGTTCTTTTCAATTCTCTTCTCTTTTATTGCTTTATTTATTGTTTTATTTAGCTTTATTTATGCCATGTAGAATAAAATCATGTAGATAGCTATTTTGTCTCTTTTATTGTTTTATTTAGCTTTATTCATCATTTTATGCATGCAATATAGAATAAAATCATGTAGATAGCCATTTAATATTATAGGGTAATCGCGTAATTTCTCGTAGTCTTTACTTAAATGAATTAATCTGTCATAGGGAACCCGAAAGGGGCGTTGTGGGGTGCTAACACCTTCCCCACACGTAATTAACTCCCTTACCTAACTCTGGTTATAATGGCCAAGTCTGGTTTTTATTAAAATCAATGCCTTTTCATCCTTTTCCAATGTTTATGGTCAAAATATTGGTGGCGACTCCATAAGAACCCCTTTTCGAAAACCTTGCTTTTTCAATGTCGAAGCAATGAACATATTTTAAAACAAATACGCGAGTCTAAACCATCTTTCGCGACCGCTCGCATAAACGTTTCGAGACGTCCCCAGGACGTCGAAAGGGATGGCGGCGACAAGGGGTCTCCTAGAGAATAGTGCATATTCAGGGTAGTTCTAATTTTTCTCACCAAGGTCAGGCCCCCAAGGTGCTCCCATTATAGGGTCTTTACTCTCCAGCCTTCCGACCATGCATGGCACTAAGGCCTTAATTAGTTTTTGTGCTAAAAGAGGAAGGTTATCACCTTGAGTGGTGGTTTCAGACCATACCGGTGGGCTCATGGCCCTCACTACGAAAAATCGTACTTGTCACCCACTCCCTATGGATTTCCCACTTGCCCCCGGGTATAGAGGGAACTGTTGTGTGCAAGGGTTTGTGTACAGTTTGTATTTCAAACAATTGCATAAAATAAACAAATAAAGCATGTTATAAAACAAGGCAGGGTAAAAGCGAAATTTTTAATTCCTTTATTTATCAAACTGGTCCATCAGTAAATGGGATAAACTCTTTAGCTTCCCCAGTGGATTCGTCATCTGTCGCCACTGTCCAAAGACGCGGTTAGAGCGACGCGATGGTTTTGCTTTGACTCGCATTTTTTAAAGTGATGCTACAACGCCTTTAGGTTGTCTGATAACCGGGCTGGACCTAAAGGTGAGATTTTCGAAAAAGGATTATGGAGTCACCACCAATGTTTTATCGAGAAACATTGGAAAAGGAAGAAAAAGAAGGCGTTGGTTTAGAAAAACCAACTTTGGCCATTATAACCAGAGTTGGTTAAGGGAGTTAGTTACATGTAGGGAAGGTATTAGCTTCCCTACAACGCCCCTTTCGGGTTCCCTATGATGGACCGTTTATTTATAAATAAAGAACTCTAAAAGTACGCTTTTACCCTTATTTATTCATTTGCGGAATTTAAAGTGTTGCCTACATGGCCCCAA
>OY731404.1:67927385-68184885 GCA_963425845.1 Sphenostylis stenocarpa
TAAACGAAAAGAAGGAAAAAGAAGAATAAAAAGCGCATCCAAATAACCAAAAATTTTCCATTGCCATTACAGTCAAGCTAGTCAATTAGAAGCACCAAATAAGGCTTTACCTCACCATTAAGAAAGTCATGATTCACCAATATTGTGAACAAAAAATAAATACACAAAAAAAAGAAAACGCCCATAGAAGCCAAAGGCCAAAAAGAAAAGGGCAAAATACCCGGTAGGAAACCCACTAAGGGGGCTACGCAAAAGATAGAGTCAACCCGGTAGGATACCCGAACAAAAATAAAGGGTAGCCTAGGCAAAAGTTAGGGTTACAAAATAAGGTCCGCTAGGATTCCCTAAAAATACAAAAAGAAGGAACCTAAACAAAAGATAGGGCCAAAACACAATATCCTAGTTCAAAAACCCGAAGGGCGATCTAGGGAGATCAACTAGCCATAAAAAGCAATGAAAATAAAACTAAGGCGCAAGTACAAAAAAGGGGAAACGTTTGCTTAGACGAAAAGCTTAAACACCTAAGCCCAACCCTAGCTAACCATTCTTACAAAACCTCTTTCTAAATAAAATCAACCTTCTAAAACACAAGCCTTTGAATCTGCCCTATTACTTCTTTTCTCTTGACCCTCACAACAATATTCTAATAATTAATTTGGGAATATGGAGGCGTATAATCAACAAGAGGATTGAAACCCCTAGAGTGGAGAAAAAGGGACACTACAAGACAAAGAGTGCTCTACAAAAAGAAAGAAAAACGAAAAAAGGAGAAGAAAAAGAAAAAGAAAATTATTCTTCAGTCACAAGAAGTCCGGCATGGTACAGCCAAGTAAAAGAACGCAGATCAGAGGGCATTCGACGCTACAAGACGCGACAGTTAAATCCTTCTGAAAAACTAATTGAAATAGGCATTATAGGACATCAAACATAGAAACATTGCATGCATAGAATGTTTTTTAACCAGGTCCTATTTTCTTTCTTAAAAAAAAAAACTCTTAAAATCGAGACGGCCGTCCGGCATTCCCAGACCGCCGTCTCGGTCTCTAGAAAATCGGGACCGCCGTCTCGACTTGGCTAAAAACGAGACTGTCGTCCTGCTTGGCGAGACGGCCGTCTTGCTTAAGACCAAAGTCAAGACCGTCGTCTCGACTTACACAAAATCGAGATCGTCGTCTCGACTTCCAAGACGGCGGTCCCGAATTTGAATTTTCTCCTATAAATAAAGGAGGGGTCTTGGGGGTTCTACACACCTCCTCTGCACCCCAACTCTCTGTTCTCTCACTCTTGAGCACTTTACTTTGAAAATGCACTGTGGAAGCCAGTCTAGGAAGAGAAGAGGCTCTGCTGGCCCTAGCAGTTCCTCAGCACCTGTCCCTCAGGACCCCACTCAGCTCTCTCCAGTGCACCAGGCTCGTCTTGAGCACATCAGAGGATACACATGGCACCCCATGCTCAAGTTAGACTTCGGCATTCTCGTCGAATTTGGGTGGGAGGACGACGTCCGGGCCCACATTGACAGCATTGGGTGGGGCTTCCTCCTACAGTCTCCACCCACCCCACGTGTACCCCTAGGCGGTACTGGAGTTTCTTGCCTCCATCTCTTACGCCGAGACTCCCGCCATGATCCCATGCCTATCACCAACAAAAATGGTGACATACTTTATGGGTGGGATCTACCGGACCACCACCCTGGACGAATTCAACATGTCCATCGGATTCGTCCAGCCCGGGGATGTGTTAATCCGGGACTACCAGGAGGCCATTTGCGCGTGCCCCACCAACCTCACTGCCAGCGAGATGTGGGAGGAGCTCACCAGGGCGCCCACTTTGCTTACGCTGATAAAGGGCTCAGCACTCCCCCCAGCCCTTCGCATTTGCCACAAGCTGCTAGCGAGGACCATCCACGGACGGAAGGAGAGCCAGGGAAAGCTAACCCTCCCAGACCTCTTCGTCCTTTACTGCATGAGCCAGAGGCGCCGATGCAACCCTGGCTATTTCTTCCTGAAGGCCCTCAAGGACTTCGGGAGCAGGCCAGTGGGAGTCGTCCTCATGGCTCCCCTCATTACCCCCCTGGCAGAGAAATGGGGGTGCAGTGGCCGGGAAGAACTAGCCTACAGCCTACGACCCGAGTCCATCAACGGGTCAATCCTGGTCAGCATGGGGATGTTGCTGTGCCACGGGACCCAGCTGATTCTCCACCCCTCCCTGGATATCACTTTGGATCTTCGGGACCTCGTGGCAATGCACGATCTCCCAACACCCCCTGAGTTCCAACAACAACAACAACAATAGCAGCGGTACACAGATGACTTCGTTGGAGTTAACCGTAATATCTACGATTTGCGCCAGCAATTCGATCAGATGTCTGTTAGGCAAGAGCAGATGTCTCTAAGGCAGGAGGCCTTCGACACGAGACTGGAGACGATATACCAGTACCAAGAGGGAATGAGGCAAGATTGGGCAACATTCCAGCAGGAGTATCGCGATGAAGTCCGGGACCAGGCAGAGTTCCGGAGACATATGTACCGACAATTTCCCTCCTACAGATCGTCTCCAGATGAACGTCCACCTCCTTAGAGATAGGGCTCATAGAATAAGTTGTTGTAATAAAATTTCTTATAAATTTTTTTTATGCATCTTTTTATCCTTTCCAAAAAGTCAGCGTAACCAAAAGAAGCTAAGAGTAAAAAGACATACGCTCAAGAAAAAAAGCCAAAATCCAAAATCGTGAGAAAAAAGATAAAACTGCGAAGAAAAAGGCAGGATTAAAATAAGTCAATCACCTTGACCAACAAATTTCGACGACCAAGCAGAAGTCGAATAACAGACTCCCCCAGCAACCAACAAGGCTGGATGAACACCACCAAAATCCCCGCCACAGACCGGACGACCATTCCCCAAGAAAAAGACAAAACAAAGACAAATAAAGCACATCTCAATAGTAGGCGCATGAGCTAGAGCAGTAAGCCGCCACCACAGCTAAAGGATCGACTACCGCAAGAAGGAGCATCCGGAGGCATAACACCAGATGGGGGTGTATACTCATCAGGCCTTACAAAAGGGGGCTTACCGGACGGGGGTTCATACTCGTCAAACACCAGATGGGGGTGTATACTCATCAGACCTTACAAAAAAGGCTTACCGGGCGAGGGTTCATACTCGTCAAACCAGATGGGGGTTCATACTCATCAGCTGAAAGGATCAGCTACCGCCAGAAAAAGCATCCTGGAAGCACACTTTTTCCCGGAAGATCAACCGCCACAAAGATGGAACATCTAAAGGACAACCGAGCAAGAGGGTCAACTCCTTTACCCTCCAGTCGATCTCCTTGGCACAATAGGCCAGCAGTCGACTAGTCGGGTAAAGGGGGGCAGGTGTAGACCCCAAATCTTGCCCGGGCTCATAATAAAGACCAGAAGACGTCCTTTTTGAAGATGGATGAAGCCTAAGAAGCCATTAGGAGAGACTATTAGGCCCCATACTAGGATAGGAGGGATTTTCGGCATGTAAATAAGGATTCTCGCCTTTTTGGGTCGAGACCGCCATCTCGTATTCGGGACCGCCGTCTCGCCTTGCGAAAGTGGCGAGACCGCCGTCTCATTTGGCGAGACGGCCGTCTCGACCTTGTCAGACGAGACGGTCATCTCGACCTGACAGACACGAATCCCTATAAATAGCTGCGTCATTCCCCTCATTTCACACAGTTCTTCCATTCTCTCTCCTGTCACTTCAAAAAATTCTCTTCCTAGAATCCCTCCGAGGCATTTTTGGAGTTTTTTTAGAGTTTCTAAGAGTTTTTATAGCGTTTCGAGAGTTTTTCGACGCTCTAGAGACTGAAGGGCTGCCAAAAAGCACCCTAATTTTTAGAAAATTAATATAAAGTTTGCCTCGAAGGTTTTTACATTCTCCCTCTCTCTTTTACTGTTTTATTTTAATTATGCAATAGATATTAGGGTCATGTAGTCATAACTTTAAATTCCGCAAATAAAGGGTAAAAGCGTATTTTCACCGGTTTACTTATTTAAATAGTTGGCTTATCATAGGGAACCCAGAAGGGGCATCGTAAGGGAACTAACACTTCCCTTAAACGTAACTAACTCCCTTACCCAACTTTGGTTCTAATGACCAAAGTTGGTTTTTCAAAAACCAACGTCTTTTTACTCCTTTTCCGATGTTTCCGGTAAAAACATCGGTGGCGACTCCAGAAGAACCCTTGAAAATTAGTTCTTGGGTTAGCTCGGTTATCGGACAATCCAAGAGCGCCTTTTTGAAAATCTCGCCCCTAGGTTCAGCCCGGTTATCGGACAACCTAAAGGCGTTGTAACCACACCAATAAAAACGCGAAAATCGGAAAGTCGGAACCATCGCGTCACTCCGACCGCCTCGTTTTGACGGTGGCGACATTGGTTAAGGAATATTATTCTAGCATTCGATTCTTCTTAAAATTTTAGTAGAGTCGATCTTGTATTCGGGGAGGAGAGTCTTTGTTGAGCGAGGGATTGCCAAAACACATACTCACAGTTAAAGATTCACAATAAAAAGCTTGCTACGGAGGTTCTTTTCACTTCTCTTCTCTTTTATTGCTTTATTTATTGCTTTATGTATGCAATAGAAAATAAAATCATGTAGATAGCCATTTTTAAAATATTGTACAATAAAATAGGGTAATAGCGTAATTTCTCTTAATCTTTAATTGATGAATTAATCTGTCATAGGGAACCCAAAAGGGGCGTTGTGGGGTGCTAACACCTTCCCCACACGTAACTCACTCCCTACCTAACTCTGGTTATAATGGCCAAGTTTGGTTTTTATTAAAATAAACGCCTTTTTATCCTTTTCCAATGCTTATGGTCAAAACATTGGTGGCGACTCCATAAGAACCCTTTTGCGAAAACCTTGCTTTTATTAGAGGATAGTTCAGTTGTTGAGCACCTTGGAAGAAATGAACACATTTTTAAAATAAAACGCGAGTCTAAACCATCTTTTCGCGATCGCTTGCATAAACGTTTGAGATATCCCTAGACGTCGGAACGGACAGCGGCGACATGACCTTAGTCTTCCTTGAGTACACCAACTTCTTACCAAAATTTTCAGCTTCAACATCTTCTTGATAAACTTCACAATTAATTTCACTTTCTTGACCAACTTCCTTTTCTTGACCAATTCCTTGACTTGTTTCACTTGTTACAGCTTCAATTTGATCTAGTTTAGGTTCAAATATCAAGTCTGGAAGGATGGGAAAACCAAAATTACTACTTTCAATTTGATCTTGTTTAGGTTCAAATATCAAGTTTGGAAGGATGGGAAAACCAGAATTACTACTTTCCTTATCTTCCCTGAAACTCTCCCCCTGAAGATAAGGTTGATGGAAATAGCTTTCTTGTTCATTGAAGGTAACATCCCTAGACACAAAGAATTTTTTGGATGGGGGGTGGTAGCATTTATACCCTTTCTGAGTGGGTGAGTAACCAACAAAGACACACTTTAAGGCTCTAGGATCAAGTTTCCCCCTGTCTGTACTATGAATATGGACATATGAGATGCACCCAAAAACTCTTGGTTTAAGATTATTTGTAGTGGACAGGTTTGGATAGAAAAACGACAAAGCTTCCATAGGGCTTTTTGATTCTAAGACTCTAGAGGGTAGTCTATTAATAAGGTATGTTGCAATAAGGACAACTTCCTCCCATTAATTTTTTGGGACATTTTTTTGGAACAACAATGCCCGATTCTGATTTAATAGTTGTCCATTTTTCCTCTCTGCGACCCCATTCTACTGTGGTGTTTTGACACAAGAGGACTCATGAATTATACCTTTTTTTTGACAAAAAGAATTAAGAACCTGATTGAAGTAATCTTTGGCATTATCTGACCTAAGCCTCTTAATATTAACACCAAACTTATTTTTTATCAAGGAGTGGAAGTTTAGGAAGACAGAACTGACTTCTAATTTTTGTTTAAGTAGGAAAACCCAAGTGATCCTTGTATAGTCATCTATAAAGGTGACAAACCATCGAGCACCAGACACATTTGGAACATTAGAAGGTCCCCATACCTCAGTATGAACAAGATAAAAAGGGAAGTTGCTAATTCTATTACTTATTAGAAAAGATACACGCTTGTGCTTAGCAAGTTCACACACCTCACAATGAAGACTCTCAACATCTAACTTGGTAAACAAAGTGGGAAACATAATTTTGATCACTCCAAAAGAGGGATGTCCCAACCGACAATGATAAAGCATGATTTTTTTTTCTATTGGTCATCAAGGATTCAGATATGAAGGAGTGAGAGATTTTGTTCTTGCTGGGCAGACTTGGATCTTCGAGATAATAAAGGTCATTCCATTATCTAGCATGTCCAATCATCCTCCCAGAATCCTTGTCCTGAAATACACAATGATCGTTGAAAAAAGCAAATTTACATGACAAATCCTTTATAAGTTTTTGTATAGACACTAGGTTGGTGGACAACTTTGGGAAATGGAGAACATCTTTTAAGGTTATTAAAGGATTGATTTGGATATTTCCTTGACCAACTACAGTCATAAGGGTTCCATCTGTTGTGGCAATTTTCTTGTTGCTGGGACATGGGGAATATGTGGAGAAGTGTTTGGCTAATGGTGTCATGTGGTCTGTGGATCCAGAGTCCAATATCCAATAATGGTTAAAAGGTGTATCTAAGACATTTAATCCAAAAGAAAGTGGAAACTTACCTGAGTATGCCAAAGAACACACACATATAGGTTTTTCCAGCTTACTAAGAAAGGTTCTCACCCTTTCTATCTCCTCTTGGTTAAGATGGGCAGCAACTTCTAGATTATTTCCTTCATTTGTTTCAGCAACAACATAAATTTTCCTCCTTTTCTTAAGGAGTCTCCTCTGTGTCCCCCTTCTCGATCTCGATAACACTTCTCTTGAGTATGATGAGGCTTATTGCAGTAGGTACACCAGAGACCATCACCTTTCTTCTCCACATTTGCTGATCCTCCTTTCTTTTGTTCGGCTACCCCCTTTCTATTCAACACAAGTTGGGCCCACTTCAAATCATTTCTTCCATTTAGTTTATATGTAGAATGGATATTCTGCAGTTCTCCAGATTGTTGGGATTGGATATTCCCCATTTTTGGAGTTGGGTTCACAACTTCCTCTTTCCTTGACATTATAGCAAGAAGGTGTGATGCAACAGCAATGCAGGTTGTCGTCTTAGTGTTAAGAAAAATGCAACAGCAATGCAGGCTACCGTCTTAGGGTTAAGAAAAATGCAGCAGTAATGTAGGCTGTCGTCTTAGGGTTAAGAAAAATGTAGCAGCAATACAAGTTGTCGTCTTAGGGTTTATAGTGCACAGACAGAACTTCCTAGATCAGAAGCTCTGATACCATCTGGAAAATTAGATTAAATGAAATCTTATTTTTATTATTTTAATACAAAGAGATCATACAATATATATACAAGAGACCTAAGCTATTTTAGGAAATATAATAACTCTATTGTATTCTAGGATCCCTTGATTTATGGGATTGTTCCTAATTATTCAAATCTGTATAGATTACAAATTTGCTAATTTATTCTTTCCTAAAATACTATTTGATTTCCCACAATACCCAAATCAATGATAACGTCGGGGAAAGATTTGATACAATTATTAAGGGAGTATATGGACGCATGTGTATGGATCTACCATGACATGCCAAGACTTCAAAATTCAACATCATAAGTCCTCTCCCTATCGACCTAAGATGAATGGTGTAGTAGAGGCAACCAATAAAAACATCAAGAAGATCATCCGAAAGATGGTCAAAACCTACCAAGATTGGCATAAAATATTGCCCTTTGCCCTTCATGATTATCAAACTTTTGTATGGACCTCCACAGGAGCTACTCTATTCTCCCTTGTATATGGCATGGAGGTCGTACTTCCAAAAGAGGTCAAAATACTTTCCCCGCAAATTTTCACCGAAGCAAAATGGACAAAAGCTAAATGGGTCCAAAGCCAATACGACTAGTTGAACCTAATCAAAGAAAAACGGGTGGACGTCATACGTCGTGGATAAGTCTACCAAAAGAAGATAAAAAGGGCTTACAATAAAAAGGTCAACCCTCATATTTACCATGAGGAGGATTTAAATGGTAAAGAAATTGCTTCCAGCTTAGAAAAACAAAGTTGGAAAAAAGGCAGAAAATCATGAAAGGCCCTTCGAGGCTAAGTGAGCTTTCTTGGGAGGAACTCTTATCCTCACCAACATCGATGAAAAAGAACTTCAACACCCGGTCAATTACGATACGGTAAAGAAGTATTAAGCATGAAGATATTGCTCAAGACCCATCAGGATGAAAACTCGCAAAGGGCATCTTAGGCAAAAAGATAGGGTCTACATTCCTCGCTAGGGTATGCCCTAGGCAAAATTTAGAGGTTTTAAAAAAATCCCTAAAAGCAATGGTTATCTTAGTCGAAAACCAAAAGGCGGCTAAGGTAACATTCTTCCAAAAGCACGCAGTCTGCATAGTCTTCACTGTGAGCTTGAGCATCTCAACTGAAGCAACTAGGAGAACAAGAGGGGCAAATATCATAGACATGATTGTTATAGCCCACACAATATAGCCAACCTTGGCCAACCATTCTTCTTAATTTCTTTGGAATCCTTCTTTAAAAATAAAGAAGAAGAAATAAACCTTTGGATTCATACATATCAATAAAATTCTCTTTCATTTCATTTCTCTTGACCAATTTATGGAAATACCTCTATATTGATAAATTATAAATATACGCAGAGTCATTTTGTCAAAGGTCAAATCATGCATCATAAACAAGAAAGCATTGAAAAAGAAAAAATGAAAATAAAAAATATAATGCTTGCTAGGAGATTCTTAGGCAAAAGTTAGGGCAGCCTGCTAGATTGAAACCCCAAAAGGGCGATCTAGGCAAAAGTTAGGGCTTAAGCAAAAAAATGAATAAATGGGAGCCCATCAGCATGATCATAAAAGTCCAACATGAGAATGTCGGTCACTTTTCTAGATGTATCTCATAAAAGGATAGATTGCATTTAGGGCATCCACACACAAATAGTCGCACAAAATGACTCTGTCAAAATCGGAAATAAAAAATCTTTGCAAATAAATAGCAAAAATGATAATCATGCATATAAGGAGACTAGGCTCCATGTTTGTGTTTGAAAACAAGAAGCACCCAAAACAAGTCTCCAAATAATGCTCTCCCTCAAGAAAGTAGAGAAAGTTGCCACCAATAAAGTGACTCAAGCAATTTTTCGCCACATTCCCCAATTGAAGAATAAAGGCTTCACACCTGTTATCGAAAAGAAAAAAGGAGAAAAAGAAAAGAAAATCCTTCATCCCCAACGGATGACCAAAAGAGATAGGTCACAACAATGGAAGACCAAATAAATCCCCAAGTGGGTCCCAACAAAAGAAATAAAAATAAAGCAAACTAAGGAATAAAGAGAATAAAGGCATCACAAAAGCCCGTCACCAAGAAGTCAAGGAGTCAAATCTCCATACCCCCAAGGGTCACGAAAAAGAAAAAAGAGAAAAAACTTTATCCCTTCCGAATCCCAAAAATAAAGAAAAAGTTTGTGCGCATAAAAGAAACTAAAGAGTAAAAAGGCACACACATTATCCCCATAAAAAAGCCAAATTTCAAAATCGCGATAAAAAGAGATAAATCGTGGAAAAATGCAAAATTGAATAAAAATCCTAACTTTTAGGTAACTAATGAAAAACCCAAAATGGGTCATAGTAGAGAGAATAAAACATCCAACTCAAGGGATCTGAAACCCCATTCCTCTCCAGTGGAATAAGAGCTTTACAAAGCCAGCTCACACCATCATCAATCAAGGAGTCAAGACTCCATCCCCCAGAAAGCAACCAAAATCAGATCCCTAGGAAGTCAACCAATTCCTTCGTGGATCAACAAAAAGAGAATTATATCCCCAGTGAGCCTACTGTAAAGGCAATCTACAAATTCACATCCTTAGAGAGTCGCTTGCCTGCGCATAGGCAAGATCTGGCGAACAAAGAGCCAATATCCCCAGAATGGGACATCAACCTATTCAGTGGTAAAACAGTGCAAACACTAAAGTCTTCACTTCAGATGAAGCATCCACCTACTTAAGAGGCATCATCAGAATTAACAAATCCCCAGTGGATTCCTGCCTACCTAGGAGGCATTCATCAAGAATCTCTGGCAACCAACAAAGCCGGATGGCTACGAAAAGGCTCAAATCAAGAATCCCCAGCAACCAACAAAGCTGGATGGCTATAAGAAAAAGCCAAAAATAAAGAATCCCTAGCAAACCGGATGATTACCCAAAAAAAGTCAAAAATATTTTCAAAACAAGAACCACTCCCCATGGAGTCGGCGCATAAGCAAGAGTAGTAAGCCGCCACCACTGTCTTTGTCAGAAGGATAAGCTTTGTAGCAAAGGGGTATCCTGATGGCAGAACTTACATACATCATTTGAAGGATCAGCTTTGTTGCAAAAGAGTATCCTGAAGACAATATCTTCACCGTCAGAAGGATCAGATCCACAGCAAAGGGGTATCCTGATGGCAGAACTTACATACATCGTCCAAAGGATCAGCTCCGTTGCAAAGGAGTATCCCGAATACCTACCTCACTGAAGGAGCATCCTACAAATCGAAGGATCGGCTGCGTCACCGAAGAAGCATCCTGCAAATCGAAGGATCAGTTACCTCACTGAAGGAGCATCTTGCAAATCGAAGGATCAACTACCTCACCAAAGGAGCATCCTGCAAATATAAGGATCGACTACCTCACCGAAGGAGCATCCTGCAAATCAAAGGATCAGCTCCGCAACAAAGGGGTATCCTGAAGGCAGGATTTACGCACATCGTCCGAAGGATCAGCCCCATCGCAAAGGGGTATCTGGAAGACACAACCCACCTTTACCATCTCGAGGTTCGGCTACCACGTCAAGAGGAGCATCCGGAGGACAACCGAGCAAGAAGGTTAACTCCTTCACCCACCAATCGATCTTATGGTACATTAGCCCATAGTCAATTGGTCAGGTGAAGGGGGGCAGTTGTAGACCCTAAATCTTACCTGGCTCCACAAAAAGGCCAGAAATCCTTCATTCTGAAGAAGAATAAAGTTTCATAGGGCCTCTAGTAGTGTTTACTAGGTCTCAGTCAGAATAGGGAGGGATTTCTGGGGAAATAAAAATTCATTTTTGTCAGGGAAGCAGTGGATGGTCGTCCACCTTAGCCAGATGGTTGTCCACTCTAATTTTTTAGCTATGGACGACCGTCCACCTTAACCAAACGACAATCCATCCTAAAAATGAGGCATGGACGGCCGTCCATGCTAGACAAATGGTCATCCACCCTTAATTTTGGCCATGGACGGTCATCCATGATGGCCAGACGGTCGTCCATGTTTCCCTGGCTTGCTTCCCTATAAATAGGAGTCTCATTTCTCATTTTTAACACACAATTCACTCCTACCACTCTCTAGGAAGCCTTTTGGCACTTTAGAGTGACTCTGAGCATATTTCTAGAGTTTGAGTGAGCTTTCCAATTTTCGTTTAAGGTAGAAATCGGTTAAGGAGGTCTCTCTTTGAGACATCTGGCCCTCGGTAGAGTGAAATTTTTTCTTTTGCGGGTGAGGAGTGTGCTTGTAGAGAAAGGGGACAACCAAAAAGCGTCCTCAAAGTCTTGAAGTATTAATAGAAAGCTCGCTGTGGAGGTTCCTTCTCTATTCTCTCTCTTTTACTGCTTTGTTTTATTGCTTTCCTTGTATGCATTAGATACTAGGACAATGTAGATATTTAAATTTTGCCAGTAGATAAAAAAATAGGGTAAAAACATAGTTTCTTTTAGTCTTTATTTTACGAAGTAGTCTATCATAGAGAACCCAGAAGGGGCGTTGCAGGGTGCTAACACCTTCCCCACACGTAACTAACTCCCTTACCTGACTCTGGTTGTAACGACCAAAGTTAGTTTTTCTAAACCAATGCCTTCTATTTTTCTTTTTTTGATGTTTATGGTAAAAACATCGGTGGTGACTCCATAGAACCCTTTACAAAAACCTCGCCTTTAGGTTCAGCCCGATTATCGAACAACCTAAAAGCATTGAACATCTTTTTAGAAAACGCGAGTCATTCAAAACCATCGCGTCGCTCCGACCGCCTCTTTTGATGGCGGCGACAAGTCACCAACTTAATTTTCTACCACATGTGGTATAACATAATTTTGAAAATGATGATCTATTTCCCCAAGAAGTACCTTATGGAATTCCACTTTTAGGGAATAGAACATTGATGGACCCTTTAACATAGAAAATCAAGTAAGTGACTTGTTGAAGAAGGGTTAGGATCAAGGAGAATCTCAATCCTTATGTTGTACCTAGGTTAGATCTCCCACCTCAAAATTATAGATCAACTTTTTGTTAAATAAATTGAGGTCTTTTGTAGGGAAGACCTAGATCTGAGGTCAAATCCTTCTTAAGAGGGAGGGTATGATGGAGGATCATCTAGGCCACAACACATTGGGCCTCACCCAAGCCCCAAGATCTAAGGGATAGAAGAGGAAGCTTCACAAAGAACACTCCTCCTTTGGAGTCTCTCTTATTAGAATCCTATTCTACCTCTTTAATTTGTATAAAATTGTAAAACGTCATCTTGTCTCTTTTGTAGGGCATGCTTGACCCAAAATACAAGACCATGACCCAACACACAAGGCACAACCCAAGAGTTTGATACAATTACATGGAGAGAACCACGACCACCCTTCACTCATTCAACTTGTTGCACATAAAGGAGACTTACGGGTATATAAACATTTGAGAACTTCTTCCCCATTTCGATATGAGACCTTGGATGAATGATAAAAGAAAGAAAGGCACAAGGGAGAGTTTGGGTTGAACCAAAAGGAGAGTTGCATCTTGTCCCAAAGCATAGTCTCGGCCAAGCCATTTTCCTAGCTTATTTTCAAGCACATATAAGCTAGAAGTCCAAGTCTTATTTTTGGTTGCAACTTTGGAGAATTTCACGTATATAAACACTTGAAGAAAGTCAAATTTAGAGGAGATGGGACTTGAAGGGACTGCACTTTAAAAAAGAGGACAAGGTTCAAGTCTTGATTGCCACAAAAAGTGAATACATCATTTTTCCTTCTCAAATTCGGCTCAAGCACTCCAAGTACTCGAGGAGGTCCAAGGTTCAACTCTTAGTTGCAACATTTGAGAGTTTTTTTGTATATAAACTCATAAATGTAATTAAAAGTGGGGTAGGTGGGACTTGAAGCTAGGAACTTCGGCCATCACTTCTATAAGGCCTAATTAGTCCCACATTCCCTATATGAGTGAGTAAATGAGAGGGGAACAACTATATATATCACCCCTTGTGTAGCTTTTTGAATCACATTTGAATGAAATCAAAACTTGTGTGTGGAACTTGCATATTTTGCTTGTACCACGAATTGACTTATATTCAAATGTCTTTGGAGATTTTTTTCTCCTATTCTCCTATCAAACAATCCTCTTTGGAGGAGTTAGTGTCAAGTTTCTCTAGAAACTTGGGAAAGAATTTTGGTTCACCTTGGGTGCTCAAGGTGTAAACGTCATCCATGGTGGAAAGGAGGAAAAATGTTTCCATCACTTCTCATATATTTCCATCACTTCCCACTGGGAAAGCCTAGAGAGTTGATCCCATTTAGTGATGGATTAATTCAAAATAAAATAAAAGATTTGAAATTACGCTTTTACCCTTCTTTGTGTGAATAACATGTTTTATCTGTATGGCTTTAATAATTGTTGTATGTTTATTTTTTGCAAATTGTTTGAAATAAAAACTATACACAATCATTTGCACACAACAGTCCCTCTATACCCGGGGGACATGAGTGATCGATGTCGTACTTGGTCAAATAATTAAAACAGATAAATGTAGTACTAGGAAGCTTTCCTAGGTCGTCTCCCAAAGACCACAAATTTCTATCAAAGCTTATCAATTTTTAGTAACAAAAAAATTAAAAGGGGATTTTTTCAAAATTAAAATATTAGGTGAAACAGAACAAAAGCAAATTATAAAAATGCGGATTAAAAACAGATTAAAATGCAATTGATTTTCTGATTCTAATGCAGTGTCACTTATCCTAGATTACGAAATTAATTCGAAATTAACCAACTAAGCGAAGATAAATCCCAAATTATATTCTAATTCAAAATTAATCAACTAAGCGAAGATTAATCTCAAATTAGCTTTAACACTTGTTCCAATATGAAATTAACCAACTAAGCGAAGATTAATCCCAAATTTTCCTTAACCCTTATTCCAACATGAAATTAACCAACTAAGCGAAGATTAACCCCAAATTATCCTTATACAATTAAGCATTGCATACATCACATAATCTCATATCTAACACAGAATTAAGCAAACTGTGATATAAGTTTCGGTTTATTAAGCATAAACAGATTATAATTCAATACTGAGATTAGAAGATGAAGAGTTAAGAGAACAAACAATATGAAATTGAAGAACAAAACCTCAAAGATCTACTTGCATTCTTCTCAGAAAATCAATACAAATATTTAGCTATCCATGGAAAGTTGAAAACACAATAGAAGAAACATAATTAAAATTGAAACAAGAATTTAAAAATAATGGCAGAAGAGTAAACAAACTTGAATATAAATTGCAGAAGATGAAAGGTGGAAGTGTGGTGGCTGCGTAGTCCTTGTGTGATGTTTTTTTCGTGTGATGTGCCTCTCTTATATAAATAACCCTAACCCTAATCTTAATCGAGGTTTGGGCTCAACTAGTCCATGAAACACATCATAAATTGGCTTCAGTGCAGGTCCATGAACTTCAAACACGTGCAGTATTTTCAATACTTATCCAAATTAAGAGATTTTGGTCTCCTTTGAAAGCCTTTTGAGTTAGCTTTAAAACGCCACCATTGATACTATTATCGAAGCTCTAATGAATTTAGGAGACTTAAATTACTGAAGCATGTCCATTGGGCCGGCCTGGTGCGCTTGACCCATTTTGGATAATTTATGTAAAATCCAATTTAGCTCCGAATTGAATGATTTTGGATCCTGTGGAAAGCTCAATGTGTCTATTTTATAATTATTTTAGAATCATGTTATTTGGAGATCTGTAGAAAAAATGATAAATAAAACAATAAACTAATGTCAGTACCCGTATAAAATAAAATATGACATTTGACCCAATTTTCCAAGCCCAAAATTGCTTTAAACTGTAAAATGGCATCTAGCCCAATCTTCTAGGCCCAAAATTGCTTTAACTGTCCTAAAATTAATAATGAGAAAAAATTAGATCAAATAGATTTAAATTAATTAAAATCTAATTATTGGCCCATTGAAGCCCAATTAATAAAAATTCACTAATAATAGAAAGTTAAGCCCAAAACACTAATTAAAATAAGTTCGGAAAGGGAAGAAAATACGGAAATATAATGACTCATCAAATAACCCCACACTTAGCCTTTTGCACTCCTGGGCAAAATCAAGAAGCAAAACAAGGAAATAAATTCAAAAACATTAAAGAAAATTATGCAAAGGACAAAAACAAAAATAAAGACAAACAAAAACATAAACGAGATATACATATTCATCAATGAAACCTAGGAAACGAAAGGAGTAGACAACATCCAACACACAAAGAGTCGGAGGAACCGAGATACTCATGGAAATCATCCAAGCATTTCAAAACCTAGCAAGAGGTCAATCAGGTCAAAAGGTGAATCAAAGTGACAAAACCTCACAAGATGCACTTGTATCTCTCATGTGTCTAGGCTACTGTATACTCTCAAAATACTCAAGAAAAGCAAACAACGAGATAGACTTGGCAAGCCTCTAAACTCAACACCCAACGCACATGCATAAAAAGATCAAAAGGTCTTTTCAGGTTGTAATGGGGGTAGGGACAAGGTAGAAGATATCATATGGGATAAGTAGGCTGTGAACCGGAGGAACTAGAGGAGCAATGGGGAATAAGTCAAAAATAAGCACAAGATGCATGCCCAAAAACCTCTAATATCAAACCTCCACTACTTGCCTTTACCTCAACCACGACTTTCCTTTCTTTCTTTTTTTTCTCTTTTTTTTTATATATATATCCTTTTTTTTTCTTTTCTCTCTCTTTTTTTTTTTTTTTTTTTTATTTATCTCTTTTTTTTTTTTTAAACTACATGAAATACACTTGAAAGGAAAACACAAAAGCTGTACAGCGAGAGATAACCAACTAGCCGAGTACATGATCCAATGAAATACAAAATGCACCCCCACACTTATTCAATAACTTATTCCCAAAACAATTCTAAAGCTCCAAAAATCCCTAAGGTTAAGGTAATCATGGTTTTTCACTTAAGGCTTTTAATGAGCTTCAAAAGAAATAAAGGGAAACATAGGCTCAAAGGGGCTATCAAAGGAATTAATTCAAGGTAGGCTCATTTGGCTAGAGGCTAATCAGAACAAAAATGCCTTAATCATCTCCAAACATGCATGTGAATCAAGAAGTATCAATCGAGTCAAGCCAAAGCTACTGCGCAAGCAATCAAGAGGCATAACACTCAAGAAAGAACAGGTAATGGCTCAATTCCTCACAAAGGGTAAGATTGTCGCCTTCAATTCAACCTCTCAAACATCGTAACCAACTTGACAAGCGAGAGAAAAACAGGGATTTCAATCCAAAAAGCATAAAGCAACTCCTATCCCAAGAGTAAAGAAAGTGCCTACTACCTATACAAAACCTAGAAATCAAAGAAAAATATGCAAAACTATACACAAAACATAGAATATAAACCTACAATCCTATATCTCCCACCCCACACTTAAATTAGACATTGTCCTCAATGTAAACACAATCATATCCATTAAACAAATAGGACAAGCAAGATAAAAGAGTTGAAGGGGAAAAGAAGAACTCCCTAATCATGGTGGGTCCGGATCTATCTCCTCGGATGGTACAGGTGTTGAGGTCATCAAGTAGCAACTTTGTTCCGCTAAAACAAACAAAGTCTTCCTGATCATGGTGGTTCCTGGATCTATCTCCTCGAGATGGTTGTTTCATGGCATTTAGAATATTAAAGTGCACCACAATGTCATCAAATTCCATGGATAAGGTCCCTGCATGCACATCAATCTTGGTTCATGCAGTCTTTAAAAATGGTCTTCCTAAAATGATGGGTGCAAAACCACGTGAAAATCCCTCGTCCATATCAAGAATGTAAAAATCAGTAGGGAAAATCAACTCACCAACCCTAACTAAGATATCCTCAATGAAACCTATAGGGTGGGTAACACTCTTGTTTGCCAAGCTGAATAACTATATTCGTAGGTTGCGAGGGTCCAAGAGAAAGAGATTTAAATATAGACAAAGGCATGACATTAATTGAAGCACCCAAATCAAGCATGGCATTCTCAAATTTATTATTTCCAATAATACAAGGTATGCGAGAATGTACACTGGGTCCTTACATTTCTCGGGAATGTAAGGAGCAGTTTACCTATCAAAGCAGACACATTTACGCCCATGTTGATTGTCTCACTACCCTTCATCTTCCTCTTGTGGGTGCACAACTCCTTCAGGAATTTAGCATATCTGGGAATTTGCTTGATGACATCAAGTAGAGGTATGTTCACCTCAATTTTCCTGAAGGTCTCTAGAATCTCTTTATCGACCTCTTCCATCTTTTTGCTTGGAATTGCTTTGGGAGGGAATGGAAGAGGGATAGGAGGCTGTTGCGAGTCGAAGCTGGGGCTGGAAGAAGGTCCATCTATATGCAATTTTTGGCTACCAACTGGTTGCTCGAGTGCGAGAGCTGAGGCGGCTACGAGATGAGGGTGGAGGTGTTGCAGTGGGTATGTCAATCTGTTTCCACGACCTCAATGTGATGGCACTCACATTCTTAGGATTAACCACGATGCATGCAGGGAGCTTGTCTGAATTTTGATTTTGCAATTGATTAACGAGCAGTAGCTAGTTGACCAATCTGGTTGGTTAAAATCGAATGGAGGCATCATTTTTTTGTTGGTGCTTGTATGTTCATCTCGGCCATTTGTTTGACCAATTCCTCTAATGAAGGTGAAGAAGGTTGAGGAGCTGATGCTTCATTTTGCTGCCTACGATATTGTTGTTGCATTGGTGGAGGCATATAAGGTGCTGCTTGGACCAGCAGAGTTCTGAAATGGTGGTGGTGGAAAAGGATTCTGCTGTTGTTGGTCTTGCTTGATTAGACCATCTCGGATTTGGGTGATTCCTCCACCCTGGATTGTATCTATTGCTTGAGAGGTCAAAATTATGTTGTTAGTTCGGAGCCCTATTATTGAAAATGTTTGCTGCATAAGCTTGTGGAGCTCTAGAACTCGTAGACTCATGCAATAATTGGCAGCAATCGGTGGGATGCTCAATTGAAGTACAAATGCCACAAACCCTTGCAAGTGGTGCAGGTCTCCGATTTGCGGCAAGTTGGGAGACTAGGGTGGTGAGGGCATCAATCTTACTTTCTAGCTTCTTCTCCACTAAATCCGATGAACCCACATCATGTACACCCCTAAGGACTATGGCATCACTCCTCATGTTAAATTGCTTGGGAATTGGATGCCATCTTCTCAATTAAATCTCTAGCGGCGGTAGGTGTCATGTCTCCTAAAGCTCCTCCACTAGCTGCATCTATCATACTCCTATCCATTGTGTTCATCCCCTCATAAAAGTACTACGGTAGTAGTTGTTCGATATTTGGTGGTGAGGGCAACTTGCACAAAGTCTCTTGAACCTCTCCCAATACTCGTATAAGCTCTCTCCCATCTTGTTGCACGATACCGATATATCCTTCCCGATGGCGGTGGTCCTAGAAGCGGGGAAAAATTTCTCTAGAAAGACTCTCTTCAGATCATCCCAGCTCGTTATGGGACTAGGAGCTAAGTAGTACAACCGGTCTTTGGCAAGATCCTCCAAAGAGAAAGGAAAAGCCTTCGGGTATATGTGATCTTCGGGAACATTTTGTGGCTTCATGGTGGAGCGAGACTATATGGAACTCCTTGAGATGCTTGTATGGATCCTCACCTGCACGACCATGAAACTTGGGCAACAAATGGATTAGTCCAGTTTTAAGCACAAATGGTACATCCTCTTCAGGGTATTGGATACATAAATTTGCATAAGTGAAATCGAGTGCGACCATCTCCCTAAGAGTCCTCTCACGAGGTCCAATAGGTTGATCACTCATGTTATTAGTTTGGAAATTATCGAGAAGAAGGTATATTAGGTGCAGTACTCTCACTATGACTATCTAATGGTTCAAACTCAAGAGATGAATTCCTAGAATGTCTAACTAATCTATGAAAGGTTACTGTCTATCTCGGGATCAAAAGGTTGTAAAAGGTCGGGATTGCTCCTAGTCATGCACTATATTCAACAATTCATGTATTTCCCAAGAGTTAAAAAAAAATTCAGTTGTTTACTTGGAAAGACAACGGTAGACCGTGAATAAGTACACCAGGTAGGTTCCCAGGAAAGAGAGGTGGGTCACTAATGGACACGCTTAAATACCAAATCTTTCCTAGCAGAACCCTCCTAGACATGCACTCTCACACTACCAAGCAATCCAGAGTTTCTTATGAGAATGGAAATTATAAATTTTTTTTTAAATAAAGCTAGAAAAACAAATTAGAGATGAAATTGTTTTTTTTTTGAATTATTATTTATATATATATATCTTTAATATATATATATATATATATATTTTTTGTTATTTTGTTATTTTTTTTATTCTTATTTTTATTTTTATTTTTATTTTTTGAACCAAAAAGAGTTTTAGAACACAGTGGGCTATCAAAATAGTCTTCAGAGAAGTAAGAATTTTAACTTAAATAGAAAATCAAATAAAATATTCAAATAACTGAAAATCAAATATTAAATAACTTAAAATCAAATAAAATATTCAAATAACTGGAAATCAAATAAAATATTAAAAACTAGCAATCAAATAAAATATCCAAATAACAGACAAATCAAATAAAATATTCAAATAACAACAAATCAAATAAAATATCCAAATAACAGCAAATCAAATAAAATATTTAAATAACTAAAAATCAAATAAAATATCCAAATAATAGCAAATCAAATAAAATATCCAAATAACAACAAATCAAATAAAATATTCAAATAACAACAAATCAAATAGAATATTAAATAACTAACAAATCAAATAAAATATTAAAAAACTGAAAATCAAATAAAATATTTAAATAACTAAAAATCAAATAAAATATCCAAATAACTGAAAGTCAAAATATTAAATAACTTAAAATCAAATAAAATATTTAAATAACTGGAAATCAAATAAAATATTAAAAACTAGCAATCAAATAAAATATCCAAATAACAACAAATCAAATAAAATATCCAAATAACTGAAAATCAAATATTAAATAACTGAAAATCAAATAAAATATTTAAATAACTAAAAATCAAATAAAATATCCAAATAACGAGCAAATCAAATAAAATATTAAATAACTAACAATCAAATAAAATATTTAAATAACTGAAAATCAAATAAAATATTTAAATAAAATAAAATAAAAACAAAAAAATGAAAACGAGAAACAGAAAATAAAAATTGAAAACCTAGACAAAAATCTTGGTCCCAGACAGCGGCACCAAATTTGATCGATGTCGTACTTCGGTCAAATAATTAAAATAGATAAATGTAGTACTAGGAAGCTTTCCTAGGTCGTCTCCCAAAGACCACAAAATTTCTATCAAAGCTTATCAATTTTTAGTAACAAAAAAATTAAAAGGGGATTTTTTCAAAATTAAAATATTAGGTGAAACAGAACAAAAGCAAATTATAAAAATGCGGATTAAAAACAGATTAAAATGCAATTGATTTTCTGATTCTAATGCAGTGTCACTTATCCTAGATTACGAAATTAATTCGAAATTAACCAACTAAGCGAAAATAAATCCCAAATTATATTCTAATCCAAAATTAATCAACTAAGCGAAGATTAATCTCAAATTAGCTTTAACACTTGTTCCAATATGAAATTAATCAACTAAGCGAAGATTAATCCCAAATTTTCCTTAACCCTTATTCCAACATGAAATTAACCAACTAAGCGAAGATTAACCCCAAATTATCCTTATACAATTAAGCATTGCATACATCACATAATCTCATATCTAACACAGAATTAAGCAAACTGTGATATAAGTTTCGGTTTATTAAGCATAAACAGATTATAATTCAATACTGAGATTAGAATATGAAGAGTTAAGAGAACAAACAATATGAAATTGAAGAACAATACCTCAAAGATCTACTTGCATTCTTCTCAGAAAATCAATACAAATATTTAGCTATCCATGGAAAGTTGAAAACACAATAGAAGAAACATAATTAAAATCGAAACAAGAATTTAAAAATAATGACAGAAGAGTAAACAAACTTGAATATAAATTGCAGAAGATGAAAGGTGGAAGTGTGGTGGCTGCGTAGTCCTTGTGTGATGTTTTTTCGTGTGATGTGCCTCTCTTATATAAATAACCCTAACCCTAATCTTAATCGAGGTTTGGGCTCAACTAGTCCATGAAACACATCATAAATTGGCTTCAGTGCAGGTCCATGAACTTCAAACACGTGGAGTATTTTCAATACTTATCCAAATTAAGAGATTTTGGTCTCCTTTGAAAGCCTTTTGAGTTAGCTTTAAAACGACACCATTGATACTATTTTCGGAGCTCTAATGAATTTAGAAGACTTAAATTACTGAAGCATGTCCATTGGGCCGGCCTGGTGCGCTTGACCCGTTTTGGATAATTTATGTAAAATCCAATTTTGCTCCGAATTGAATGATTTTGGATCCTGTGGAAAGCTCAATGTGTCTAGTTTATAATTATTTTAGAATCATGTTATTTGGAGATCTGTAGAAAAAATGATAAATAAAACAATAAACTAATGTCAGTACCCGTATAAAATAAAATATGACATTTGACCCAATTTTCCAAGCCCAAAATTGTTTTAAACTGTAAAATGGCATCTAGCCCAATCTTCTAGGCCCAAAATTGCTTTAACTGTCCTAAAATTAATAATGAGAAAAAATTAGATCAAATAGATTTAAATTAATTAAAATCTAATTATTGGCCCAATGAAGCCCAATTAATAAAAATTCACTAATAGAAAGTTAAGCCCAAAACACTAATTAAAATAAGTTCAGAAAGGGAAGAAAATATGGAAATATAATGACTCATCAATGAGCGATAAATCTTAGGGAGTGGGTGGCATGTACAATCGACCGTGGTAATAGCCTTAGTGCTAGTAGGTCGTTGGCGGCGACAATCACGATTTGAATTTTAAATTGGGACGGGTGTCTCGAATTTTCAAGGTTATTTTTTTTTAAGAGATAGGACCCTATTCATCAACATCTATGCATGCATTGTTTATGATATGCATCCTATAATGCTATTTTAGTTAATATTTCAAAAGGATTAATTGATGTGTTTTTTATTCTGGTGTCATGCTTAGTTGTACCGACTTTGCCATTTCAGATTTGCCATGACCGAAGAATGATGGTGTTGCTTGCAAAGCAACTGCCATATCAGTGCGCTCCTTCCTTTTCTTGGGGATGTCAATCCTCCTATTGACCACTATATCTCCATGTCGACATCGTCCCCTCCGCCAAGGAGGGGGGGGAACCATAGGTGTGAGTAGTCGCGATAGATGGTTTGTGACTCACATTTTCGTAAAGTAAATGGTCATCACTTTTAGGATGCTCGTTAACCGAACTATCCTTAAAAGTGAGATTTTCATAAAAAGAAAGGTTCTATGGAGTCGTCATCAATGTTTTAACCTTAAACATTGAAAAAGGAAAAGAAGGTGTTGGTTTAAGAAAACCAACTTTGGCCATTATAACCAGAATGTGTTAGCACCCCACAGCGCCCCTTTCAGGTTTCCTATGACGAATTAATTCAGAAAATAAAGATTCTAGAAATTATGCCTTTACCCTATTTATTTACTTGCAGTATTTAAATATCTACATGCCCCTAATCTCTAATGCACATAAAAGAAAGCAATAAAAGGAAAGCGATAAAAGAGAAGAAATGAAAAAGAACCTCCAAAGTGAGCTTTTTATAAATCTTAAAACTTGAAGACGCTTTTTGGCAGTCCCCTCGCTCCACAAGAATGATCCTCCCTTGAACAATAAAATTAAACTCCCAAGAGCTGGATGTCTCAAAAGGAGACTTCCTTAACCGATTTTGCCCAAATGGACTATTGAAACGACTACTCAAACCTCTAGAACAGTGCAAAAATGCCCAGAAGTGTCTCAAAATATGAGGATGTGTGAGAAGGTGTGTGAAATGGTGAGGAATGAGGTCCTATTTATAGGCACGCTCCTCCAAGAGGCCGAGACGGTCGTCCCAAACTTTGTCAGTCAGGACGGCGGTTTGGGATTTTAGGACGATCGTCTTGCCTAGTAAAAAGCCTCGAGACGACCATCTAGGATTCAGGACAACCGTCCCAGGCTAAAAAATAATCTGGGATGGTCGTCTGATATCCGGGACGGCCGTCTCGAGCTAACTAACCAAGTGGGATGGTCGTTCGGGATCCGGGACGACCGTCTAGAGTTTCTGACAAAATTTGTAATTTTTATTTTTCTAAAAAAACCCTCCTTTTCTTAAATGGAGCCTAGAAAACTATTAGGGGCCTAATGAAGCCTTGTCCATCTTTGAAATGGAGGATTTCTGAACTTTATTATGAGGTCGGGCATGATTTGGGGTCTACAGTTGCTCCCCCTTCACCTGACTGACCGGTTGTAGGCGAATGCGCCATAAGTTCGGCTGGCGGGTGAAGGAGTTAACCCTCTTGCTAGGTCGTCCTTTGGATGCTCCTTTTGTGTGGTAGCCAACCCTCTAGACGATAAATGTAGATGTCTTCTTCAAAGTTGACCACAGGGTGTTCCCTTCAACCCTGTATTGATGAGTATGAACCCCCACCTGGTTTGAGCCCCCCTTTTGTAAGACTCGATGAGTACAAACCCCCATCTGGTTTGAGTTCCCTTTTGTAAGACTTGTCCTCAGGATGCTCCTTTTGGTGCGGTAGTTGTCCCCGTGGTTGATGAGTACAAACCCCCATCTGGTTTGAAGTCCCCTTTTGTAAGACTTGATGAGTACGAACCCCCATATGGTTTGAAGTTCCCTTTTGTAAGACTTGGCTTGAGTCCCCTCTTGTAAGACTCGATGAGTACGAACCCCCATCTGGTTTGAAGTCCCTTTTTGTAAGACTTGATGAGTATAAACTCCCATCTAGTTTGAAGTCCCCTTTTGTAAGACTTGGCTTGAGTCCCCTTTTGTAAGACTCGATGAGTACGAACCCCCATCTGGTTTGAAGATAGTGGGGCCAATTTGGATTGGTAGGTTGATTTTCCCCGCTTCACACTTTGATCCATCAAAGGCTCAAACGACAGTATTACTTGGGTGCATGTGGGCTCCTTGGATTGTCAACTTATCGAGTATACATTTGGGCATGACATTCAAGGATGACCCATTATCCACAAAAACTTTAGCGATGAGATATTGCTTGCACTTGACAAAGATGTGCAAAGGCTTGTTGTGGCCTGACCCTCCGGGAGGGAGTTCTTCATCAGTGAAGATGAGGTGATCATTGGCTGTAATGTTACCAACAATCCCCTCAAACTTGTCTTAGGATATGGCATGCAGAACATAGGCCTAATTCAAGACCTTTAACAGGGCATTCCAATGTGGTTTCAAACTCATAAGTTATCTTCGTAGGTGTGCGATTGAGTTGGTCGATGATGGAGTACTCGCTTTGCCTTATGAACTGGAGTAACTCATCTGTCTCCTCCTTGGATTCTTTATTATTTGTTAGAAATGTAAGTTGAGATCAAGGGGGGGGGTGAATTGATCTTTGAAAGATTTTCGCACTTTTAAGAATACAGATTATCTATTTTAAAGATTATGAATTCTGATCAAGTTTTGAATCAAGAAAAACAAGCAGTTCTATGTAAAGCACAAGCAGAATAAAAGAGAGTAAAGGTTTAGAGAAAGACACACAAGATTTATACTGGTTCACTCAAACTATAGGGCTACATCCAGTTCTCAACCAAATTCTAGTTGAGTTCCACTAGATTGATTATGTTTCTGATTAAAAACCCGAATCACAAAACACCTAATCCACACCAAGAACCAAATTCCAGTTCTTGCACCAAACCTTCACCAAGAACCAAGTTCCAGTTCTTGAACCAACCTGCAGCCAAATTCTAGCTACAAAACCAGTGCCCAACACTTCCAGACACCCACAATATAGTAAGGAATTGAAAAGAATCAAAGAGAAGAAACTAGAACAATTAAACCCAGATTATTCAGCTCTTCCAGAATGAGTTTCTTCTCATGTAAGAAAGTAAAAATGCCTCAAGAAAGAACTTTGAAAAACTTCACAAAAGTGGCGCACTTCTTTCTTGAAAAACTTCTCTAAAGATTGCTTGATTGATTACTTAAAGATGTGTTTTAAAACGCTGAAGCAATCTTGTTTATATAGAGTTATTTTTCAACTGCTGGTTTAATTAATCAGTTAAAACTTTCTTTTAATCGATTGTTAAATCTTGATTAATCGATTAATTCTTCTTTTAATCGGTTAAAATGTGTTTAATCATTTTCTAGATTTATTTTAACTCATGCAACGACATTTTAATCGATTAAAATAGTTAAACAAAAATTCTCTAAGTTGTTTAAATCGATTAATTCACGTTTTAATCGATTATAATTCTGCCAAACATTTTCTCAAAACTTCATAAGTTATTTTAACTAATGAAAGCCTGTTTTAATCGATTAAAACATTTGACAAAAATTTTCTTAAGTTGTTTTAATCAATTAATTCGACATTATATCGATTAAAATTCTAGCGAATATTTTTCAAAACTTCTTAAGTGATTTGAATCAATTAAATCGAAGTTATATTAGTTAAAATAATGATATAACACTTTTCAAAACATTTTTTTAATGAAAATAATCGATTAATTTGAATGTGCATCGATTAAAACAACTCCAGTGTATGTTTTAAATGGTTTTAATCGATTATTTCGAAAACATATCAGTTAAAATTTTGTCATGAATGTTCCTATCTCATTTTAATCGAGTAACCTTAAAGTGTATTAGTTAAATCTAATCCTTAAGATCATATTAATAGATTAATTCAGTTTTTAAAAAATTAAAACATTTAGAGGCATTTCCAAATTCTTCCAAAATGAATAATCCTCATGTAGTAGAGAAATAGGAATGATTATACCTATTAATATTGATGCTGACTCACTAAGCACTCTACCCTTTAACCCAAGTAGCCTTTGACTTCATCAAATCATTAAGATCTTCAATCTATCACAAGGTTCAATAAGAACTTCATCACTTTCATTATTTTCTTCTTCGGTCTCTTTTTCTTTGCTTTATTCTTAGGAGCATCATCTTATAGCTCCTTGGGGGAGTAGAATCTTCCACTTCTTGTCATGCCCCCAATACCGGCTATGCTAGAGATAACTTCATTGACAGACGATGTCTCTTCGTATCTCCATGGTGCAGTTTTATTTGATTCATACGGGAAAGGACGAGGCGTGAACAAATGCAATGGCATCCTTGCCCCTCTTCTTTATTGACTTGGATAACCAACGACTGATGCTTATTATCCTCCTTAGGCGGATCAACCATTGGGGAGAGCTTGTGACGAAAGGCTTTCTCTCCATTTCTCTGATTATGGAAAGCGCATCAATTAATCCTTTCTTTTTATTATCTTATTATTATTAAAGTGAGGAGAGATATATGAATGAATACAACTCATGAATGCAATAGATAGTTGAAAAGATGATGAAAAAGACAATTTTATTCATTTCATCAAGAAAGTGTACATTCTCCAATACAATGCTTTGAAGCACACTTTGACAAAAATAGAAAAGCCTAAAGAAACCCACAGGCAGGTTAAGATTTCTATGTGTAGACCCTAAATCTTGTCCGGCCTCAAAATAAGAGCACAAGACCTCCTATTCGAAGATGGACGAAGCCTAAAAAGCCACTAGGAGAGACTATTAGGCCCCATATTAGAGTAGGATGGATTTTTTGTACAAAAATAAGGATTTTCTCCTTCGGGAGTCGAGACCACCGTCTCACTTTTCTGGACTGCCGTCTCGACCAATGGCAAGTCGAGACTATCGTCTCGTTTGGCGAGACCGCCATCTCGACCTTACCATTGGCGAGACCCCCCTCCCGTTTGGCGAGAAGGCCTTCTCGCCACTTGGCAAGTCGAGACCGCCGTCTCAAATGGCGAGACCGTCGTCTCGACCTTGCTAGTCGAGACTGCCGTCTCGACCTAACAGGCGCGAATCCCTATAAATAGGGGGCGCTCTTCCCTTCATTTCACACAGTTCTTCCTGTCGCCGCCGTCAAAACAAGGTGGTCGGAGCGACGCGATGGTTTCGACTTTCCGATTTTCGCGTTTTTATTGGTGGTTACAACGCCTTTAGGTTGTCCGATAACTGGGCTGAACCTAGGGGCGAGGTTTTGAAAGAGTGCTCTTGGATTGTCCGATAACCGAGCTAATCCAAGAGCTAGTTTTGAAGGGTTCTCTGGAGTCGCCACCGATGTTTTTACCGGAAACATCGGAAAAGGAGTTAATAGGCGTTGGTTTTCGAAAAACCAACTTTGGTCGTTAGAACCAGAGCTGGGTAAGGGAGTTAGTTACGTGTAAGGGAAGGGTTAGTTCCTTTACGACGCCCCTTTCGGGTTCCCTATGACAGGCCAGCTTATTTAAATAATTAAACCGGAAAAATGCGCTTTTACCCTTTTATTTGCAGAATTTAAATTTATGACTACATGGCCCTAATATCTATTGCGTAATTTAAAATAAGGCAGTAAAAGGTAGAGAGAGAAAGTATAAACCTCTGAAGCAAGCTTTCTATTAATTTTTGTAAATAGGGTGCTTTGCGGTAGCCCTTCACTCTACACTGCGTCTGAAAACTCTCGAAACGCTCTAAAAAGAACTCTAAAGACACTCAGAAGCTCCGAAAATGTGTCGGAGGGATTCTAGAGAGAGAAACTATTGATGTGACTAGAGAGAGAGTGAGAAAGTTGTGTGAAATGAGGGGAATGGAGGCCCTATTTATAGGGATTCGTGCCTGTCAGGTCGAGACGGCCGTCTCGTCTGGAATGTGTCTCGTCTGACAAGGTCGAGACGGCCGTCTCGCCTTGCAGAAATGGCGAGACGGCAGTCTCGCCACTTGCGCTAGGCGAGACGGCGGTCTCGACCCTAAAAGGAGAAAATCCTTATTTTTGTGCCAAAAATCCCTCATATCCTATTATAGGGCCTAATAGTCTCTCCTAATGGCTTCTTAGGCTTCGTCCATCTTCGGAAAGGAGGTCTTCTGATCTTTATTGTGAAGCCGGGAAAGATTTGGGGTCTACACTTCCACTTTCCCTTCTACACTTTCTCCAAATTCTTATCCTAGAGTCCCTCCGAAGCATTTCTGGAGTTTCTGAGTGTCTAAAAGAGCTTTTTATAGCGTTTCTGAGAGCGATTTCGGCGTTGTAAGAGCGAAGGGCTACCAAAACGCACCCTATTTTCCAAGAGAATTAATCAATAGCTTGCTTCGGAGGTTTCTTCACTCTCTCCCTCTCTTTTACTACCTTTTTACTTATATTAAATTACGCAATAGCTATTAGGGTCATGTAGTCATTATTTTAATTCTGCGAATAAAAGGGTAAAAGCATCATTTCAAAAGTTTATTTATAAAATAACTGGCCTGTCATAGGGAACCCGAAAGGGGCGTCATGAGGGAACTAACACTTTCCTTACACGTAACTAACTCCCTTACCCAACTCTGGTTTTAATGACCAAAGTTGGTTTTCGAAAACCAATGTCTTTTCTCTCCTTTTTCGATGTTTCCGGTAAAAACATCGGTGGCGACTCCATAAGAACCCTTTCAAACTTGTTCTTAGGTCAGCCCGATTATCGGACGATCTAAGAACACCCTTTCGAAAACTTCACCCTTAGGTTCAGCCCGGTTATCGGACAACCTAAAGGCGTTGTAACCTCACCCATAAAAACGCGAAAAATGGAAAGTCAGAACCATCGCGTCGCTCCGACCGCCTCCTTTTTTTACGACGACGACAGATGGCGACTCCACTGAGGAAGCCTAGAGAGTTGATCCCATTTAATGATGGGTCAGTTTAATAAATAAACTAAGAAATTTCGTTTTTACCCTACCTTGTATTATAACATGCTTTAATTACTTGGCTTTAATAACTGTTGTTTGTTTATTTCACACAATTGTTTGAAATAAAAACTATACACAAACCTTTGCACACAACAGTTCCCTCTATACTCGGGGGCAAGTGAGAAATCCATAAGGAGTGGGTGGCAGGTACGGTTTGCCGTAGTGATGGCCATGTGCCCACCGGTATGATCGGAAACCACCACTCAAGGTGATAACCTTCCTCTTTTGGCACAAAGACTGACTATGGCCTTAGTGCTAAGCATGGTCGGAAGGCTGGAGAGTGGGGACCCTATAATGGGGGCACCTTGGGGGCCTAAGCCTTGGTGAGAACAGTTAGAACATACCTTTGCCAATGCACTTTTCTGCAGGAAAACCCTACCTCCTTTAAGAGCTACAAAATCAAGTCGACGCCTTGACCCGAAGGATAGAAATCATGGGAGCCTAGATGAGGGTCCTTGAAGAAAGAGAACAAGAATCTATCCTCACCATAGATGGTCTACGGAGGCAATGCAAGAAAAAGAATCATGAAATAGAGCGCCTCAAGGACCAATGTGCTGACTCTAATGAGCAAGCTATTCGAGCATCCAAAGCTACTAGAACCAGCTCGGATAGCCAACTTCAAGAAATAATCGCCAAATTAGCATGCCTTGAGGCTGAATCAGCAAAACAGGCTCAGACGATCAAGGACTTGTTACAAGACCTCACGAGGACTCGGTCGAAAATACGCCAAGAGCGAGAGGCCAACCGGAGACTCAACAAAAGTCTCACTGAGCTACGTTGTAAGGAAAGAGATGGGCTAGCTCAATACGGTCAAGTACTACAAGAGAAGGACTGAGCCCTCGCAAAGCTCGACGAGCTGCAAGCCTTGGTCGTCCATCAAGAGGTGAAGATCAAAGAGGCTCAAAAGTATAGTGAAGATATAAGCCAGGCGGTCCAGAAGCAAAGCGAAGCACTTGCTCGTCACGTCCGGGAGGTCGAAAGGGAATTACATAGGGATCAAGACCCGCCTGTGGGATTCTTTAGGCTTTTCCGTTTCTGTCAAAAGTTGCTTCGTAGTATGAAATAGGGGAATGTACACCTTCTACGGATAAGTGAAATTTTTCTTATTCAACAATTGTCTACTTGCATGCATATCATTCATTTGCATTTTTAATTTCCCCTCCTTCACTTGAATAAACAAGATAATAAAAAAGAAGGATTAACTGACACGTCTTCCAAATCAGAAGAATGGAGAGAAAGCCACTTTTAATCAAGCTTTCCCCAACGGTTGATCCACCACAAGAGGATGATAGGCCTCGACCGTTGGTCCTCAAAACCAATAAAGATGAGGGGACAAGGACACCTGTGCGACTATTTATGCCACATCCTTCCCCTACGAATCAAATAAAGTTGTACCGTGGAGATACGGAGAATCTTCTTGGGGGCATGACTAGAAGTGGAAGGGTCTACTCCCCCAAGGACTTATAAGAGAATGCCCTCAAGAATAAAGGAAAAAATAAGCAAACCGAAGGAAAAGAAAATAAAGAATCCAAGGAGGAGATAGACGAATTACTCCAGTTCATCAAGCAAAGCGAGTATTCCATTATTGATCAGCTCAATCACACACCTGCAAAGATAATTCTTTTATCTCTGATGATGAGCTCGGAACCGCATAGAAACGCCCTGATGAAGGTCTTGAGCAAGGCGCATGTACCTCACAGTATATCCCAAGAAAAAGTTGAGAGGATCGTCGGTCACATTACGGCAAACGATCACCTCACCTTCATAGAGGAAGAACTCCCCCTCGAGGGGTCAAGCCACAACAAACCCTTGCACATTTCTATTAAATGCAAGGAGTACCTCATTGCGAAAGTTCTTGTGGATAACGGGTCATCCTTGAACGTGATGCCCAAGTGCACACTCGACAAGCTAACTATTCAAGGAACCCGTCTGCGCCCAAGCAGCACTATCGTTCGAGCCTTCGACGGATCCAAACAAGAAGTAGTGGGGGAAGTCAATCTGCCAATCCAAGTTGGACCTACTATCTTCAATGTCGATTTCCATGTAATGGATATTACTCCGGCATATACTTGTCTCCTCGACAGACCTTGGATTCACAATGCTAAGGCAGTACCTTCAACGCTCCACCAGAAAGTCAAGTTTATAGTGGACGACAAACTAGTCACGGTCCAAGGAAAAGATGACATCCTGATCAGTGGACCGTCTACCCAACCTTATGTGGATGCGGCTAAAGAGGCCCTTGAAACATCTTTTCAAGCGCTCGAAATCGCCAATGTAGAGAGACTTCCCAATAATACGAAGGTAGCCTGCATGATGATGAGGCATGGTTACCATCCTGACCAAGGACTGGGGGCAGATTCCCAAGGGATGAGGGAACCCCCAGAGTTCAAAGATAACCCCTTTAAGTACAGCCTAGGATATGACCCTACGAAGGGTCGAGCAGAAAGAAGAAAAGGGAAGTCTCCCCCCGCACACTCAAACAAATATTCCAAAGCGGAGGGATGCAAGCGTCAAGAGCTATCCTAGTCATTAAGAGATCTTTTTCTTTGCTTAAGGGATGTAAACCCAGTGATTGTTAGAGATTATCCCCCGGGGCTAGCCCGACCCCCGAGCATTTCAAGGCACATATTCCCTTACTAATTAATTAAGAATACATTTCTTACTATCTGCTTCTCTTCTTACTACTTCATGTCTAGACCTCATAACAACATTGTCTAAGCAAACAAATGAAAGGAAGAATAAAAGCACGTCCAAATAATCAAAAAGTACCATTGCCATAATAATCAAGATGGGCGATTAGAAGCACAAAATAAGGTTTTACTTCACCATAAATAAAACCGTGTTTCGCCAATATTGTGAAAAAACAAAAAGAAAACAAAAAGCCCATAGAAGCCAAAGGCCAAAAAGAAAAGGGCAAAACACCCGGTAGGAAACCCACCAAGGAGGCTACGCAAAAGATAGGGTCAACCCGTTAGGATACCCGAACAAAAATAAAGGGTAGCCTAGGCAAAAGTTAGGGTTACAAAATAAGGTCTGCTAGGATTCCCTAAACAAAAAGCAAAAAGGAAGGAACCTAGACAAAAGATAGGACCAAAACACAATATCCTAGTTCGAAAACCCAAAGGGCGATCTAGGGAAATCGATCAGCCATAAAAACAATGGAAATAGGCTAAGGCGCAAATAAGGAGAAAAAATGTTTGCTTAGACAAAAGCTTAGACACAGGCCTAACCTTAACCAGCCATTCTTACAAAATCTTTTCTGAATAAAAACAACCGTCTAAAACACAAGTCGTTGAATTTATCTTCTACTTCTTTTCTCTTGACCCTCACAACATTATTCTAACAATTAGTTTGGGAATATGGAGGCGTATAGTCAACAAGAGGATTGAAATCTCCAAAGCAAAGAAAAAGGGACACCAACATGGCAAAGTGTGCTCTCCAAAAAAAAAGGAAGAGAGAAAGAAGAGAAAGTCATTCTTCGGTCACATAAAGTCTGGAACAGTACAACCAAGTACAGTAGAAAAACGAAGATCAGAGGGCATCCGTCTCTACAAGACACACTAGTTAATCCTTCTGAAAAAAACTAATGAAGTAGACATTATAGGACATCAAACATGAAAACATTGCATGCATAAAATGTTTTTGAACAAGGTCCTATTTTCTTCACACAAAAAAAACATCATCTCAAAATTGAGATCGTCGTCTCGTCCTCCCAGACCGTCGTCTCAACTCACGCTGAAACGAGACCACCGTCTCGATTTGGACAAAGACGAGACTGCCCTCTCGCTTGGCGAGAGGGCCGTCTCGACTCAAGACCAAAACAAGACCGCCATCTCGACTTCCCAGATGGCGGTCCCGAATCCAGTCGAAAACTCTATATATAGGGGGCCTTGGAGGGGGTTCTCAAACACTCTCTCCTACACTCCTACACTCCTTTCTCCTATATTTGAGCATTCTCCTACCAAAATGCATAGAGGTGAAGCTTCCAGAAAGAGAAGGGGTTCTTCTAGCCCAAGTGGTTCCACAACCCCAATTCCACAAGACCCAACTCAGCTCTCGCCCCTACACCAGGCCTGCCTGGAACACATTCAAGGGTACACATGGCACCCTATGCTAAGTTTGGACTTCGGCATCCTCATCGAGTTCAGTTGGGAGGATGAGGTATGCGCCCACCTCGACAGCATTGGATGGCGCTTCCTCCTCTAATCTCCCCCCACCCACGTCTACCCACAAGTAGTGATGGAATTTCTCACCTCCATCACGTATTACGAGATCCCGACGATGGTGCCAGGACTCCCGCCAGTCAAGATGGTGTCCTACTACATGAGTGGGTTGTACCGAATGACGACCCTGAACGAATTCAACGTATCTATTGGATTCGTCTAACCTGAGGATGTCCTGACCCAAGAATACCAGTAGGCCGTCTGCGAGCGCCCCACTACCCTCACCACAAGCGAGATGTGGGAGGAGCTCACCAGGATGCGCACCACAAGCGAGATAGTGGCGATGCAAGATCTCCTGACACCCCCGAAGTTACAACAACAATAACAACAGCAACAACAGCAGTATACAGACGACTTTGCTGGCATCAACCGCAACATCTATAGCCTGCGCTAGCAATTCAACCAGATGTCCTTAAGACAGGACCAAATGTCCCTAAGGCAGGATGTCTTCGAGACGAGGATAGAGACCTTCGGCTAGATACAAGAGGGAATAAGACAAGACCTGGCACTGTTCCGACAAGAACATCTCGATGCAATTCGAGACCAGGCAGAATTTCAGAGACACATGTACTGGCAATTCTCTCCTCCCGGATCGTCTCCCGGCTCAAGTCCACCATCTTAGGGATAGTACTCAAAAATAAATATTGTAATCAAAATTTTATCATAAATAAAGTTTCCTTTCATTTTTGTCCTCTTTTCAAAATGTCAGCGTAACAAAAAGAAACTAAAAGGTAAAATGACTTACGCTTAATCCCGGAAAAGCCAAAATCTGAAATCATGAGAAAAGAGATAAAATCGCAAAAAAAGGCAAGATTAAAAAACAAGACAAGTCAACTGCATTGAGCAAGAGTTTTTTGACAAACCAATAAAAGTCGAGCAAAAAATAAGCAAGACTACCCAGCGACTAGCAAGATGGATGACCACCCAAAAATCCCCGGCACAAACCGGACGACCACTCCCAGAAAAGACAAAAACAAAGACAAGAGAACGTATCTCAACACCGGCACATGAGCCACTGAGCAGTAAGCCGCCACCACCACCAGTCCTACGTAGTGGACTGTACCAGCCTGATGGGGGGTTCATACCCATCAAGTCACGCACGAAGTGCGCCTGATCTGCACACGAGCCAGACTAGTAAGTCGCAACTACCAGCCTGATGGGAGGTTTATACTCATCTAGTCCTACGCACAGTGGGTTGTAACTACCAGCCTGATGGGGGGTTCATACCCATCAACCGAAGGATCAGCTACCATCAGAAGGAGTATCCTGAGGTTCTACCATGTGTCAACCAAAAGGATTGGCTACCGTCAAAAGGAGCATCCTGGAGGCGCACAACACACTCTTTTCCGAAGGGATCGGCTACCGCGAGAAGGAGCATCCCTGAGGCATGCACATTTTTCCCAGAAGATCAGCCGCCACAAGACGGAGCATCCGAAGGGTAACCAGGCAAGAGGGTTAACTCCTTCACCCTCTAGCCGATCTTCTTAGCACAATAGGCCAACAGTCGGCTAGTCAGGTGAAGGGGGGGCAACTGTAGACCCTAAATCTTGCCTGACCTCAAAATAAGAGCAGAAGACCTCCTATTCGAAGATGGACGAAGCCTAAAAAGCCACTAGGAGAGACTATTAGGCCCCATATTAGAGTAGGAAGGATTTTTTGTACAAAAATAAGGATTTTTGCCTTCAGGAGTCAAGACCACCGTCTCGCTTTTCGGGACCGCCGTCTCAACCAATGGCAAGTCGAGACCACCGTCTCGCCATTGATTCAAGTCGAGACCGCCGTCTCAACCTTGCCAGTCGAGACCGTCGTCTCAACCTGACAGGCGTGAATCCCTATAAATAGGGGGCGTTCTTCCCTTCATTTCACATAGTTCTTCCACTTTCCCTTCTACACTTTCTCCAAATTCTTCTCCTACAGTCCCTCCGAAGCATTTCTAGAGTTTCTGAGTCTCTAAAAGATCTTTTTATAGCGTTTTTGAGAGATTTCAGTGTTGTAAGAGCGAAGGGCTGCCAAAACGCACCTTATTTTCCAAGAGAATTAATCAAAAACTTGCTTCGGAGGTTTCTTCACTCTTTCCCTCTCTTTTACTACCTTTTTACTTATATTAAATTGCGCAATAGCTATTAGGGCCATATAGTCATTATTTTAATTCCGCAAATAAAAGGGTAAAAGCGTCTTTTCACAAAGTTTATTATTTAAATAGTTGACCTATCATAGGGAACCCGAAAGGGGCGTCATAAGAAAACTAACACTTCCCTTATACGTAACTAACTCCCTTACCTATACTCTGGTTTTAACGACCAAAGTTGATTTTCGAAAACCAACGGTTTTTTACTCCTTTTTCGATGTTTCCGGTAAAAACATCGGTGGCGACTCCATAAGAACCCTTCAATATTAGTTCTTGGGATAGCCCGGTTATCGGACAATCCAATAACACTTTTTCGAAAACCTCGCCCCTTGGTTCAGCCCGGTTATCGGACAACCTAAAGGCGTTGTAACCACACCCATAAAAACGCGAAAATTGGAAAGTCGGAACCATCGCGTCGCTCCGACCGCCTCATTTTGACGGTGGCGACACTATGTAACTTTTCTTTGGCATCCCGTACATGGCGTGCAAGTGCTTTGACTTGCTGATGGACTACCTGGCTCATAGCTTCACTATACCGGTGAGCCTCTTTTGTCTTCACCTCGTGATAAACAATCAGGGCTTGTAAATCATCAGACCTTTCAACTAATCGGTCTCTTTCTTGAAGGGTCTGGCCAAACTGAGCTAGTCCCTTTCTCTCTTTGATGCGAAGCTCAGAAAGGCTTGCGTTATGTTCCTGGGCAGTTTCCCACCATTTTTGCGCTTCAGACCGAGTCATTGTGAGGTCATCTTGCATCATCTTGATTGTTTGCGCCTATTTTGCATGCTCGGCCTCAAGATGTGTTATCTTGGCATTCATATTTAGAAGTCGACTATTTGAATCGAACTTTGGAACCTTCAGTGCTCGGCTAGTCTCCTCCTTGAAGTTAGCACATTCAATCCTGAGGCGCTCTATTGCTTGATCTTTATTTTTGGGTTGCCTTCACAAACTGTCGATGATGAGGGTAGATTCTTGCTCTTTCTCCTCAAGGTCCCTCAGCTGGGCTCCCATGACTTCTACCCTCTTGGTCAAGGCGTCAACTTGCACTTGCAGCTCTTCATTTGTTGATGCTGAGGCAGGTGGAACGGATGGTTGTGGCACCCCTCTATTTCTTCTCCACTCCTCATAGTCACTGGAAACAGACACTCGAGCCTTGCCAAGCTCTTTATCTCCTATGTAGACTGGTTTCTCCCATGCTCTTCGGATGGCGGATGCACCCTCAGAGTTACTGGCTTCACAAAAGAAACACATCCCTCTGAGCTCTTCTCGTGATGGCACGATTTGGATCCTCATGAGCTGCCTCATAGCTATTTTTGGGAAATAGGCTATGCAGCCCCTAAGGCCTAATAATAGTATACTTGAGTAATCTCCACATCGAATGAGAATATGGTCGGGTCGGAACCAAGGACAGATCCATTATATATGATTTATATTCCAATGCTCCAACTCGACCTTCCACTCCATAGCATGACAACGACGGAGGGGGATATTCGAGAAACCCCTCAAAGGATCGGGGAATGCCCCCATGTGGCCTAAGGCATAGAAATGAGTGATGCCCCAGACATACAACATCGTCGAGTAGCATCTAAGTGTTTTCCCTTGCTTCTGATGACAAAACTCCACCGAAAGTAAGGTGTCAGCAAGAAGTGCAGGCACGGGACTCCTCGAATGTACATCCCAAGCAAAGAAGGCGTCCATAGCAGCGTGATCGACGATATCGGTGTGAAAGGGAAACAAGACAATCCCAAACACAATCAACGCTAGAGTCTTGTTGAAAGTAAACCAATCTTCCTTATCGGCCAAGGATGACAGATGGTCTTCCAACAATGAAATCTTCCATCCTCATATACTCCTTTTTCCCACTAGGGCAGACTGACAAGGTGGCAATCAGATAAGGGTGGCAACCTTATTCACATAAATACAAGCCCCGCGGCAAATGTAGACCCCAGCTGATTTGGGCCATCGGATCATGAGCTCATATTCCTCTAAGGTCGGTACCAAATCAAACTGTGGGAACTCAAAGCAATGTAAACCGAAGCTCCAAAAGTGGACCGAATCTCTAACGAAGATGGGATCAACGCAAATCTTCAAGAGGTCAAGAATCTGTCCATAGGATCTCTCCAAGTCGGAACAGACCTTGGGCGACAACAATGTGCACAACTTCTCCAACCTCTTTACACGGTATCAAGGAACGTCCACTTTCCCCAATTGCCTACTGCTAGATCCTCCATTGACTAAAAGCAAAAATGCATGCTATGAGTATGACGTTTTGGTGAATGCATGCATAAAGGTGTTTGTTTTTTCCTAAACATTATCATGTTTTATTTTCTAATATGATGCATGTCGCCGCCGTCAAAACGAGGCGGTCGGAGCGACGCGATGGTTTTTTCGACCCTCTTTGATTTTCGCATTTTTTATGGGTGGGTACAACGTCCTTAGGTTGTCCGATAACCGGGCTAACCTAGAGACGAGGTTTTCGAAAGTGTTCTTGGGTTGTCCAATGACCGGGCTAACCCAAGAACGGGTTTTGAAGGGTTCTTGGAGTCGCCACCGATGCTTTTACCGGAAACATCGGAAAAGGAGTTTAAAAGGCGTTGGTTTTCGAAAACCAACTTTGGTCATTAGAACCAGAGTTGGGTAAGGGAGTTAGTTACGTGTAAACGAAGTATTAGTTCCTTTACGACGCCCCTTTCGGGTTCCCTATGATAGGCTGGCTACTTTGGATACATAATTAAACTGGAAAATTGCGCTTTTACCCTTTTATTATGCGGTATTTAAATTTGTGACTACATGGCCCTAGCGTTTATTGCATAATTTAAATGAAAGCAGTAAAGATAGAAAGGGAGAGTATGCACCTCCAAAGCAAGCTTTTTATATTTCTCTTTTAAAGAGTGGGCGCTTTTTGGTAACCCTTCACTCTACAACTCTCAGAAACTCCGGAAATGCCTCGGAGGGATTCTAAAGAAGATTTAGAACACTCAATTTATGCCTAGAGACACTCAGAAACTCCGGAAATGCTTCGGAGGGATTCTAGAGAGAGAATATCTAGAGAGAAGGAGGAGCTACTGTGCTTGGTGTCTGGAAATGAGGGGAGGGAGCCCCTATTTATAGGTTTTCGCGCCTGACAGTGGCGAGACCGCCGGTCTCGTCTGACAAGGTCGAGACCGCCGTCTGGACAATCCAGACCGCCGTCTCGACCATGCAGGGGGTCGAGACCGCCGTCTGGAAAACCCAGACCGCCGTCTCGACTTTTGCAGTGGCGAGACCGCCGTCTGGACAAGCGAGACGGCGGTCTCGTCCCTGGCGTGAGGCGAGACGGCGGTCTGGTCTTTCCAGACGGCGGTCTCGTCCCTTCAGGCGCGAGAACTTTATTTTTCGGGCCAAAAAACCCTCCTATCTTAGTACGGGGGCCTAATAGTCTCTCCTAGTGGCTTGTTAGGCTTCGGCCGTCTTCAAATAGGAAGCTTTCTGGCTTTATTCTGAGGCCGGGCAAGATTTGGGGTCTACAGCTGCCCCCCCTTTACCCGACCAGTCGACTGCTGGCCTTTTGTGCCGAGGTGATCGACTGGAGGGTAAAGGAGTTGACCCTCTTGCCCGGTTACCCTTCAGATACTCCGTCTTTGCGGCGGATGATCTTCTGGGGAAATGTTGTGTTGTGCACTTCTGGGATGCTCCTTCGATGCGGTAGCTGACCCCTTCGGCTGATGAGTACGAACCCCCATCTGGTTTGACGAGTACTAACCCCCGCCCGGTAAGCCCCCTTTTGTAAGGCTTGATGAGTTTACACCCCCATCTGGTTTTTGACGAGTATGAACCCCCGCCCGGTAAGCCCCCTTTTGTAAGGCTTGATGAGTTTACACCCCCATCTGGTGTTAAGCCTCCGGATGCTCCATCTTGCAGTAGCTGATCCTTTGGTTGACGAGTACGAACCCTCGTCTGGTTTTGGTGCCTCTGGATGCCCCTTCTTGCGGTGGCTGATCCTTTGGCAATGGTGGCGACTTACTGATTCTGACCATGCGCCAACGACTGGGGAGTGATGTTGGTAGATGCTCTTGGATTTCTTGGATGGTCGTCCAGGCTGCTCCTGGGGACTTTGTTGTTTATCCATCCATCTCTGTTGGTTGCTGGGGATTCTTTGTTTTTTTTGGTAGTTATCCGACTCTTGCTGGCTGGTCGGGTTTTTCTCTTCTCTTTTTTGTGTTCGACTCTTGGTAGTCGATGATGGCTTAATCCTGCCTTTTTCTCGCGGTTTTATCTCTTTTTTTCTCGCGATTTTGGATTTTGGCTTTTTTCTTGAGCGTATGCCTTTTCTCTTTTAAGTTACTTTTTGTTACGCTGACTTTTGTAAAAGAAGACAAAGAATGCATGGAATAAAATTTTATTCATGGAAAATTTTATTACAACAACTTTTATTTAGGTAAATGCGGTCCCTAAGGGCTATCATCAGGGGAATCGGGGTAAGGGTACTGTTTGTACACGTGATATCGGAAGTCCACTTGCTCTTGGACTTCGTCACGGTAGTCCTCCTGGAATGTCGTCCATTCCTGCCGCAACCTCTGCTGCTCCTGGTAGATCTCGTCCTGGCGGGATTGATAGGCCTGCTGGCGAGCGTCGTGGGTCTGCTGCCACTGGGTCTGCTGCTCTCGCCACACTGCTATTTGGCTGAACTGCTGGCTCAAATCATTCATGTGTTAGTGCATGCCAGCAAAGTCTTCCGTGTACGGTGGTGGCTGCTGCTGTTGCTGCTAGGAGCCGGGAGACGTAGGCATATCCTACATCGCCACTAGCCCCAGGAGATCCAGCTCGAAGTCCAGGGAGGGGTGCAGGGCGAACTGGTTTCCCCGACGTATCAGCATTCCCATGCTGACCAGCATTGGCCCATTGATGGGCTCGGGTCGGAGGTTGCGGGCCAGCTCTTCCCGGCCCGGGCACCCCATTCTCTCTGCCAGAGGGGTGATGAGGGGAGCTACGAGGATGGCCCCCGTGGATCTACTCCCAAAGTCTTTAAGGGCCCTCAGGAGGAAGTATCCGGGGTTGCAGCGCCGTCTCTGGTGCATGCAATAGAGGGCAAAGAGATCAAGGAGGGATATCTTACCCTGGCTTTCCTTCCTCCCATGGATTGTGCCTGCCAGCAGCTTGTGGCAAATGCGGAACGCCGGTTGCAGTGCGGAGCCTCTCATTAAAGTGGGCAGTGTGGTTGCTCCTGTGAGATCATGCCACATATCCGCGGAGGTGAGATGGGCAGGCCGACAGCAGATGGCCTCTCGGTATTCCCGGGTCAGCGCCTCCTCGGGCCGGATGAATCCAATGGACACATTGAATTCTTCCAGGGTGGTGGTGTGGTATTGCCCACCCATGAAATAGTTGACCATCTTGGTGGGCTGCATGCCTGAGGCCATGGAGGGGATCTCGATGAGGGAGACAGAGGCCAAGAACTCTTGTACCGCTTGGGGGTACACATATGTGGGTGGGGGTTGTAGCAGAAAGCCCCACCCAATGTTGTCGATGTGGGCTCTGACGTCCTCCTCCCACCCAAACTCGGCTAGGACGCCGAAGTCCAGTGTCAGCATGGAGTGCCACTGGTAGTTCCTAATGTTGTCCAGGCGGGCCTGGTGCTGTGGTGACAGCTGAGAAGGGTCTGGGGGAGGCGGTGGCGCTGAGCTGCTAGCACCAGCGGTGCCCCTTCTCTTCCTGGAGGCACTTCTGCTGAACATTTTGAGCAGGGAAGGCTTGGAGTAGTAGAAATGTGAGTTCTGGAGGCTCTGGAGGCTTAGGAGGCAAGGAGAGTTGTGAGGAAACCCATCCAGGCGCGCCCCCTTATATAGGGAAATTTTCAGATCGAGACCGCCGTCTGGGAAGTCGAGACGGCGGTCTCGTTTGGGTTGCTGGTCGAGACGGCGGTCTGGAGATTCCAGACGACGGTCTCGATTTTGCCTGAGTCGAGACGGCGGTCTGGAGATTCCAGACGGCGGTCTCGACTTTGCATAAAACGAGACGGCGGTCTGGTTTCCCGAGACGGCGGTCTCGATTTGCAGGGGAATCGAGACGGCGGTCTGGAATGTCCAAACGGCGGTCTCGAATTTCTGTTTTTTTTTTTTTTTTTTTGAATTAGAGATAGGACCTGGTTCAAAAACATTTTATGCATGCAAATGTTTTCATGTTTGATGCCCTATAATGCCTATTTTAATTAGTTTTTCAGAAGGATTTAACCAACGTGTCTTGTTGTGCTGAAAGCCTTCTGATTCGCCGCGTTTACTTTCGGCTGTACCATGTCGGACCTTTTGTGACCGAAGAGTAATTTCTTTCTTTCTCTATTTTTCTCTTTTCCTTTTCTCTCTCTCTCTTTTTTTCTTCTTCTTCTTTTTGTAGAGCACTTTTGTCATGTAGTGTCCCTTTTTCCTTGCTTTAGGGATTTCAATCCTCTTGTTGACTATACGCCTTCATATTCCCAAATTAATTATTAGAATATTGTCGTGAGGGTCAAGAGAAAAGAAGTAAAGGAGGTAAAAATCAATGGTTTGTGTTTTAGAGGGTTGATTTTTATTGATAAAAGGATCTGTAAGAATGGCTGGCTAAGGTTAAGCCTGGGTGTTTAAGCTTTGTCTAAGCAAACATTTTTCCTTTCTTTTTTGTATTTGCGCTCTTTGGTTTCATCTCCATTGCTTTTAAATGGCCAGCTGATTTCCCTAGATCGCCCTTTGGGTTTTCGAACTAGGATACTGTGTATTGGCCCTAGCTTTTGTCTAGGTTCCCTCTCTTGTAAAATTTTGGAGAAATCCTAGCGGACCTTATTTGTAACCCTAACTTTTGCCTAGGCTACCCTTTATTGTTGTTCGGGTATCCTACCGGGTTGACCCTATCTTTTGCGTAGCCCCCTTGGTGGCTTTCCTACCGGGTAATTTGCCCTTTTCTTTGGCCTTTGGCTTCTCTGGGCTTTTTGCTTTTTTGTGGATTTACTTTTATTATTATTTTTTGTTTACAGTATTGGCGAAGCGTGACTTCCTTCATGGCTTTAGGTGAAGTCTTTATTTTTATGTGCTTCTAATCAGCTAACTTGATGGCAATAGCAATGTTAAATGTTGATTATTTGGAAGCACTTTTTATTCTTTTTCTCTTCTTTTTATGTTTACTTAAACAGGGTTATTTATGTGGTCCAGTCAAAAGTAGAAAGAAGAGGAGCAGATAGAAAGAATCATTCTTTAAGAAGAGGCCCAAACTCCTTGATCGTTTGGGCCTGCATAGCCGATTCGGCCTCAAGGTGTGTTGTTTTGGCGTTTATTCCTTGCAGTTGGCTATCCGAACTGGTTTTAGCAATTTTGGATGCTCGGATAGCCTTTTCGTTAGCGTCAGCACATTGGTCCTTGAGGCGCTCTATTTCATGATCCTTTTTCTTGCCTTGCCTTTGTAGACCGTCAATCGTGAGGATAGGACAGGTGGTCTTCTAGCATCGATACTTTCCACCCCTGGGTGTTCCCTCTTCCTATCAGGGTACTCTGTCGGAACGGTAGATGGATAAGGGCAGCGACTGATGCTGCAGGAGTATACGCCTCGTGGCGAATATGGACCCCGGCTGATTTAGGCCACTTCAACATAACTTCATACTCCTCTAAGGTGGGCACCATGTCGAACTGCGGAAATTCAAAGCACCGCAGACTGGTGTTCCAAAAGTGAATCAGTACCCTGAGGAAGACCTGATCGACACTGATCTTTAGGAGGTCCAAAATTCGTCCATAGGATTTTTCAAAATCAGCGCGGACCTCTGGTGGCATTGTTGCACTGAGCCGTTCCAACTTCTCAGTATGGTTTCGGAGAATGTCCACCTTCCCCACTTGTCTACTTGTCCCCTCCATTTTCTAAAATTAGAATGTATGATTTGATGAAGATGATGTTTATTGTATGAATGTGAGTGTTTATTCTTCTATTTATCATGTTTTGATGCATGGTATATATACTCTTTTTTTGGAAAGAATAAACTATCTATATGAATGCTTTATGAGTGTAATTTTTGGACCAGGTCTTATGTTGGAAAAATGGATTTTTTTTTGTTTTATTTTTATTTGCTTATTTTATAGCCTTTTATCTCTTCTGTCGGAACTGCGTGGCTACTTAGCTTACAAAGAACCTGAAACCAAGCTAGCTAAAAGGCAGACTGTCCGAGATAAAATATGGCTTTATGCGAAAGAATATTTAGCGTCCCTTATCTCTTCTGTCGGAACTGCGTGGCTACTTAGCTTACAAAGAACCTGAAACCAGGCTAGCTAAAAGGCAGACTGTTTGAGATAAGGGTGTTTATTTGTAAAATATTTTTTTGGTTTTTGTTCTGTTGTTTGTTTATGCTATGCAACATACAAATGCAACAATCATATGCACACACAATTCGATCATCCCCGAACAGGCGAGATTTCGTTTTTATCACGAGGTAGAGTTTTCCTGCAGAAAAGTGCATTGGTCAGGGTAGGTTCTAACTGTTCTCACCAGGCTAAGGCCCCCAAGGTGCCCCCATTATAGGGTCCCCACTCTCTAGCCGTCCGACCATGCTCAACACTAAGGCCAGAGTCGGTCTTGTTGCCAAAAGAGGAAGGTTATCACCTTGAGTGGTGGTTTCCGATCACACTGGTGGGCACAAGGCCCTGACTACAGCGAACCGTACCTGCCACCCACTCCCTATGGTTATCTCACTTGCCCCCGGGTATAGAGGGAACTGTAGTGTGCGAGGGTTTGTGTGCAATTTATATCTCAATCAATTGCGTAAGTATAAACAAGCAACAGTTATTTGAAAGCCAAACAATAAAGCATGTTATAATACAAGGCAGGGTAAGAGCGCTATTTTCTTAGTTTAATTATTTTTAAGCCAGCCCATCACTAAATGGGATCAACTCTCTAGGCTTCCCCAGTGGAGTCGCCATCTATCGCCACCGTCAAAACGAGGCGGTCGGAGCGACGCGATGGTTTTTTCGACCCTCTTTGATTTTCGCGTTTTTTATGGGTGGGTACAACGTCCTTAGGTTGTCCGATAACCGGGCTAACCTAGAGACGAGGTTTTCGAAAGTGTTCTTGGGTTGTCCGATGACCGGGCTAACCCAAGAACGGGTTTTGAAGGGTTCTTGGAGTCACCACCGATGCTTTTACCGGAAACATCGGAAAAGGAGTTTAAAAGGCGTTGGTTTTCGAAAACCAACTTTGGTCATTAGAACCAGAGTTGGGTAAGGGAGTTAGTTACGTGTAAAGGAAGTATTAGTTCCTTTACGATGCCCCTTTCGGGTTCCCTATGATAGGCTGGTTACTTTGGATACATAATTAAACTGGAAAATTGCGCTTTTACCCTTTTATTATGCGGTATTTAAATTTGTGACTACATGACCCTAGCGTTTATTGCATAATTTAAATGAAAAGCAGTAAAGATAGAAAGGGAGAGTATGCACCTCCAAAGCAAGCTTTTTATATTTCTCTTTTAAAGAGTGGGCGCTTTTTGGCAACCCTTCACTCTACAACTCTCAGAAACTCCGGAAATGCCTCGGAGGGATTCTAAAGAAGATTTAGAACGCTCAATTTATGCCTAGAGACACTCAGAAACTCCGGAAATGCTTCGGAGGGATTCTAGAGAGAGAATATCTAGAGAGAAGGAGGAGCTATTGTGCTTGGTGTGTGGAAATGAGGGGAGGGAGCCCCTATTTATAGGTTTTCGCGCCTGACAGTGGCGAGACCGCCGGTCTTGTCTGACAAGGTCGAGACCGCCGTCTGGACAATCCAGACCGCCGTCTCGACCATGCAGGAGGTCGAGACCGCCGTCTGGAAAACACAGACCGCCGTCTCGACTTTTGCAGTGGCGAGACCGCCGTCTGGACAAGCGAGACGGCGGTCTCGTCCCTGGCGTGAGGCGAGACGGCGGTCTGGTCTTTCCAGACGGCGGTCTCGTCCCTTCAGGCGCAAGAACTTTATTTTTCGGGCCAAAAAACCCTCCTATCTTAGTACGGGGGCCTAATAGTCTCTCCTAGTGGCTTGTTAGGCTTCGGCCGTCTTCAAATAGGAAGCTTTCTGGCTTTATTCTGAGGCCGGGCAAGATTTGGGGTCTACAATGCATGATAGTGTTTTGGATTTTGCTTTTTTGTATTGTATTTTTTTTTTGTTTTTTTTTTTTCATTTTTTGTAATTGTTTTTTCATGCAGAAAAAGGAAACTACCTATATGGATTTCATGGATTAATGATAACACCATGAAAGGGGTCCCATTTTCTCTATTTTTTATGTATTTATTTATTTTCCAATGCTATCGTATGATCATTTTATGCTAATGCAACAAACAAAGGCAACAACCATATACTCAAACAATTCATTCATCCACGAACAGAGTGATGACGTTTAATCATGAGGTAAGGGTATCCTGCAGAAAAGTGCATAGTCAAGGTAGGATATAACTGTTCTCCCCAAGGCTAGTTCCCCAAGGTACCCCATTATAGGGTCCCACGGTCTCTCAGCCCTCAAACCTTGTGTGGCCCAAAGGTCGTGTCGACATCCTACAGACTGAGAGAGGAGGGTTATCACCTTGAATGGTGGTTTTCGACAATGACATGCTAGCACTAGGGCCATTACCATGGTTGGTCGTACATGCCACCCACTCCCTAAGCTTTATCACTCATGCCCCCGGGTATAGAGGGACTGTTGTGTGCAATGGTTGTGTACAGTTTTATTTCAAACAAGTGCGAAAAATAACCATACAACAGTTATTAAAGTCATACAAATAAAACATGTCATACATACAAAGAAAGGTAAAAGCGTAATTTCATATCTTTTTTTTCTTTTGAATTAATCCATCACTAAATGAGATCAACTCTCTAGGTTTCCCCAATGGAGTCGTCATTTGTCGCTGCCGTCCTCCACGAGGAGGGACAAAAAATGCGGGCGGTCGCGATGCGATGGCTGAAACTCGCATTTTTGTAAAATAATTTAGTCATCACTTTTAGGATGCTTGATAACCGAACTAACCTTAAAAGTGAGGTTTTTGCAAAATGGGTTCTATGGAGTCACCACCAATGTTTTAACCATAAACATTGAAAAAAGAAAGAAAAAGGTGTTGGTTAAAAAAAACCAACTTTGGCCATTATAATCAGAGTTGGGTAAGAGAGTTAGTTACACGTGGGGAAGGTGTTAGCACCTCATAGCGCCCCTTTCGGGTTCCCTATGATGGATTAATTCAGAAAATAAAGATCTTTGGAAATTACGCTTTTACCCTTTTATTTATTTATTTGCAATATTTATCTAAATGTCTACATGACCCTAATTTCTAATGTACACAAAGGAAAGTGATAAAAGAGTAAGGGATTGAGAAGAACCTTCGAAGCGAGCTTTTATAAATCTTTAAACTTGAGGACGCTTTTTGGCAGTTCCCTCGCACTACACAAGCACTCCTCCCTCAAACAAATAAAATTTAAACTATCGAGAGTCAGATGTCTCAAAAGAGATTTCCTTAACCGATTTTTGCCTAAATGGGCAATCAGAAAGATCACTCGGTGTGCAGAGGTATCTAGAAGTGTCTAAGAGTCTCTAAAAGTGTGAGAATGTGTGGGAATGTGTGTAAAACCGTGAGGACTGGCATCCTATTTATAGGAACACTCACCCAAAAGGTCGAGATGGTCGTCCCAAGTTTTGTCAGGCGGGACGGTCGTCTGGGATTTGAGACGACCGTCCCAAGCTACCAAAAAGGGTGGGACGGCTGTCTGGGATTTGTTATGGTCGTCCCAAGCCACCAAGGAGGGTGGAATGACCGTCTAGAATTTGGGATGACCGTCCCAAATTTTCTAACAAAATTTTGATTTTTATTTATTATTTTCTCTAAGAAAACTCTCCTTTTCTTACATGGAGCCTAGCAAACACTACTAGGGGCCGAATGAAGCCTTGTCCATCTTCAAAATGGAGGATTTTTGAACTTTGTTGTAAGGTCGGGCAAGATTCGAGGTCTAAAAGGTTTTATTGATTCTAGAAATTGTCATAATACTTGGTTGCATGATTAAAATTTGGCAAATTAGTTCTAACATTGTAGGAACCTTAGTCTTCTTTATGTGTGTGCTTGATTGAAAATTTTGATTGCATGTTTTAAGTGTTTCTCAAATTTCTTTCTAGCTTTTCTTGTTTTAGTCTTGTTCAAAGTTTTGTCTAAATTTTCCTCTTAGTAGACCTTCCTTGATTTTGTGCTTTTATTGCTTGTCTTAGGTTTCCTTAAAAGTTTTGTCTTTGATAGTTGTCATTATTGGAACTCTTAAGTGTTCTTGGTTGGCGTATATATTTCCAGTTGATTGCCATTTTTTCCAGAAAAAAAAAAAAGTAAGGCCTCTTAAAGAGAGTTTTTTTTTTTTTTTGGACACTTAGAAAAATTTTACCTGAAGAGTGGAGTGATCTTAACCTTTGAACTTGTGTGAGAAGCCAAACACTTGAGGGGATTCAATTATTTTGTTATCTAACTTTGACTTTGAAGTTGTTTTTGTTGTAGTTTAATTGTTTTGTAGAAATGTCAAACTCTTCATCTGAAAAGGCCAGAAACGTGGGCCTATCTAATAAAGGACAAATGAACGACCTAGTGGAGCAAGCTCAAATTGATTAGGGAGATGGAATTGTCCCGGAAGGAAAGTGAAAGTCATTTGAGGGAGACAATTCAAAGACTAGAAGCAGAGAAGTCCCAAAGAGAGAGAAGGCGTTCATACTTACCAAGTTCCCAAGAAGAAGAAGATAGGAGATACCATGGAAGGAGGCATTCTAGGTGCACTAACACTCCAAGAAAAAACAACATCAAGATTACAAAGTTTTATGGAGACAACGATCCAGATGTATACTTGGACTGGGAAGCTAAAGTATACCAAATTTTCAATGTAAACCATAGGGGACCAAGAACAAGTAGACTAAGTGGTAGTTGAATTTGAAGGATATGCCATGACATGGTGGCATAAGAGCTGTAACGATAATTACCAAGGGTCACCCACGACTTCTTGGATGGACATTAAAAATTTAATGCGTGCTAGATTCGTTCCTTCCTACTATAGGAGGGAGCTCCTATTGAAGCTCCAACGGCTTCACCAGGGAAATATGTTTGTGAATGATTATTTTAAGACGCTAGAATCTTTGCTGCTTAGGGTCGGTATGCATGATGAAACCAATGAGTCTAAGGTAGCTAGGTTTGTTAGTAGTCTTAGAAGAGACATTCAGGACTTAGTAGAGTTATACGGGTATTCCTTCATAGAAAATGTTTTACACCTTGCCCTTAAGATCGAAACCCAACTAAAAAGAAAGGATGGGGCTAGGAGGAGTTATTCACATAATGACTACTACAGTTCAATTTGGAAGGGTAAAGGAAAGGAAAAAGAAAAACCAAAGACGAACTCTTCCAACTCTCTTCAAGAGATAACCTTTAAGGGCAACTCTTTAAGGAAGCCCACTCTTAACGTTATAGTGCCTCAAATGATTGGTTCTATCAAATGTTTTAAATGTCTTGGGTACGGTAACATTACTTTGAACTGTCCTACCAAAAGAGTTATTATTTTGAGCACTAACGGAGACGTTGAGAGTGAGCATTCGTCTTCCCCACCCCCCTCTAGAGAGAGTTCCTTTGAACAGTCTTCCTTAAGGGATAAAGAAATCAAGCCTTGTGAAGGAGATTTCTTAATAGTAAGGCGGATGTTAGGTCAAGTCTAGAAAGGTATTGACAATACCCAAAGAGAAAACATTTTTCACACTAGCTGCCTTATTAATGACATTGTGTTTACTCATCATCAATGGGGAAGTTGTATGAATGTTGCTAGCACGAGGGTAGTAGACAAGCTTGGTTTGCCCATTACTCCTCATGCCAAGCCATACAGGCTTTCCTGGCTTAGTGAGGAAGGCGAGATAAATGTCAATAAACAAGTCCTCATTAGCTTTGTGATTGGGAACTATAAGGATGAGGTTCTTTGTGATGTTGTGCCAATGGAAGCGTCCCATATTTTACTTGGTAAACCGTGGCAATTTGATAAACAAACCTTTCATGATGGTTATACCAACAAGTTTTCTTTTAACTTCCAAGGGCGTAATATCACTTTGAAACTTCTTTCCCTTCAAGAAGTTAGTAAGGACCATAAAAAATGCAAAAAAAAAGGGAAAAGAAGAAAAAGAAAAAGAGAGAGAAAAAAGAGAGAAGGGGTCAACCTCCAAGGCGAAGGGCATCATGATCTCTCACAAGAGGATTAAGAAAGTACTTTTAGCTCATAAACCCCTACTCTTAGCATATCCTACTCTAGGTTCTTCCCCTACATTTCATGAACAATCTCCAGGTTTTTCCAAGAGTCTAAAGTTAGTATTGGATGAATTTCAGGATGTTTTTCAAGAACCTCCTAAGGGGCTTCCACCTCTAAGGGGGATCGAACATCAAATAGACTTCTTACCTAGTTCATCCATTCTTAACCGGTCGGCTTATAGGGAAAATCTAGAAGAGTCTAAAGAGATCCAAAGGCAAGTTGAGGAATTAAAAGATAAGGGTTGGCTCCAAGATAGCATGAGTCGTTGTGCAATTTCGGTAATTCTCATCTCCAAAAGGGATGGGAGTTGGCGGATGTGCATGGGTTGTAGGACAATCAATAATATAACTATTAAGTATAGGCACCTAATCTCGAGGTTGGATGACTTGCTAGATGAGTTACATGGAGCTTCTGTGTTTTCCAAAATTAATCTGAAGATTGGATATAATCAAATCAGAAACAAAGAAGGAGATGAATGGAAAACAACAAAAAAGGGCAAAAAAAAAAGAGAAGAAAGAAAAGGGGAATAAAAAGATTTTGAAGATTCATGGACGAATTCTCTCCAAGGCGGGGAGGATGATGAGTCCCTAGATGCCCTAGAGACCGAAGAGGTCATCCCTTGGAGGATCACTAGGAACATGACTAAAAGGGATGCCTCTTTCTCACCCTCCACTTTGAATTTTCTTAAATTTTAGAGACTCATTTTCGCATTTTTTTTGTAGGACCACTTTATACACCTCCTTTTTGAAGACCACCACCTCTTTTTGGTGGAAAAGAAGGCTTGGACATATAGGATGGTTGCATGGGCTGCCCAGAGGTGTACGACACTCCTTTTTCATGTCCTACACCCATTTTTGGAGAGGAAGAAGTTTGGGATGCGAGAGTGGTAGGCTTGAGACAACCCAAAAGGAAGTACACCTCTTTTTTTTATGATCTCCACACACTTATAGACATTTTTGGCAGGCTAGGACAAATTTAACATATTTGGATCATGAGGACTCTTAACCTTTAGGTTTATGTTAAGTTTATGTCTCATTTTGTAATTCCATCTAGGTCCCTTTCCCAAAAGCCTATAAATAGAAGGTTTCCCCTCATGTGATTAGGTTGAACATTTATGACAAGTTTGTAAGGTTTTTTAGAGTGTTCCATCTTTTTGAGTGTCTTATCTTGAACCTTGGTTTAAGTGGCGACAATCACCTCTTATCTAGGGTGGCCCCTAATGGCATGCCAACACTCCACCACCACCATACTTCTTTTCTCTTCATTTTTTTCTTCTTTATTTCTTCATTCCATTTATTTATCCAAGGGGTTGATCCATTTTTTCAGCCTTTGTCTTTATTCTTTTTTAGTTTCATTCCATCTTCTCTTTCCTCCATAATTCTTGGAAATGAACCTTCACATCTAGATAAGCAACTATCATAATGTCCAGTGGAAATTTTCTTTGAGTTTACTTACTTTATTGTTTAAAATTTTGCAACTTATCTTCTTAAAATTCTGCACCTTATTTTATTTTACGTCACATTATCTCAATATACATCTTTAAGTAAAAAAAAATTAAAAGAATATCATATTCAATTAACCTAATACATACATTTTAATTTTATTTAGTTAAAACACTTTTTTTATAATCAAGATATATTTCTTTAAAAGTATTATCATGTTCAATTTTGTGCCTATTAAAAAGTTGTCACAATTAGATTTAGAATTAAAAGAATGTTGTTGAACATTCAAGGACTTGATGTTGCAAATAATGATCATGAAGAATGTTGATTTTGATGATGATCCAAAAGCTTAAAGACTTAGAGTATTGAAGATTGAATATTGATGATTTCTGTATTGTAATAACTTTGTTTTAGCTTGATTGAGTCTGTAATTTTAGAGTCTAAGATAGCCATGACATAGTCCGTAACTTAGATGCTTCAAAATGCTCAAATTTATCATTCAGTCTCGGCTTTAATCGATTAAATAAGTATATAATCGATTAAAACAAGTGAGAAAACCATTTTCTGTCTAAAACTCACTGCTTTAATCGATTAAACAACAAAATAATCGATTATTCCGTACAGTTCAGATCAGCATAATCGATTATTTCATCAAATAATCGATTAAACCGGAGAGGATTGGGTTCTGACGTATTTGGCTTCGTTTTAATCGATTATTACTCCAAATAATCGATTATTTCAGTCTGTTTCTAATTTTAAACATCAAACAAACCCTATTTTCGAAAATCCAATTACCAAGAACCCTAGTTTCGAAATCCCCAATTCCTAAACCCTATTTTCCCTACTTAAACTCTGCTTTGGCACTCGAAAAGAAGAACAACTCTTTCCATACAAAAGTTAAGTGTTGTGAGTGCCGGAGAACTGTTTGTTGCAAGGAAAGGGGGCTTTCGAACCTGGTGTGGGCTAGAAGCGATAAGAATCACTAAGTGGAGTTCTTAGTGGATTGTGTGTTGTGCCGTCTCCGGGGAAAGTTGTTCATCATCTCTTGTGGATTTCAAGAGAGGTGTATTCTGATCTTTATCTGTTCATTTGTAATCTGTTTGTAACAATTTGTTCTTAGTGACGGCGTTAATCCTCTTTTGAGTGATTAGCAACCGGACGTAGGGTCTTTTGATCCGAACCAAGTATAAACCTACTCGTGTAATCTTCTCTACTCTTCTCTATTTACTTTACGCAGTTTTTAATCGGTAAAATTTGGGGAAAATTTTGAAAACCTAATTTTTATTAAGAAACCAATTCACCCCCTCTTGGTTTTTGTCCGACCACGCGAACATTCCACTCGCGCGATTCTAACAAATGTCACATTAATTAATTAAATAATACCTTCCCATGTTACTTAATTAAAATTAAAATATCTAATTTTATTTTTTATAATTATGATATATTTATTTAAAATTATTATTATGTTCAATTTTGTGAATTTTAATTTAGATAAAAATTTAAGATAAAATGTTATCTCAACATACATACTTAAAATTTAGAATTAAAAAGATGTATCATTAAGATAATTCTTTATTTAATATATTCTTATTTTTTTTAATGCATGTAGAAAAGTTATAAAATTTAATTTTAAATATTTGAAATTATTATTATTATTATTATTATTATTATTATTATTATTATTATTATAATAATAATAATAATAAGATAAATATATTTTACTTAGTTTAGATAAAATATTTAAGATAACAAAAATAATATAAACTTTAATTTTAAACATTTTAATTAAAACAAAATATTATCAAATAATTTAAATTAAGATAAATTGAAAATTTCGAATCAGTACTTATTTTAAAACTATTATTATTATTATTATTATTATTATTGTTGTTGTTGTTGTTGTTGAATATAGAAGAAATAGAGTTTGGGATTAATCTCCCTTGTGTATAAATCACACATAGGGTAGTTTATTTATAGTAGAGATACAACTAAAAGAGTAACTAAAAGTAACAGAATAAACAGAAGATATTGTTTGATATTATGGTTAATATCTAACAATATCTTAACAATATTAAATAATATCTAAACAATATCTAACACTCCCCCTCAAGCTGGAGCATACAAATCGTATGTGTCAAGCTTGTTACAAATATAATCAATTCTAGGACCCCGTAAAGATTTAGTAAAAATATCTACTAACTGATCACTTAAGTTAACAAACTCAGTCTTGATGTCTCTAGACATAATCTTTTCTCGAATGAAATGACATTCAATCTCAATGTGTTTGGTCCTCTCATGAAAGATAGGATTAGAACTAATATGAAGAACAGCCTGATTGTCACACACAAGTGACATTTGAGTGGCATCTCCAAATTGTAACTCTCTAAGCAATTGCTTGAGCCAAACAAGTTCACAAGCAGCTGAGGCCATAGCTCTATATTCTGCTTCTGCACTAGATCTTGCCACAACACTTTGTTTCTTACTTTTCCATGAGACCAAGTTACCACCAATGGAGACACAATATCCAGATGTAGATCTTCTATCCGAAGGAGATCCTGCCCAATCAGCATCTAAGTAGCAAACAACTCTTCTATGGTTATTATAATCATATAACAATCCTTTTCCAGGAGATCCTTTAATATACTTAAAGATACGAATGACTGCATTCCAATGATCTTCACATGGGGAATTAAGAAATTGGCTTACCACACTGACTGCAAAGGAAATGTCAGGACGAGTAACTGTAAGATAATTCAATTTTCCAACCAATCTTCTATACTACTCAGGATTAGGTATAAGCTCCCCCTGATTTGGTAAAAGTTTAGTATTGGGATCCATGGGCGTATCAACAAACTTTGAATTCATCAACCCAGTTTCCTCTAAAATATCCATGGCATACTTCCTCTGAGATATAACAATACCATCATTGGACTGTGCCACCTCAATACCCAAGAAATATCTAAGTTTTCCAAGATCTTTGGTCTGAAAATGGTGACAGAGATGTTGTTTCAAGTGAGAGATGTCATGGTTGTCACTACCTGTAAGAACGATGTCATCAACATATACTATCAAGTAAACACATCCAGCACTTGAGTGTCGATAAAAGACAGAGTGATCTGCTTCACACCGAGTCATACTAAATTGTTGAACAACCTTGCTAAACTTTCCAAACCAGGCCCTAGGAGACTGTTTTAGGCCATATAGGGATTTGCAAAAACGACATACCATCCCAGAAGACTCCCCCTGGAGCAACAAACCCAGGAGGTTGCTCCATATAGATTTCTTCTTGCAAATCACCATTGAGGAAAACATTTTTAACATCTAGTTGATAAAGAGGTCATTGTTGAAGAGCGGCCATGACGATAAATAAACGAACAGAAGTCATCTTTGTCACAGGGGAAAAGGTATCTCTATAATCCAACTCAAAAATTTGAGGATAACCTTTGGCCACAAGACGAGCTTTGAGGCGATCAATAATACCATCAGGTCCAACTTTGATAGCAAACACCCACCTGCAACCAACAACAGATTTCCCAGACGGTAACGAGAACAATACCCAAGTTCCACTATTATGAAGAACACTTAGTTCATCTAACATGGCCTGACGCCAACCAGGATGGGCTAAAGCTTCACGGACAGTTTTTGGAATAGTCACAGAAGAAAGAGAGGAAAGACATGTATAAAAAGGTAATGATAGTCGATGATAACTCAAACCAATATAATGAGGAGAGGGATTACGTGTAGAACGGATACCTTTTCGGAGGGCTATGGGAAGGTCAGACTCAGGTGTCACATCTAGAGGAGACAGAGTAGTTGGCACTTGAGTAGAGTCACATAGTGGTGGTTGTGATTGGTTTCGACAACTATAAACCTGAAGAGGCAGTGAAGAAGAAGCTGACTGCGGAGTAGAATCTAAAGGTGAAGAAGACACAGTTAGAGGGTCACAAACAACAGGAACATTAAATGTACTGGAGTGTTGATAAGATTGGATGGAGACAGAGGTGAAGATTGACTTTTAAAATAAAAAGAGAACTCATCAAAGGTGACATCTGCAGACACAAAATAACGGTTAAGAGAAGGAGAAAAACATTTGTATCCTTTTTGTGATCTTGTAAACCCTAAGAAAACACATTTATGTGATCTAGGAGAAAGCTTGTCAAGACTAGAACTAAAATTATGAACAAAACATGTAGACCCGAAAACTTTTAGAGGTAAGGGATGAAGTGGTTCATGAGAGAATAAAATGGAATGAGGTATTTTATTATTTAGAACCGAAGATGGCATGCGATTAACAAGATAACATGCAGTAAGAAGAGCATCACCCCAAAAATGTTGAGGAACCTCTCCATGAATTAAAAGAGTGCGAGTTGTTTCAATAAGATGTCTATTTTTACGTTTAGCTACACCATTTTGTTGAGGTGTATAAGCACAAGAAGTTTGATGCAAAATACCACGAGAAGCCATGAATTGTTTAAAAGAATGAGAAAGATATTCACGACCATTATCACTGCGCAAAACTCTTATAGAAACACCGAATTGAGTTTGAATTTCATTGAAAAAAGTTTGAAATATATGAAATAATTCAAAATGATTTTTCATCAAAAATAACCAAGTGCATCTGGAATAATCATCAATGAAAGTAACAAAGTATTGAAAACCTAAAGTAGACTTAACGCGGCTAGGTCCCCAAATGTCAGAGTGAACCACGGCAAAAGGGGAGTAAGCACCACGTGTGACACTATGAGGAAAGGAAGTACGACTATGCTTGCCTAATTGACACGACTCACATGCCAAACTAGACAATTTAGATAAGGTAGGGACAAGTTATTGTAACTTGGCAAGACTTGGATGACCTAACTGAGCATGGAGAAGAGAGGGAGACTCTATAACTGCACCAACATGTGTAAAGGGACGAAGATGATAAAGACCATGAGACTCACATTCTGTGCCAATCACCTGTTTCGAACTCTGGTCCTGTAAACACACAGAATTGTTGGTAAAAGAAACAACACAATCAAGAGAACGAGTTAGACGACTGATGGATAACAGGTTAAAAGGAGACCCAGGGACATAAAGGACATTATCAATGGTTAAAGAAGGGAAAAGTTTAACAGTTCCAACACCATGAGATGATACTCTAGAGCCATCAGCCTAGTGTAACAAAAGGTAAAGGATCGGGAGAGGATAAAGAGGAGAACAAAGATTTGTTACCAGTAATATGATTAGTGGCTCTCGAATCAAAAACCCAAGGACCGAAGAAGATTGGGTCGGACCAGACAAAAGATGTACCTGTGTGTGCGACAGTACACAGTGAAACTAGAAGACTGTTGATCCTTATACCATTTGAGAAATTTGTTGAACATAGCAGGTGTGTCTCGATGAAATAAAAGAAGGAGGATCCTTAGCAGATAAAGGTGGGGAAAGATCAGTCTGAGCAACTGCAGTAGATCGAGTAGGACGACCATGTAATGCATAACACTTGTCAATCTTGTGACCTAGCTTGCCACAATGTTCACACTCATGTAATGCATAACACTGGTCAATCTTGTGACCTAGCTTGCCACAATGTTCACATTTAGGACGTCTTTTTCCCTGTTTGCGAGGGCGAGTTCGATCATCACGGTGAGGTACCAATGCAGAAGAATCATTAACAGAAGCAGGTGTGTCAGGGTTGGGTTTTGCTGATATACGCAAAAGAGTGGAGCAGGTCGATGTCAAGGTGGGGACAACATGAGAACCCAAAATCTGATCACGGATATGTGAATATTGATCAGCAAGTCCGTGTAATGCCCCTAGCATGAAGAACTTTGATCGTTGTCTTATCTCGGTGGCAGGGTCGGGGGAAGGAGGCAATAACTCATTGAACTCATGAAAAAGAACATGAATTTTGCCTATATAATCAGTCATAGAATCTTGATGTTTAGAGGCAATAACATCTACAAATTTAGAACAGACATCATAGAGACGTTGAGTATCATTGGTGTATAATAACTTGGCATGTTCCTAAATTTTGGCACATGTTTCGTAAGAACGAAAAATTTGTTTTAACGAAGGATCAAGAGTACCCTTGAGAACCACGCATAATTGAGCATCAATGGTGTCCCAACGATCTTCCTCACCAGGAGTGAGAGTAGGTGCTTTCGGGGCAAGATGATCAAGATACTTCTGACTCTTAAGCCATAATCTGACGTCTGATGACCATGTGGCATAATTAGGGTCAGTTAACTTGTCAATGGATAAGTGCACATTAACATAGTTAGTGTAGATGGAAGGATCGACGCAGCTTCGACTGAATTGGAAGTACTAAAAGGAGTGGAAGAACTCATAAAGGGCGGAAGCGATAGTGACAATGGCATGAACCAAGTACACTAGGTAAGTTCCCGGGAAGAGAGGTGGGTCATTAATGAACACGCTTAATTACCAAGTCTTTCCTTGTCAGAACTTTCCTAGACATTCACTTTCACACTACCAAATAACCGACAGCGATAGCGGCGGTGGTGGCAGCTTCAATAGTGGTCAAAGGCAAAAAAAAAATTCAAAATAACCTTAAGCTCTAAATACAATGTTGAATATAGAAGAAATAGAATTTGGGATTAATCTCCCTTGTGTATAAATCACACATAGGGTAGTCTATTTATAGTAGAGAGATACAACTAAAAAAATAACTAAAAATAAGAGAATAAACAGAAGATATTGTTTGATATTATGGTTAATATCTAACAATATCTTAACAATATTAAATAATATCTAAACAATATCTACCAATTATTATTATTATTAAAATAATAATGAAATATCCCTTATCCAATGTATTATTCATTTATCATAATCTTATTTAACATTAATATTTTTTAGTATTAATTTTTTATATTATTATTAAAATAAAGAAAAGAATAAATAAAGAAGATAAACTTAAACAACATATTTTTAAAGAAAAATGAAATAGAAAAAAATAATAATTAAATGTTCAAATTATAATAATTAAGTTTAGTCTAAATATAAAATGATTTACAATCTATAAATAATCTGAATAAAAGAAATATAGAATCATATTTTATTAAAAGAACAAATGTGAGAAATACTATCTTAGTGTAATATATGAAAAAAAAATCTACTTAAAATTTTTCATACAATAATAATATTTTTAGGTACGTTAACGACTCTCTCTTCACACACCCAAATTAACAAATACAAACAACAAAAAATACAGTTATATATATATATATATATATATATATATATATATATATATATATATATATATATATATATATATATATATATATATATATATATATATATATATATATATATATATAACCTCCTCAAATAACCAAATCATTAATCTCAAACGTCACAACTCACGCGGTCCAATCAAAGAATGCCAACACAATTCAATCGGATAATAAAGTCTAACGTAACAATAAAAGAAATCCACTAGCCAAATTAAGATGTATAATAGAACAAACATTACCCAATAAAACACTAAACGCACAACTTGACAAAGCCAAATTAGAATCAGATGCATTTCATCTTGACCCGGACGACTACAAACCAAACCCAGATATTCCCATGTGAACTCCAAACCAAACCATCTAAGACCAAGCCAAATCGGGATCTGATAAAAAAATCCAGTCCAAAACCAAATTGGGTTGTAATCAAAATCAGTCCAACCTAATCCCGGCGGAAACCTCAATCTAGAACCAAACATCAATATTCAAACTTGAATCGGACCATTCTCGACCCAGGCACCAAACAAACCTAAAATCGAATTATATTCAATGTAATCCAATTCTTCATCGAACATAAACTAAACAATGTGGTGGTCAAAATCTAGGAGACCCCAATCCATCAGAGACAAGAATCTCAAAGAGAAACAAAACTAAACCATCAAAACAAAACAACCCCAATCAGGAATCAATCCCAGATCAGAACCAGGCAAAACAATTAAAAGAAAAACAAAAACAGAGACCCAAAGCATGGATCCCTGGTCTCTTGTTAAATCTCCATAGGGAAGCTGGCTTGCGGCCTTTGATTTGAGGGAATGACTCGGTGCTGCTCTGAGCATGCCACCGACGGCAGCTGCGGCGTGAATGGGAAGGTGGGTCGCTGAGAGGCGTTTGATGCGAGAACGGCACGGTGGCTGCCGATGGTGGCTAGGAAGGTTGGTGAACGAAAATGGGTATTGTGAGGTGTAGTTGGGGGCGCGAATTGCATTCGCTGTGGCTAGAGGAGGTGCGATGGTGGATGCTCGACAATCGCGGCTAGAAGCTAGGATTCGGGTTTGCAGTGATGGTGGCAGGCACGAGATGATGCGCGATGGATGTTTGGCTGACGGTGGTTTCGATAAAGGGGAGGTGGTGAGGCGCGGCGGCAAGATGGTGGCGCGACCATTGTGGCCACGAACAGCGGTTCACGGTGGCTACAGGTGGAAGATAAGTGGTCGTTTCTGGTGAGGCTAGACGCGGTGATTGGGAGTGAAGGTGAAATGAGATGGGGCCATGGAAGAGGTGTAACGAAGGTGAGGGGATTGGTGGCTAAGAGAGATTGACGGGCTTCCTCCATGAGTGCACGGTGAAGAAGAATGGAGATTAGGTGAGTGTGAGGGATCCACAGGTGCTGAAGAAAATGGTTCAATGGTGTGGATGAGACCAGTGGAGGGAGCTGAGTGGGTGAAGGGGAAGTGAAGGAGAGGGGGTGAAGGATGAGAGTGTCGGGTGTGTGTGAATGAGGTCAGTGGACGTGGGCCCGCAACGTGAGGGAGAATGAGAGAGTGAAGTGTGAGTGTGGGCCCGCAGCGTGAGGGAGAATGAGAGAGTGAGGTGTGGCTGTGAGCCCGCGTGGTTTGATGAATTTGAAGGTGAAAAGAAAAAGGAGAGTGGATTGGGTGCTATGATGAAGGTGGGGGAAGGAAGGGTTTTGCCGCAGTGAATGTGTGCCGCGTGGGGAGAAGGGGAATTAGGGTAGACTGGGGCATATTAGGGCTAAACGGAGTGGAGGCACAAATGTGGGTTTATAAAATTTCATGTGCAGAAACAGTAATATTAATTAAAGGGGTAAAACTTTATAATAATTTAAGAATCACCATAGAAATAAAAATGTCAAAATTAATAAATTATTAAAATAAAATTAGAAAGAAGAGGAATTAAAAATATTTTAAGATTTTCTTCTTGTACCGTGTCTTTTTTTTCTTCTTTTCTCTTTTACTCTTTTTGGTCGGTTCCTTTTTGTTTTTTTTTTATATAAAGAGGAAGAACAGGAACAAAAATAATATCTTAAAAGAAAAATAAGAGGGTGAGTAGTAGGCCAGAGAGATTTAAAGGACAAGAAAAATATATAAAGAATATGAGTGTAATTTCTAGGGAGAAAAATAGGAGGTTGAAGAAAATATTTTTAAAATATTCTTTCTTTATTAATTTTATTATATTATTTTATATAATTTTTATTTTATTTTATTTATTATTTTAATTATCTGGATAAAATTGAGTATTGTGAGCAGCAAATATGAAAAGGCTTTGATAGTATTAGAGAAGAATCACGGACAAGTATAAAAGAGGGCGATTTACAAAACACAACCTCAAATTTAGGGATAACAATTAAACCCGTTCCCACCCGAATTTGACGGAGAAAACTTCGAGTTGATTGGGGCGGGAACGGGTTCGAGTTTTCCCGCTTTAAACATCCCCGACCCAGTCTCATGCGCCGACTTTATATTTAAATTTAAATTTTAAAATATTAATATTTTAAAAGTATTTTCTTTTCTTTTTCTATTACATATAATGTCATTTTTTTTATATTTCACCAAAAAAAATTTCTTCTACCCACTTTTAAATTTTTTTGTCTTTTTTAATTTTTTATATCAATTAATTTATTACATTATTCTTTCTCTTACCTTTCAGTTTTTCACATTTCCTTAATCCCTCCCATCAATTTGTTTTTTTTTCAATCTTTTCAACCAATTTGATGAACACAAAGTTAATTTTTTTATTCTTAATCTTTTTCTAAATATTTTACATAAATCTTAGTAGTAACTAATATTATTTTATTTATAATTTATATTTATTAGGTGTTATTATGTCATATTTTTTTATTTTATTATTCTTATTTATCATATATCAAATTTTGTCTTAATAAAATAATTGTATTTTAAAGGAATTGATAATTTAAACTCTTATTACTTCGAACTAATTGAATAAGAATTAACTTATTAAATATTTTCTTATAAACTATATATTTCATATTTTTAAATGACAACTTAAAAATGAATTAACTTATATATATATATATATATAATCAAATGTTTGAATACATTATTATAATAATAATGTTATAAATATTCAAATATTTGAATACAGTGTTATAATAATAATAATAATGTTATAAATAAAAAATGATTAAATATTTCTTTTACATACATATTTTAATATAAATATAATAAATTAAAATGTATATTTAATTAATAATAATTATAAATTATAAAATTATAAATATTTATTTATATATAAAAATAGATAGTAAATTTATTTTTTATAAATGTAATTATCTTTTTAAAAATAATATAGATCGCGGACGGGCGAGGGTGGGGAACCCGAAACCCAGCGGAGACGGGGATGGGGACTTAATTTCTAACCCTAGCGAGGATCGAGGACGTGGACGAGGATGGTTAAAAAAGTCGGGGACGGGGATGGTTACAATGAAGAAGTATATTTGCATCACAAACATTTTGTATAATACGCCCAAAATTTACGCCCACGTTTGCATAATACACAATTTCACCAAAATTATGTGTAGCATGTTTGGACTTTTTTTTTTTACTATTTTGTCCTTGTAAGTTAAATTTTAATAATTTGTAACAAGATTAGTTTGGGAAAAAAATGTCTGCAAAAAGAGACCGTCGTGACGAGAAAAAGGTATGTGCATGTTAATTATAGTTATTTTATGAAAAGTGATTTACTAAATATTTAATTTGTTATATGTTATGTATGTTATATATGTTATACATGTTATATGTGCAGATAAGATTAAGACACAAGATTGAGACAAAGTATATAGCTGATATAAATTCAAAGTTGACTAAAAATCAACGAGCAGCTATTGAAGAAACTCCGTTTAAATGACTTCTTCAACTACAAGAGTCATTGCAAATATCTAGCAATGTTATAAGAGAACTAGTTAGTCGATGGTCAGTTAGTGATAATTGTTTTAGAATAAAACAATATCTTATCTCATTCACCCCTTTAAATGTTTGTTTTTCGTTAGGTTTACGTATAAGGGGGGAGGTAGTGTTTTTAGAAGATAGTGGTTCATGTTTAGTAAAAGATTTATTCGACGAAGAAGAACCAATAACAGTAACAAACATAGTTAGGAAGCTGAAAGAAAAAAAAATTAAGCATGATAAATATGTAGTTGACTTTTGTAGGCTTTATATCTTACTTGGGTGGGCAGATTTTTACTTTCCTCGCACATCCCGCATTGTTCATAGTGTTCCTTTTAGTTTATTAGATGATTTGGAGGCATTAGATAATTATAATTGGGGAAATGTTGTGCACGGTTTATTAGTTAATAGTTTGCATCGTGCTAGTACAAAGTTAAACGAGTAAAAGAATGCTTCTCAATTGTACGTTGCTGGTTGTGTGACTGTCTTACAGGTAACTTTTGTACCTAATGATGCTATAATTCTTACAAATGATTGATTTATTAGTTGATATGAAATTATTGTGACTGATGACATTGTATTGTGTAATAGATCTGGGCAGTGGAACACCTGTCTTTGCCTACTGATCCACCACGAAAGATTTGTTTTCCGCATTTTCTTGAATGGTTGAAAGTGAACATTCGAAGGTCTAAAATAGAATGTGCATTCATTTCAAACAATGTAAGAAATTTTGTGTACAACATATATAAATTTTTATTTAAAATGTGGACTTATTATATTATGTTCCTAACATATAAAGTTTTCCTTTTGGTAGATTGTATGGAATTGGGCACTGTCTCGTAGAAGATCAGACAATGAAAGTTGTGCAAGAAGCTTTGACGCATTCACAAAATGAGAATGCGGACACACCTTCCTCCAGTGGTGCCTCGTGTGACTTGCAACAACTTTTATCTAACCAGCGCATATGGAGATGTAAAACAGAAGAAAATAAAAAAAGGATCATTCAACTTGAACGTGAGGTTAAAATTTTGAAAGAACAAATTGGGATTCACTTGAATAAGTCATCGATAAAGGCGAAGGGGATTGGTGGGGATGATAACATGTATCAATTGTATAAGTTTTGCACCACCAACCTTGATAATCCAAACAGGTTAGTATATAATCAAATTTATTTGATTCATTCAATTTAATTAGTATAATTAGAAATGTAATCCATTCTTGTATTTCAGGTGTTGTAGTGGAAGTGCATGGGCAAATATTGACTATGTAGAACTTGCAGACATTAAAGCCAAGGGGTCATATTGACAATATGGTAAGTTTGTTTATTTAATGAAAGTGTGATTCAATATATTTTTAAAAATTATATTTATTAATATCATATGGGTTATTAGGTGATGTTGTTTGCAAGTAGTGTAATGATGTATGACCAAATGAATGTCATTGTTGGCAGCATACAACGTTTTTGTTTCAATCCTTTGTTTGCGGTATGTTTATTGTGCATTTAAAAAGTTAAGTTGCATATAGGTATATTATGATTGATTGTCATTTATTTTTGTGCCTTTTGATAGACACATGTGATTGAACAAATGTATATTCGCAAAGGTAAAGCATCAACGTAGACAATGAAAGACTTCTCACTTTTCTATCCAAATACAATTATTCCATTGCAGCATTTATTGAGTTGTGAATTTGTGAGTATTTATACTTTGCCTAAAATTTATATTTTTGTCAAGATAAAATTCAATTAACTAGAGTTTTTTCTATTTCAGATTTTTTCTCCCACTGTACACAATGGTCATTGGTGGTGTTATGTGCTGAAATGTAAGGATGGAGAACTGTTTATATTAGATTCATTGGGCCATGATAATAGATAACGAAAACCAATTCATAGAGCTATGGTAAAAATTTGTTTTAAGTTGTTGTTTACGTAAGTAATATAGTTAATTCAGAGCTATGTTTATTTGGCGAATAATGTAATATTGTGAGCAGTTGCAATGTTTTAAGCATCTATTATTGTTGTTGGAAACAAAGTCATCGAGTACCATTGGAGAACTTAAGGTTACAAAGGAGGACTTGCCAATTCAACCAAACATGTTAGTATGTTCTTATCGTAGAACTTTTTTTTGCAAAATGTTGTATGTAATGTGTGTAATGACTACATTCAATTGTGCAGTTATGATTGTGGATTGTTTGTTTTAAAATATATGGAGTTGTGGGATGGTGTGAGCAAAGTGAATGGGAAAAGCATGCCTCATTACACATCGATAAACATTAAAGTCATTTTATTAATGTTTTATTTTTCATTACTATGAGTATAATTTATTATGACATTCTTCATATTTTACAGGAGCAAGTTCAGAAATTTCGAGAAGAATATGTATGCAGATTGGTACTTCATCCTCAAAATCTTCATCGACAAGTCATGGTTATTGAATCAGGAGTTAACATCCCCATCTAGGAATAAAAATATAGATATTGTATTTGATTATTTGTTCATCTTCATTGATCAATGTTGTACAGTTTATTCATATATAATATAACCGTTAAGTTGGTTATGGATTATTTAAATGTTAAATATTATGACATTAACAAGTGGACACTTTGTACAATTGACTGATTTTGGACCATGCTTACTATTTTTTGTATCATTTTTGTTTATGTTGACAATTACATTATTCATTGGGTTTTACCCTTCTAGTTCCACAATATCCCTATTCAGATGATGTAGACCATCTGCATGTAACAGAGAGTCTATATTAAGAACCACAATTGTACAAAATACACGTAATTACTACCAGATTTATATGTTACCAACATATGAAGATGAAGATGCTCCTCTATAGTATTAACTGTTAAAGGGCGTGTTGGATTGGTTGATGAGGGTAGAACATTCTTCATACCACATATTTTGATGATATCTGGAGCATGGCCACCACCCACTCTTTCACTGCTCAAGTAAACATCATAGTAACATCAATAATCGGCCAAGTATAACTTAGTTCCAGAAAACAAAATGCTCACTAATTTCCATTTGAATTTGTGATGGCAAGATGTTGATATGTAATATAAAAGAAATTGAGATTAAAAGAACAAGGGAAGAGAACAATATAAACTATCATATGGAAATTGTACAAGTGATAAGATTTATTGTAGGAAAGATGTATAGGTTTATGTATCATCTTTGTACATAACAGATAACTTCATGCTTAATAGAAGTTGTAAAGAATGCGCTTAACAAAAAACAGATTGAAATTTGCGTGTCACGTCTCATGCAACTTCAGCCCTTGGTCCAACCTTCATTATTTCATGTACTTCATCAGGCCTGGTCTATTGGTCCAACACAAAAAATTTAGTAACAAATAAGAAAAATAAAATGCCAAACTGCTTACAAAAGCACGTAGCCACGTAATATAACTCGAGTCAACACATATTTCAAGCACTTCTCGCTCGTGTGTCAACTCCATCTCTTTAGCGATATAGAACCCAAGAATACCCCTTAGTTGCAGCATTCCTCGCTCCAGCGAAAATTGACCACTGTCAGATGAAAGGTCCAACGCAGTTAGCTACATAATGTAACATGGGTAAGCACATATTTGAATCACTTGTCTCTTGAGCGAGACACAATCTGAGAATCCCCATTTTTTTCAGGTCTGCTCGCTCAAGCGATGGAATTCTCTCTTGCGCGAGTGTTGACCACAGACGAAATGTCCAACGCAGTTAGCCACATAATGTAACATGAATAACCACATATTTGAATCACTTGCCACTTGAGAACTAACGTCGCTTGAGCCAGAAACAACCCAAGAGTCCCCATTTTTTTAAGGTTTCCTCACTCAAGTGATGGATTCCTCGCTTAAACGAGTGTTGACCACAAACGAAATGTCCAACGCAGTTAGCCACATAATATAACTTGGGTCACCACATATATGAATCAATTGTCGCTTGAGCGAGAAACAACCCGAGAGTCCCCATTTTTTTAAGGTTTCCTCGCTCAAGCGATGAATTTCTCGCTTAGATGAAACGTCCAACACAGTTAGCCACATAATATAACTTAGGTAGCCACATAATATAACTTGGGTCACCACATATTTGAATCACTTGTCGCTCGAGCGAGAATAACGTCGCTTGAGCGAGAAACAACCCGAGAGTCCCCATTTTTTTAAGGTTTCCTCACTCAAACGATGGATTTCTCGCTTGAGCGAGTATTGCCCACATATGAAACGTCAAATGCAATTAGCCACATAATATAACTTGGGTCACCACATATATAAATCACTTGTCGCTCAAGCGATGATAACGTCGCTTAAGCGAGACAAAACCCGAGAGTCCCATTGTTTTAAGGTTTCGTCGCTTAAGCAATGGATTCCTCGCTTGAACGAGTGTTGACCCACAGACGAAACGTCCAACGTAGTTAGTCACATAATATAACTTGGAACACCACATATATGAATCACTTGTCGCTCGAGCGATGATGACATCGCTTGAGCGAGACAGAACCCGAGAATCCCTAATTTTTGCAGGTCTCCTCGCTCAAGCGATGTGTTTTTCGCTTGAGCGAGTTTTAAAATGATCGATTATAATTGGAAAATAATCGATCATAATTTGCGATAATGGATTATAAGTTAAAATGATTGACTATAATTGAAAAAATATTTGATCATAATCTGCGATAATCGTATATATGTTAAAATGATCGATTATAATTGGATAATAATCAATCATAATTTTTTATAACCGATTATAAGTGAAAATGATTGATTATAATTGGAGAACATCGATCATAGTTTGTGCTAAGGGATTATAGTTTTACATAATCTGTCATATTTAATAATAATCGATTATAATTTCGCTCTGCCTCTCTCTCGTCGGTGCACGCAAAAGAAACATTCGTTCTCTCCCGGCTCTGGTTCGTCTATGTTTAATATAGGGTTCTGTTCAATTGGTTGAGGGTTTAATATGGTTGTTGATTTCGGTTTTGATTTTTAATTTCATGGTTCATCTTGTTTGATTTCGTTTGCATTTAAAAGAAGTAGCATACAACAACAATCCAGGTTAATATCTTCTTTGCTTTCTAATTACTCGTAGATTCTCTCTTCTATGTTTTCGTTCACTATTGGCTATCTCAAAAGTCGTAAATATCAACCATGGCTGGCAAAAGAAAAAGCTCCAAGCGCACCCACTCAGAAGCGACTACTTCAAGTACCCAAACTGTGACCACGAAGGAGGTGATAGCCCCAAAGGTCCTTGACACCCAATACTTTGTTAATAACGGATTTGACTTCATTACAGTTTTGAAGGATGTAGAGCTGACTACCTTCTTGGAAATCAACAAAGCAGTGTATCCAAATCTTATTTGAGAATTCTACAGTAACCTAAGTCTCGAAGAAAGAGTTGTAACGTTAGAAGTGACAGGGATTGAGATTAAAATCGATTAAAATCGACCAAACTCTCTGGAAAGAGTTGACAAGTCTACTTTGTGATGGTCTGAAATTGAGTGGTGAACGACCTAGTAAAGAGTAGGTTATGTCCACAAAATTCGACAAGGTCAAGGTCGAGGCGAAGGCATCTCTGTTGGTAGATGATAGTCCCCTGAAAGGGACCACAGTAGGCTATTTACACACATAAAATCGTCTTCTCCACTATGCTTTGGTAACGGGTTTACTTCCTCGTTCTAGTAATCATGCATATCTTTTAGATAAAGATGTTTTTTCAATCTGGATAATGCTTATTGGTATAGCCATTAATTGGGGTTATTGTGTGATGAATCATATGCTTAAGGCAGCTAAAAGCAAAAGTGGTGGTATGCCTTATGCTATGTTTCTTACTAAAATATTTGAGCACTTTGATGTTCCTCTTGATGAACGAGAGAAGGAAGATCCAGAAACATTTAAAATGTTTGGCCAAGAAATTTTATCTCAGATGGGCATTAAGTCTAATGTAGAAGTGTACTACGATGTTCGACAACCTCCTAGTGTCCTTCATGATGAAGAAGAGCTTCCTGAACATGAAGAAGAAGATTATGGCTCCTCTACTCCTCCTCTTAACTTAAATGCACCACCATACATGGTTGCCTTTATGAATGATATGCGGACTCGCATGGACCAACAAGACCAGCGACTTGATGTTCTAGCTGCACAAATTGGCGAGATTTATAAGTTTCTAGTTGCACCTCAGAGGCAGCCAACTAATTTATCAGGTAAGGTTTGGCCCCCTCCATAAGAAACATAAGATGGAATGTAATGCAGTAAGGAAATTAACTATTGGTGTTATAGATGCAGTGAACATCCCAAGACATTTGAAGAAAAAGCCTCTTGTTCTTGATGTAAATGGGTTGCTTGCGTGTATAACTCAGTTCCCGCCAAAGAATCTCAATCCAAATAATTTCATTCGACGTCAAGCAATATTCAAGAGGTCTTTTTATGTTGAGTTTCTAAAGTTCTGCTTCGTGCAATTTGAAGTCGATATATGGACTTCAAGAAACAAGAAAAATACTGAGGAGGTGATTGAGTATTTGATGCCAAATATGAAGAACTAGTTGCTTTTTTGCTGGGATGATTCTTATTGTACTACCACTCATTTCATGACCCTAGAAAATGAAAAAAAGCCACTGGTTTTTAAGGATTTGAGGAAAATTTGGGAGCGTTGTGATCCTAATCTTCCATGGAAGAAATGATACTACAATGAATCCAACACATTACTGTTGGATGATTCTCTTTACAAAGCATTACTTAATCCTCCGCACAACTCAGTCTTTCCACTTACATTTGATCCTTGCAATAAAAATGATAATTCACTAGCTGCTGGAGGTGATCTGCGGGAATATCTAGATGGATTGTCAAATGCTGAAAATGTTCCTAAGTATGTAGAGCAACATCCATTTGGTCAAAAACCTATTAATCATACACATGTATCTTGGGAATTCTACTGCAAGATTATAGCTAGTATTGATAAAAATGTTGGTGGACAATTGACCTGATAAATGAGACAACAAATCAGATCAGTAAGTTTCATTACTTGCTATAATTATTGATTTTATGTGTTTGTTTACATTACTAATATTTGGTCCATTACTAATGTTTGTCAAATTGTTTTTAAAATGGCATTATAGTGTTGTTTCATTATAATCCTCAGTCTCTTTGACACTATTTTTCTTTTTTCGGTGTCAGGCTGAGGATAAAGGCAAGAGCTCCTGTTCTTCATCAGGTCATATGTCAAACCTGTTGGTGCAGTGTCAAGCTCTTCAAACGGAGCTTCAAGCCACTAGAAAGGAAAGAGATGATGCAATTATATAGTGTGATGTGTACAACGAACTGGTGCAACAATTTGTTAAAATGAAGTTGAAGGATTGTAACAATGAATAACTTGTAAATTTTAATTTTTTTAGACATATAAACAACAATGCAAATTAAGATTGTACTATTTTAATATTATTGGTTTGTTATATCTTGCAATCTCTATAATTAGGTTCGCATTTTTTGAAGGTAGTTTGTTGTTATCATGCAATGTGATTTTTAGTAAACAAATTTCGTAACACAATATAAGGAAGACATGAAATATCGAATCATGTTATTCTTTTACATGTCTTCTATTCGACGTAATATACAATCGATGATTGTTACGTAAATGTATGGACCATCATCCACTACTGATAAATGCATTGGAGAAATTACATTTGTTGTTACATTGCAGTATGATGACCAAGTTCATTGTAATAAGTGTCATAATCATAATATTGTTATATTTACATCCACAACTCTAACAAAATCAGAATATATGGTCTACACTACTGTTGCACGTTTATGTCCTATCATATATTCTTCTGTTGAACATGTAAGATGACGTTATCCAGCCAACAAGAGATTGAATCAAAAGAAACACTCGTCAATCAACATTGTTATATTGTTAACATGTGCAGTTGAAAGTCATTGAAACGTTACTAAGTTAGTTGTGGTCTAAATAACACTGCAAAATTCTACGTAGTAGATATTAACACTTATGTCCTGCAAGTTGAACAAGAAATTATTAGTATACATCAATGTAATGCAATTGAAAACTAATGTAATATTCATTGTTGACAGAGTATTTCATTAAAAAAACAATGTTCCCAAACCATTGTGTTGAGGAAGACAATTGTGTGTCGTCAACATTACTATCAAGTGATGTCAACAATGACACAAAACCAATGGTACCCAAAGTTGATGGCTGCAAAGGGCAACAATTAGATGAGTTTTGACATATGACTTTACTGCCATTTTACATAACATATACTGCATAACACAGTATATCCAAGTGACATTGGATGTCCAACTGAAGAACTAGTACGTCATATTGAACCAATAATGCGCCCTTCCCCGGTAGGAGGTATGTGTATGTTTATACACATAGTTATTAATTTATGTCATCGAAAAATTGATTGCAAATATTATATTAATTTGATATTCTTTATTTTTCAGATCCAATTCTACTTCAACGGTTGGACCAAATATTCAAGGACAAAGGACACTAAATCAAACAACTATGAAGTTTAAATATTGAATCACTTCAGTGTGTTTATGTTATGTTATGTTTATGTATGACAGGATACATAATTTATATTTGCAAAGTATGACATTGGGTGGTTGTAATGTAAACGATTTGAAATCATACATTTGTGAAATTTATCTGATTTTATTTGTATAATAACTATTATTAACAAGTAAGGTTCGTATCATTTCAGCCCAACATATCATAAACCCAGCATTATGCAAGTAAATCAGTAATTACATGGTACATGGACCTAGGTCAGATTTAATCATATAATTGAGTCATTAATAATGAATGTCAGGAGTTAATATATATGTAAATGAACAGAAATACAGTACAAGGTCATAATTTACATTAACGACCAATACATGGTCACCTACAATAAATTACTACATGGTCACCTACACTAAATTAGTACATGGTCACCTCCTCAATCTTCACCACTTCCTTCAGAGTCGGTCACATTTTCATCATCGTCATCTCCTAAAGACATGCTTGTATCTTCTCCTTCATCTGATGGTTCCACTTCACCTCTTTGTGAAAAATCAGGGTGGTCCCAAGGCCATTGGACAAGTGCACAAAACTCATCTACGTTAGGCCAAGGTATAGGACTATGAGTGCTTATAGAATATCTGTGGAAACTTTCGTTCAAACTGACTTGAACCCTATGGATGGCAGCTTGTTGACTTTGAACATGTGTCATGTGCAGCTCCAATCATCGCATGTATTCAGCTAAGTCAGATTGTGGTTGTGGTTGTGAGGAGGAGGCTTCCCTTCGTTCAGTTGTAGGATGTGGTTGGGGCTGGGGTGCTTGTACTTGCTGCTCAAGGCGATTTACGCAATATTTATCAATGAATTTCATATCAATAGGTGGCCTGATTTGGACTGATGGGTTGACATCTACCCCATTTGCTGCACACAGGGCTGTGATCAAGGAAGGGAAACCCAAAGCCTTTGCTTGTCCAGTCTGTCTTCCACTTTCCTGCATGACAAATTGGTGGATCTTCTTAGAAATTAAGCCTGCCACATCAAGGGAATATCCATTCAAAATGCAGTAAACCATGTAATATCTCACCATATTAAGATCAGAGCTGTGTTTGAGGGGTACAATGTTCGCTAATAGAAAAGAAGTCCAAATTTGTGTTATTGTGATCATATTTGGCCGCAAGATCCTCAGTGGTTTCCCAGCATGATTTGTCTCATAGGTCCTCCCTAGAATACACAAACATTGGGCTACTGCATCATTGTCGAATTTTCTTTCTGTTAAGCCCCTGGCTCTACGTATCCTTTCATATGTACATAGTTCACCCTAATTCAATTCCATGGGACTCCCAAGAAATTCATTTATTGTGTCCCGATCATAGGATATCCACTTTTCCCTAACCTTTAACATTTTTTGGTGACATCCTTCTTGAGAAGGCCAAGCATTGGCATAAAATTCCTTCACCACATCAGCATCAAACTTCGACATTGGTTCTGCAAGCCTCCTCCAATTCCTTCGTGTAATCTCATCATTAAATTCAGTATATTCGCCTTCTTTCAGCTCCACTCGTCGTTCAGCGTTGAAGTTCCAACCTTGCATCATCTCATACCTCTGCTGGGTATGCTCATCTCTGAAGATGTTCCTGTTGAAAACGGCATATGATTCACCCCTTCTAATTCTTTTCGCACGACCTCTGGAAGAGGTAGCCACTTGTTTGTCCTTCTTGGTCCCATCAGCAACACTTGTTTGTTAAAAAGTTTAACACAAGATAATTTGAAGATCTTTAAAACTGCTAAAAAGGTTTCTGTAAAAAATAAGAACAGTCCCTGATATAATATAGATGATGTAATACAGGACAAAAGAAGAAGAACAAACAAAATAAAGAAAAAAAGAAGGGAACATACCGTTCAAGCATATGATATAATACTGTTAGCAAAATAACTAGTAAAAGTGAAATGAATGTTATCAGTGTATTTCTACCTTAATTTTCAAGACAACGTTTTCATCATATCGGTGATCAAATTAGATAAGCGATGAATAATTCCTACTATAAATAATATAGTGAGCTTGAATGGAAATTTACATATCAGCTATTACTTGGTCTGTGTTATACGAATTACCAGAGCATCAGAGACGAGATGCAGTAAGCAAGATGGTATATGAGGCAAATGCAAGACTGAGGGACCTTGTGTATGACTGTGTATGGGCCATTTAATCTCTTCACCAACACATTGATGTGTTACAAACCCAACCACCTATGGTCATTCAATGTGGTGATGCATGCAACCATTTCTTTTAAATTATATTCATATTACAATACACTAGTTTACCTACTTACATCATGCAAATATACAAAACCAAAGACAAGTTTAGGAGGCATTATGAACCGTATTACAAAGCTTAACCTAAAATTTAGCCACGAAAGTGGCTATTGTATGTAGCTAAAATTGAACCCTATTCATTGTGGCATTTCATCAAACAGTTGGTGACCATAATTTAATATTGTATCCCAACAAATGGAAAAACACTTTCAACAGCACTTTCATAACAAACTATTTACAAATTAAACAGATAACGGACCAATTATTCAGCAAAAAATTCATGAAAATTGTGGATTAACATGAGGATAGACAATTTTGCATGAACAGTTCACTATAGGCACAGAACGAGAAGAATGCACTTACTTGAACCGTCAAAATGCAGGTGAGGAAAAGGATTTCCGATAGATAATGATAATGGAGGAGATTGATGGTGAGAAGAAGGTAACAAATCAACAAATTTCTTCAACGTCGTTGCTTCTATCGCGCACAAGTGAAAGAGGTGACTGTCGGCACAACTGACTAAATTTCCCTTTTATTTACACGTAAGGTCCGCTTGAGCGACTTTATTGTCGATTATATTTAATTATGACAGCTAACTTAAAATTATAATCGATTATTTGCCAATTATAATCGATCATCAAAACTTATAATCGATCATTTTATCTGCTTTGAGTATTCTCGCTCAAGCGAAATTCACATCGCTCGAGCGACAACACTTGCAAAAAATGGGGATTTCCGGGTTGTGTTTCGCTTAAGCGACACTATTATCGCTCGAGCGATATCTGATTCAAATATGTGGTGACCCATGTTACATTATGCGGCTAACTTTGTTCCACATTTAACCTACGGTTAACACTCGCTCAAGCGAAAATCACATCACTCGAGCGACGCCACCTGCAAAAAATGGGGATTCTCAGGTTGTGTTTCGCTTAAGCGACACTATTCTCGCTTGAGCGATATCTGATTCAAATATCTGGTGACTCATGTTATATTATGCGGCTAACTTTGTTTGACGTTTAACCTACGGTTAACACTCGCTCAAGCGTAAATCACATCGCTTGAGCGACGCCACCTGCAAAAAATGGGGATTCTCGGGTTGTGTTTCCCTTAAGCGACATTATTCTCGCTCGAGCGATATCTGATTCAAATATCTGGTGACCCATGTTACATTATGCGGCTAACTTTGTTTGGCGTTTAGCCTACAGTCAACACCCGCTCAAGCAAAAAATACATCGCTTGAGCAAGGATAGCTGCAAAAAATGGGGATTCTCGGGTTGTGTTTCGCTTAAGCGACTAGTTTCTCGCTTGAGCGACAAGTGATTCAACTATGTGGTAACCCAAGTTATATTTTGTGGCTAACTGCTTTGGACCTTTAGTCTTTGGTCAGCTGTCACTCAAGCGAGAAATCCATCGCTTGAGCGAGGAGACCTCCAAATGATGGGGATCCTCGGATTGTGTTTCGCTCGAGCTACTAAAGTCTCGCTCAAGCGAAACGTTATTGAAATATGTGGTGACCCAAGTTTTATTATGTGGCTAACTTTGTTGCACCTTTAGTCTGCGGTCAACAATCGCTCAAGCAAGAGATCCGTGGCTTGAGCGAGTTCACCTCCAAATGATGGGGATTTTCGGATGGTATTTCGCTCAAGCGAAGAAATTCTCACTCGAGCGACAACTTCTTCAAATATTTGGAGACCCAAGTAAGGGTTAAGTGTTAATCACCAGTTTTCTTTGTATGCAACAATAATGGTTAACTGTGATGGAAATTTAGTCATGTTTTAATGCTGGATTAACCATACATGTGCTGACCACCCGAACCTTATCCCAAAAAGTGAACATGATAGTTTCATGTATGCATAAACATGGTAACTTGATTGAGTCCAACATATATGGTTAACTGTCAATGACTGGTTTTCTTTATATGCAACATATTTGGTTACCTCCTTCAGATTTTATGGTTAATTGTGATGGACATTTAGTCATTTTTTACGGCTAGATTAATCATATATGTGCTAACCACCTCAAGTTAATCTGTTTAATTGAACATGGCAGTTTCATGTATGCACATGCTAATTTTATTGACTCCAACATATATCATTAATTGTCAATGACCAGTTTTGTTTATATGCAATGTATATGGTTACCTCCTTCAGATTATATGGTTAATTGTGCTAATTTTAGTCATGTTTTAATGCTGGATTAACCATACATGTGCTGACCACCCGAACCTTATCCCAAAAAGTGAACATGATAGTTTCATGTATGCATAAACATGGTAACTTGATTGAGTCCAACATATATGGTTAACTGTCAATGACTGGTTTTCTTTATATGCAACATATTTGGTTACCTCCTTCAGATTTTATGGTTAATTGTGATGGACATTTAGTCATTTTTTACGGCTAGATTAATCATATATGTGCTAACCACCTCAAGTTAATCTGTTTAATTGAACATGGCAGTTTCATGTATGCACATGCTAATTTTATTGACTCCAACATATATCATTAATTGTCAATGACCAGTTTTGTTTATATGCAATGTATATGGTTACCTCCTTTAGATTATATGGTTAATTGTGATGGACATTTAGTCATTTTTTACTGCTAGATTAACCATATATGTGCTAACCAACTCAAGTTTATGTGTTTAACTAAACATGGTAGTTTCATGTATGCACATGCTAATTTTATTGATTCCAACATATATCATTAATTGTCAATGACCAGTTTTTTTTATATGCAATGTATATGCTTACCTCCTTCATATTATGTGGTTAATTGTGATAGACATTTAGTCATGTTTTACTATTGGCTTAACCATATATCTGCTAACCACCTCAACTTCATGTGCTTAACTGAACATGACATTTTATGTTAATTATATGCTAAGTTTATATAGCCCACATTATATGCTTAATTGTAATAAACATATGCTTAACCACTTGACTATATATCATTAAATGCACAAAAACATACATGATCAGCCGAACAACACATCGGAGGAAGATACAATGCTATCACTATGAGATAAAGAGTAATGTACAATATAACATTATCACAGGCCACAAAAATTACATGATAAAGGTCTGCATCAAATATAAATTACAATTACAAGAAAACCTAACAAAATAATTCATCTACACAACACTTATGTCGCCTTTTTTCTTTTCCTTGAATTAGTCGTCCACGGTGTTTTGACCATAAAACTTTTATACCTTCTTCTTGGATGAGCTTTTAAGTCGAGTGTACATATTTGATAATTCACAATGGAACTTTGATTCTTCTTTGGATTCAGTATGATGTTTCATCTCCTTAATACTACTACCTTCAAATACAGGAGAAAAGTACATCCCAGATGATGGATGATTTACCTCTTCTGTTGATAGTTTTGCTTCATCTATAAATTCCTGTAATTGTATTACATCCTCCTCTAGTTTTTCAATTGTTGATTCTTGTTGTTTGGTTACAACGTTCAACAATTGATTCTCAACAATAATTCCACACAACATATTAGTAAAAAATTTCAATTCTTCAGATGCATCAGTGGTATGTCCTAATGCTTCTTTCACTATATCATGAGTAAGCTCTTCATTTCTGACGCACAAATTCATTAATAACCTATGAATAACAAACAATATCAAATTGAAATCACATTTTGACATATGGTAAAGTAATATTGCAAACAAGTTCTACTAAATTTTTAATGAATTAACCCTATTATGATTAAACGCAACTACAATCTTGCTTTCCCCAATTACAACAGATGTCCATTGTAAAAATCTCGAAAATCGACTTATCTCATTACATGATTTGGTATTATAAAGTACATGCTCCATAGCCCGTATCTGAATTCATATAAACAAAATGCACAATATCAAATCAGATGACTATATTGAAAGTATTCTAACAAAACATATATCGTAATTTAGGATTTACCTGTAACAAAAACACACATCCTAGTACATGGAAGTGTGAACAATTTCTTCGTTTCTTCAAATAAATTGATGTTTCACATAAACTTCCAACCAGATATTCATACACTACTTTTCCCCAATTATACTTTCCAAGACAAGATATATTATCTATTAACTTAAAAAATCCACAATGTGCGATACCTACTTTATTAGGGTATAAAAACTCTGACAAACCTAAAAGTATGTACAACCTACAAAAGTCATTGACATCCTTATCATTTTGACGTTTAACAAGTTCATTAAAAATCATTTCCAAAGTAACATGTTTCCAGTAAATAGTCTCCTAGTATGACAATCAATGTTTGCTTCTACAATGTTGACATTTTCGCCTACTACACGAAATCCTACACCTAAACACACATCTAACAGTCTAAAGCATACTATCTCAGACCTTATATTAAACCCTCCTCTCTTTTCAACCCATCTACTTATTAATTCATTAAGCAATGTTCTACTAATTTTAACCTTTCTACCCAATGACATCAACCATTTACATGGTGTTGACTCAATACGACCTCTTTGCTCTGTTGTAAGAATGTTATTTACTTCACTTAAATTATTTATCCTACAAACATGTCGCAAGTATACCTGAAAATCAAAATAAATAATTATAATTATGACAAAGAATATCCAATATTATACAAATAGATACAATATTCATTTTCTTAACATTTGAACATCGATCATCTATGCTTCCATATCTTTCCATTTCAAACTGCAAATACATGTACTGGTAAAAAAAACTGGAATTTACATGAAACATTGTCAATTTTATTTGTTACATCCTCTATCAATTTTTTTAATACTGTCAACCACTTAGAAATCAGGTTAGGTATAAATTTTACGACAAATTACTATAAATATTAGCAAACTTATTATACAGTTTCTGATTGGATGACAGAATACCACCCTATGACTTCTTATCCATCTTCACCAGAAAGTGTTTCTACAACAAAAAACACCAATACTCAAACCACAACAATAACTACTAGCAACATGAGCACAATCTAGAAACACAATAAACAACAACAAAAAACACTAATACTCAAACCACAACAATAACTACTAGCAACATGACCACAATCTAGAAACACAATAAAGAACAGGAAACCCAAAAGCACCATTATATCTGAAAACTCAGTATCAGAATCATATATATAAATCCAATACAAGTAATCAGACATGGGGATAAATAAATTAAATTACAATAGCCAAAGGACAAACAACAAACATGTCACAGTTTCTTAGAGCAAAAAAATCATATCAAAATATCTGAGGGGAGATAGTTCAACATATGGCAAGGAAACAGTTCGATACTACTCAAAGGATTGCTTGTAATCCCAACCACCATCAATTGGTCTAAACTTGGTCTAAACAAAATCATGAACAATTATCCCAAATTAACTAAAATAATAGAAAACAAGAACTTACCTTCACATAAAAATAGAGAGTAGGATAAGCGATGCAGACAACGGGACCACAGAGTGAGAACTTTTCGAAGCTTCCTCCAACGTCGAACTAATATAGCTGCTCGATGACTAATTTTTTGAGGACAACGACCCTGTGGGAACTCATGCGCTGAGAACTTCCAACACTCTGAGCACTGGGAGAGAGGAAAGTGAAATTCAGAGTGAAGAGCGAGAAGAGAGAGAAGAGAAACTAAAGACGAGAAAAAAGAAATCATAATTTAATTTAATATTATTTTATACATAATTATATATTTAATATTATTTTATACGAAGTTGTGGTTCGAATGTATGTACACGGTTATAAAATAAAGGCAAGTGAAACAAAGGCCATCAACATAATATGATATTATAAATAATATTTATTATTTTATTAATTCTTTTAAATATTAATTGGATGTACAGGTTGTCAATTAATTGGTGCTCTTCAAAATAAAGGCCATCCATGATTTCCCTCAACTTTTTCATCACTGGCTGAACTTCTTAGGAACTTTTACAGAATTAAAAACCTCATTTATTCTCCATAGTTTGTATTGATCTGTTCATCTGTTTCAATAATGATAAACCAATTATGGATGACGGCAGTATTTGCCGAAAACATTGAAATATCACTGCAAAACACCAACATCCATATCTATCTAGACAAACTCATTGCCTCGAGGTTAACCTTTTCATATCCTCCTAGATTTCAGCTGCAACGCTACATGGGAAGAGGTTCTTTTCTTTCACATCTTTCAATTTCAACGAATTCCTGGGCGGTTATGGCTCTATAGAAGGAGAGAATGTTGTGCTCCAAAGGAAACATAGTTTCTCTTCAACAATGGAGCCACTAACACGGATAAATACTGATGAAGATCATAATCAAAAGAAGCAACATGGTTTCAATTTTGATCATGTGATGCTGGACGAGTTCAACTTTGAACCTGTTCAGCTACCAAAGCAGTCTTCTTTTAAAGAAACTAAGGGACCAAAGGATAAACAAGTGCTGCCATCTGCTTTAGCATCACTGGAGCTCCTGAGCAATTATGGAAGCAGGATCAAGAGGCTAGGGAAGCAAAACATCAGCGATAGTGTGGAAACTTGCGTAAGTCCTTAGAAGTTATCAACTGAAGAAATAATAAGATTGGCTGGAGCAAGTTATCTTCAGCACTCTACACAATGGCATGATGATATTTACATCCCCATGCACCCTTATGGAATTGGTCTTGGAGTTTTATCCGAGGAAGATAATAGAGACGTGGAACTCGCACAGTTTCTTCTGGCAGCTGCTGAGAGGGTATGGTGCCAAAAATTTGAACGTGCCAGCATGTTACTTTTCCATTTTCACTGGAACTCTTCAGGTGGTAGTGGTGGAAGCCCCGTTAAGAGAGTTGTCTTTCATCTCGCTCAAGCACTTCTAGAGAGAATCAAAAGAGAAACGGGACGAAAAGTGACACTGAACAAGTGTGATAAATACGAGGAAAGGGAAATGATTGAGAAGCTAACATGGGATACTAACATGGCTATTACATGCCATAAGAAAATTCCTTTCAATCAAGTAATGCAGTTAGCTGGGGTCCAATCTATAGTGGAACACGTGGCATTTCAAACCAGAATCCATCTCATAAACCTTGATATTGGATGTGGGGTGCAATGCACGACTTTGATGCAAGCACTGGCTGAGAGGGATGAAAGGCAGGTTGAGCTTCTGAAGATAACTGCCATTGGACTTCAAGGTAGGAGCAGACTAGAAGAAACAGGTAAAAGGTTAGTGAGTTTCGCTGAATCCTAACTTGCCCTTTTTATATAAGGTAGTTTTTGTCACAAGCATCACAAAGATCAAGGTTGAGCAATTTGGAATTGAAGATAATGAAGCTGTGGCTGTTTATTTTCCTTATATGCTGAGGACTATGGTGTCGGATTCTGACTCCATGGAACACTTGATGAGGGTGATAAGCAAAATCAGACCAACTATAATGATAGTGCTTGAGTTGGAAGCAAAGCATAATTCACCGTCCTTTGTGAACCGCTTCATTGAAGCATTGTTCTATTATGCGGCATATTTTGATTGCATTGACTCCTGCATGAATCAGGATTATGAGTGCAGAACGAGAATAGAGAGAATATTATCAGAAGGGATACGAAACATTGTTGCTATGGAAGATGGAGAAAAGAAGGGTTAGGGATGTGAAGATCGATGTTTGGAGAAGGTTCTTTGCAAGGTATAGAATGGTAGAGACTACATTTAGCGACTCATTTTTGTATCAAGCAAATTTGGTTACCAAAAAGTTTGAGTTTGGGAATTTCTGTACTGTGTGAAGAAACGGGAAATGTCTAATAATTGGATGGAAGGGGACCCAATTCATTCAATCTCAGCTTGGAACACTACTGCAGAAAAGACATTTTACGTCAATTAAAATGAGCTTTCTACGTCGGTTAAAGCGGCGACATAGATACAGAGGTCATAGAAAGTAAGACTTTCTACGTCGGTTAGTCAGGGAACCGACGTAGAAAGTCTTACTTATATCGATTAACACTGATAACTGACATAGAAAGTCTTACTTTCTATAACCCCTGTATCTATATCGGTTAACAGGAACTGTGATTGTATGTGATATCAATGTCGGTTATGCTTATAACCGACATAAAATATTAAACTTTCTACGTCGGTTATGTCATTAACCGACGTAGAAAGTACTTTCTACGTCGGTTAATGACATAACCAACGTAGAAAGTGTTATTTTTTTTACAGAACCTGCATTTTCTTCACAGATCCTACCTTTCTTCGAGTAGACTTGCCTATTCATCATAGTTCCAGACAGATATTCACAGTTCCAAACACTTGTACAGATAGATATGCACAATTCATATATAGTTCCAGACAGATATGTACATATGAAACATATTGAAATCAATATATGTACCTCAGTTCCAGACAGTTCATTTACTTAAACGAATGTAAATTTGCTAACTTAAATCAATTCAATCAAAATTGTTACAAGTCAAATTTGCTATGAAGATTGAATACTTAAAAGAAAAGAAGCCCACTACTCTCTAATATCATCTAACACTTCAATCTTCAATGAAGATGAGTCTGTAAATTCCTACATATTGAAACATTTGAGATTTAGAAACCATTTACATAATTGGCATATTTGACTTAATTATAGTATATTTACCTCCCTCCATGAGTCCATAATATTTTTGGATACGATGGTGTGCATGTGCTTCATCACATAATACTCGCACTCATGGCTTCCCAGTTGGCGTGGACACTACAAGTTAAATACATGTCAGATTAACTTTAAATGACAAATTGAACAACAATAAGAGGAATGTTTGATCACCTTTGGTGCAATATACGTCAACTTCTTTCTAGCATGAGATGGAAGGCCTTGCAACATTAGGTGAGCTTCCAAAGCTCTACAAAAGGACAAATAATTTTGGTGTAAGTGCACATATGATACAACAATTAAAAAAACCAAACTTACGTGTCTATGTGCTTTCTAATATCCAAATCATTTGGTTTCTTGTGTAATGAACACAAGAGAATCACAAGAAATTGCCGAGGAACAATGATTATGAGCTGCCAATGACCCCTGCACGTTGAAATAATATTAGTAAAATTTCAGTTTTACATAAATGTGCATTAATTTATAAGATGTATACTTACTGATGCAAGTAAGGTACTAAGTAGACTTCTTTGCCCCCATTTTGAAATGTCTCTATTAAGTATGTTTGCACCTCTTCAGCTTTATTCCCAACGAACTGAATGGCAACAATGTCAACAAATCCATAGATAAAGACAATCTTCCTCTCAACACACAAATGATGTAAATACCTTCAACATTGAAAATAAGTAAAGTTATAAAATAATGTACCAGTGAGAATATCAAAAATATGTAAAATTACTTACAATTCCCAAAGCTGCAACACTGATACACATAGCATATCAGTACCAGCGAGAATATAAAAAATATCCCTTTGGAGTAAGAAAAAAGGGATCGTCTCGGTCCTGGCTAGATGAACAATCAAGTGAACCATAATATCAAAAAATGATGGAGGAAAGTACATCTCAAATTGACACAATATGACTGCAGCCTCATTCTCTAACTGATCCAAAACATCTGGGTCCATAACTTTACTACATATGGCATTAAAAAAGAAGCATAATCGAGTTAAGGAATATCTAACATTCTCTAGTAAGATACCTCGATTAGTCACAGGTAGAAGTTGTTGCATCAATACATGACAATCATGAGATTTTAACCCAAGCAATTTTAGATCTTTCATAGATACAAGTCTCTTCACATTGGAAGAGTAACCAAATGGAACCTTCACACCTCGTAAAAACTCACAAAAACTTCTCTTCTCTTTTTTAGACAGTGTGTGACATGCTGGAGGCAAGTATGTTCGGTTACCATGAGGTTGAGGAGCTAATTGTTCTCTTATACCCATTTCAACCATGTCCAAACAAGCATTGACACCATCTTTTGTTTTTTCCTTGAATGTTAAGGAGCGTTCCGATGATACTGTCACACACATTTTTCTCTACATGCATGACATCTATACAATGCCTCACATCAAGAACCCTCCAATATGGAAGAACAAAAAGGATTGACATTTTCTTCCATATACCTATGGCTTTCTTTTGCGTCTTTCCAAACTCAAACAAAATCGCACTCGCTCGTTGATATACTTCCTCCCCACTTAAAGGTGTTGGGGCTGCATCATTTTCTTGACACCCGTTAAATGATTTTTTTAATTTACGATACAAATGGTTTGAAGGAAGAAATCTTCAGTGTCCAAGGTACACTGTTTTCCTTCCATGTTGTAGTTGATAATGACATGTGTCTTCTTCACATATCGGGCAAGATTTATGTCCCTTTGTGTTGTAGCCACTCAAATTACCATATGCTGGAAAATCATTAATTGTACAAAATAACATTGCACGCAACTTGAATAAGTCACCTGTGTACCCATCAAACACATCAACACCTTCCTCCCACAACATCTTCAACTCTTCAACCAATGGGCTTAAAAAAACATTAATGTCATTTCCAGGTTGTCTGGGACCCGAGATCATTAAATATAGCATCAAGTACTTACGTTTCATACACAACCACGGAGGTAAGTTGTAAATAACTAACACCACAGGCCATGAACTATGTTTACTGCTTAAATTTCCATATGGATTCATTCCATCTGTAGCAAGTCCAAACCTAATGTTTCTTGGATCATTACCAAAATTCTGGAAGATGGAATCAATTATTTTCCATTGCAATCCATCTGCCGGATGCCTCAACTGACCATCTTTAATACAACTATCTGCATGCCATCTAGTGAGCTTTGCATCATTTCCATTAGTGAATAATCTTTTCAACCTTGGAACAATGAGAAGATACCATAACACTTTTGCCGGGGTACCCTTCATTACATCATTGTCAGAATCACCATCCTTCTTCTTGTATCGTGATTCCCCGCATTGTGGACATTCGTGAAAGTTCTCAAATTATTTCCTGTACAACACACAATCATTCGGACATGCATGAATTTTTGGGTACTCCATACCCATTGGACACAATATCTTCTTAGCATCATAATTGCGGGTTGGCAATGTGTTACCTTTAAGGAGCATGTCACTCAACAACTCAAGCAATTCTGTGAAACTTTTATCAGTTTACCCATTCTTTGCCTTCACATTGAACAATTTTAGTACCACCGACAATCGTGTGAACTTAGTACAATTTGTATATAAAGGTTTTTTTGCATCATTGGACAACTTCTTGTACACATGTGTATGTTGGAAGGCATCTTGTCCAAGCTCACGAATCATTTCCTCCAGCTGATCATCCATCTCTAGATCAACTTCTTCTTTGTCTTCTACACGTGGCATGTTTAATAATTCACCATGCCATGTCCACTTTATGTAACTCTTTAGGAAACCATCACAAAGAACATGTTCCCGAATAACTTCAGTCGGTAATCTTCGCTCATTCAAGCAGTTAACACACGGGCAATATAATCTTCCATCATTATCCGGAACATTCATCTTAGCAAATTCAAGGAATTGTTCTACTCCACTCTCATATTCATTTGTTATTCGTCTATAATTGATCCAACTCCGATCCATTGTTACCTTATGTGACATAACACAACATATAAGTATAGTTTGAGGATGATAACATCCAACATGTTTTACTGAAATTGTGATGTCACGTGATTGGATATTTTAATCTTTCAATAGGAAGTTCTGTCCTACAATGGATCATTTCATTACTGACTCCAATCAAGGCTCACCGTATTGTCTCACATTAGGGTGAGCATAAGCAATGATAGTTTTCACTTAAAATGAAATAACTACATTATAATACAAATCTAATTTTCAAAATCAAAATCAAGAAAGAATGCCTACAGAAACACATTCAAATGACTAAACTACTTACAATATGTCTCTAAATTAGCTAAAGGCACCCGTGATCTTTCCATCTCTTGACAACATTATTACATACCAGATTCAAAACTGTAAACCTACAATGGCTAAAGCAAGCACGAAAACTTACCTCTTGAAGACCTACAGAGGTGGCAGGTGGCGTGACGTGCAGAGCTGGGTGGGGAGAAACGTACACAGGTGACGGGCACCAACGACAGCGGCAACAACAACAACAGAAGGCACGACGTATAGAGCTGGGTGGGGAGAAACATACACAGGCGATGACGTTCGCAATAGAGACAGAGAGAACGGGGAGCTCTACTATGGGTGAAGTGACGAAATGGAGTGTTGCGACAAGGGTAAAACAGAAGATACTATGTCGATTGCCCTAACATCCGTCATCAAATACACTTTCTATGTCGGGTAAATTTACTCGACATAGAAAGTGAACTTTCCCACTTACCATGTCGGTTACCTATTACCCGACATAAAAAGTTTATGATTTTATTACAAAATTGCCACCGCGCTACATACTATGACGGGTGGACTACGACCGTGATAAAAACTCGTCATAGAATCCTATTTTTCCACTAGTGAAAGTTTCTTTAATTTGATTCAATAGTGGTTTATTTCCTTAAAATTCCCCATCATGGCTTGTTTGATCCATGTATTCTGAATACCAGGGAATTTGATATTTCTTGAGTTAGTGAGATTGAAAATATAGTTTCCTTTCATCTTGAAAAAATAAACCAATGAAGATTAATAATCAGATCAAAACAATTACACGATTTGAATGCAGTTGCAGAGTTACATTTCTTAACAAACATTGTTGGTTTCTGATAGAGCTGCTCTTTCTTTGCTTTTTTCAGTCTTTTGGCCTGCCTCATTTTTTTGTTTGGTTTCATACTTTAAAATTAAAGCGCAGAAAATTGTACAAGATAATAAATATTGAGGTTGATTCAGAAAAGAATTAACTATGCATTGAATAGAAAAGAAAGAAGATGTGAGAAATAAGTAGGATGGAAATAATAATAGAGAAATAGACAGAATAAAAATGTGATAAGATAAATAAAATAAAAGAAAGTTTTTTAACAAATGAATGGATGTTATATGTAAACATTATTGTTTTTCTAAAAAAAAATATTATCACACAAAACAATTGTAATAATTGAAATCAGAAAAAAAAATAGTTTTATTATAATATAATTTATTTTATTTTAAAAAAAGAAATTTACACAAAAGTTAAAAATGTTACATCCATTTTTTTTATCCTCCTTTATTCGATTTCACTTCTATCAAAAGGTACCACCACTACAAGAAAAATAGGATTTTCCGACGGACAAAATCCGTTGGTAACTAAGAAAATTCGTGATAAATACATATTACTGACGGATAGAAATCCATCAGTAATTGTGTTGCCGATAAATATTACTGACGGATACATCAGTCGGAAAGTGTTGTAGGTAATTACCGATGGATATATCCATCGAAAAGCGTTGTAGTTAATGACCGACGGATAAATCCGTCGAAAAGCATTGTATGCAATTACCGACGGATATATCCATTAGAAATCGCTATAGGTAATTATCGACGGATAAATCTATCGGAAAGCGTTGTATGTAATTACCAACGGATATATCCGTCGAAAATATCCATCGATAATATCGTAATTTCTTCCAGGTTCCATTTCATTTTTCAGAAAACCAATTTCCCTGCATAATACCATACAGTTTATATCACAGGCAACACCAACCACAGTTCAACTATTTCAGATCAAATTCAACTTAAATATAAGACAAATAACCTCAATTGAAATCAAACATAATTAAAATAATCTCAATGTAAACAAATGACATATAGTTCAAACTATTTATAATAAAACTTAATGTGTAAGAGTAACTATGGTTATAAAGTAGAATAATGTCAAATACAATATTATTTGAGAAAATATCTAATAATGCGAATAATCAGGAGACTGTTTCCCTTGTTGTTCTGGGTTGTGTTGTTGTTATGTGTTGTCCTGTTGTTCTTGATTGTGTTCTTGTTATTGAGATTGTTGTTGCTGACTATCCTGCTGGCTGTTTTGGCGCTGCTGAATGAGGGATTGTGCACCGGGAGGTAGGAATTGAACGACTGCACCCACAAGTGATTGAAACTCCCGAAACTGGTGCTCTAGTCGCTCATTATGTTCCCTTGCTCGACGAATCTCTTCTTCTTGTGCAGATAATTGTTCCCTCAGTTGATTCATCTCTTCAAAATCAATAGAGCAGTTGGATGCTTGAGTCTGATGCTTGAGAGTATCAGAATCACCTTGGTAACCATGAGCAAGCTGTCCAGCTCCATATAATCTTCACTTATTTTTCCATCCAATAGTGTCTCCCCAGTAGCGAGACCTAATAAGATCATCATCTGCAGAGTCTATAGGAGTAGACTCTGCTTCGCCAACACAAGAACCAGCAGATGACCTAGCTTGTGAAAGTCTAGTCTGAAATTCCTCCTATTAGTACAAACAAAGAAATATTGTTATATGATAACTTTACATATCATAAAATAAATCAAAAGTGAAGGAACTTACATGTGTCTTCCTAGACCTTTCATCAACAAAATGACCTGTATTTTTTCTTATATGGGCCTGCTGGAAGATCTCATCAACAAACACTAATCTCCCAAGCTTTTTTGCCTGCATTACATTGACAAAATAAGAATTATATACAACTTAGTTAGCCTTATATAATCTTAAATATATGTTTAAAAGACTTACCATACGCATGACATGTTCATGTGTGGTGATGGAGCCACCTGTGTGTAGGCTTCCCCCCTTTTCAGATGCTATGTTCTTTTGGGCCTGCACACATTTGGAGCGATACATGGGTGAGCTCCAATGTTCTAGTAACCTGCTCCAAACATGTTCTCCAATCCAATCTAGCCTTTGGCCAGCAACTCTTGTGTCTCAAAACATCTCACTAAGTCTGTGAGATGCTTTGGAATGAAAATTCTTTTATTTGATTTTCATGTTCCGGTCTCCATTGAACCTTCATCTGTAAGAGTAGACATTATGGTACAAATTATATACATATAAGAACTAAACATATAATTAAGTTGACAATTTTAAGTGACCTTAAAATGTTGCCAGAAAGACTCCTTATCACTATTAGGAATCACTCCTCATGTCGTCCAAGGCTGAAGGAATTGTTACTCTTTGTAACAGCTTGTGATGCAACCCTAGACGGAAGAAACCTAATTTCAAAGAAAAAGTTATACAATGTATATATATATAGTCAAAACAACTAAAACTTAGTTATAATATATATTCAAAATTGAATATAAATATTACCCTCGACCATAAGGTTCAATCATGGGTCGATCATGGAGAGTAGGGTCATCTTCTCCAATCTCTGAATCGACATCCCCACTAGACTGTGATGTTCTAACTGCAATCTGTGGGGATGGAATCTGTGTAAGTGTGTGACCTTCAGAGGTGGAAGGACCTGACACCGTAACAGGGGATGGTGATGGAGATGAGCTGGGTCCCATAGCTAGGGTTGGGGATAAGGTGTGTGTCACAATCGGGGCTGAGGATGGTATAGGTGGTACTACAAAAGTGGATGGTGCTATCAGTGGTGTGGGTACAGTAGGCACAACTAAAGGGGATGGTGTAGATCCTACAATAGAGGATGGTGATGGATGAGGTGCAACAGATGGAGATAGTATGTTTGTGGGAACTACCTTCAATACATAACGTGGCCTCTTTTTTTTTTTGCTATCCCTTTCCCTTTATTCCCACCATAGGGTGGGGGTTTAGGTGAGTCAGAACCTCCTGTAGTCATATCTATAGGAAAATAAAATTAGACATAAATAATGATATAAAAACATATATCAAATTAAGTAAAATGACTTAATAGCATTACACATAACAAATATGGATACAATAAGTCTTAGGTATAAAATAAAGATTATAAGACATAATTTTCCTAATTATGTTGAAAACTAAAGTCTTCTTCTTATTCTTCATCTTCATCATCCTCATCCTCATCCTCATCCTCATCCTCATCTTCATCCTCGGTTTCTTCCTCTTGACTTTCGTGTTCCTCTTCATCTTGCTCTTCTTCCTCCCCTTCCTCTTCCTCTTCCTCTTCCAATTCTTCAGGATCAATGTCAAAGTCATGTAAACCAAATATACCTTCAACTTCAATGACTTCATTACCATGTAACATTTCATCTAGTTGGTAAGGGACATCCTCTTCCACACCATCATATTCAATGCGACCTCTTGGTTTTGTTTTGATTGCAACACACCAACCACGTTTATTTATTCGAAATGATGGATATGGGACATAATACACTTATCTTACATTACGTGCAAGGATAAATGGATTAAATGATTCATATCTTAAACCCATTTGAATATCTACAATATTATATTTAGGATCTACTTTTGTACCTATTCTAGATGGATCAAACCATTCATAGTAAAAAAACATAACTTTTTTGGGATAACTTGAAGAATTATATTCCAACTCATATATTTTAATAATTATCCCAAAAAAATCATCTTCACTACTTTATGTCAAACCTTTAACATAAACTCCACTATTTATCGTCTTTTTCCCCTTGCTTCATGCATCTGTATGAAATTTGTATCCATTCACAAAGTATGTGTGTCATTCTTTAACACATCTCATGGGATGATTGGGCAAATCTCTTAGGTCTTGATTTCTCATAGTACAAGGCTCACTGTGGATCTACAAAATTAAGAGACATCTAATATTACATTACTATATCTAAAATATATTTAAAATAGAATTATAAGATTCATACTTGCTCCTTGAAACATATAGGAAAATCTGCATGTATCCGAGCATAAGCTTGTGATTCACTTATTTGTTCTGACTACAAGAATGAACTAGCCAAGTACACCATTTTAACGGTCAATTTGAATGTCGTAGAATATTTGACAAAGAAATTGAAAAATAATCTTATTTGAACCTACTCAAGATATTATTTAACTTCAACACAGTTGATTAATATATGAACATGAGCATATTTAAATTCAGAATCAGTCAACCAGTAACTTAACTCCTGTCCTGAAGGATGACCAACTTGTCGGAAGATTGATAACATTGAAACTTGTGTTTGGCTTTGAAATTCCTTTTCATTTCTACATTGTCGTGGTAATAACATGAAGTTGTTGAAATAATGAGAACAAAAGTAAGTTGTCTCACGATGCAAGTAAGATGCACAAATTGATCCTTCAACTTTGGCCTTGTTTTTCACTGATCGTTTTGAATCACCCATGAATCTAATGAATTAAACAAAAACATTATGATTGATAAGTATAATAAGAATGACATTTAAAAGGCATGGGACAATCATTTTAGTACCTTTCAAATGGATACATTCACCTATATTGCACAGGCCCACCAAGCCAAGCTTCATATGCCAGATGAATAGGGAGATGCTCCATTGAATCAAAGAATCCAAGAGGAAATATTCTTTCCAACTTACAAAGAATAATTGGAATATTTTCTTCCATTCTAGTTAGCACTTCTCTCTTCAATGTTGCAGAGCATAAATCTTTAAAAAAATGACTAATTTCAATAAGAGGATTTAAAACATGTATTGGTAATGCACTAAATGCAATAGGAAGTAAACACTCTATGAATACATGACAATCATGACTTTTCATGCCATGAATCCTCCCTTTTTGAACATCAACACATCTTGTTAACTTGGAAGAATAACCATCGGGCATCTTAAGTTCTTTTATCCAATGACAAACTACTTTTTCCTGCTCAGTACTATATGTGTAGTTTGCTTTAGGCTTTAACATTTTCCCATTAGCTTGTGCCTTTAACTCTAAGTCTCTACACCTACAATATAAAGCTATATCTTTTCTTGCTTTGTCATTGTCTTCTGTCTTGCCACTTACATTCATCACAGTGTTGAAAATATTATCAAAGAAAATTTTCTCTATGTGCATAACATCAAGATTGTGTCTCAACAAATTATCTTTCTAATATGGGAGATCCCAAAATATGCTTCTTTTTATCCAATTATGCCACTCTCCATATTCTTCTATCCTTGTCACACCACATTCAGTTACTTTTGGCAAATCTTTTACTCTTGACCATACTTCTGTAGGTGTTAGCCTAGGAGGCGGCCCTTCTAATTCAACTTGGCCCTTCCGAAAAGCTTTAATGTTCCTTCTAAAAGGATGATCATTAGGTAAGAACCTTCGATGCGAGTCAAACCAATAACTTTTACGGCCATAATTTAACGTAAATGATTTCTATGCTCCATACAATGTGGGCAAGCCAATCTACCATGAGTCCCCCAACCAGATAAGATCCCATATGCTGGAAAGTCATTAATAGTCCACATCAAAGCTGCCCTCATCATATAGTTTTGTTTCCTTGAAATATCATATGTGAGAATACCACTCCATAATTTTTTCAAAGCATCGATTAAAGGCTCCAAGTAAATGTCAATAGAGGCTTTCAGATTAGATGGACCCGGAATTAGGCAAGTTAAAAACATATATGGCTTTGACATGCACATATCAGGAGGAAGATTATATGGGGTGACAATCACAGGCCAACAAGAATAAGGTGAAGATGAAGCTTGGATATATGGGTTAAATCCATCAGAATATCTAACATTGTGTGGATCAGCAGCGAAAGAAGGATGTTTCCTATCAAAGTACTTCCATGCTTCACCGTCTGATGGATGGCATAACACATAAGAACTTCTATTATCATGGTACCAAGTCATTTGCCCAGCAGTTTGCATTGATGCAAATATTCTTTGTAATCTTGGAGTTATAGGAAAGTAAAACATGGCTTTTATTGAGACTGGCTTTTTGTGACTTGTTCCAGTGCTATTGTTGTGATATCTTGGTGTTTGACAAAATTTACATTCAAGCAATGTCGCATCCTTTTTTCCATAATCATTGTCATAGAAAAGCATACACCCATTGACACAACAGTCAATCCTCTTAGCCTTTAATCCCAATTTTGATACTAATCTCTTAGCATCATAATAACTTGTGGGCAAACCATCTTTTATAGGTGTCACATCCAATAACTTGACTTGCAAGCTAAAAGTCTAACACATATTGACAATTTTGAGTCTTCCACTCCTTCAAATAAGGGTTTATTTGTTTCAGCCAACAAATTATAGAACCTTTGACTTGCTTCATTTGGTGGTTCTTCTATATTAACCAACTCGGGTCCTTCAAATGAATGATGTTGCAAGAGAGAATTGTACATCATCTCTTGCATTGACATAAATTGATCTTGTTGAGGCATGTGTGCACCGCTACTTGAACCGTGTACACAATTGTGATCAAAATTCTCTTCAACATGAGGTATTTATTCACCATGATCGACCCAAATCCAGTAGTTTCTTTTGAACCCTAGCTTGTAAAGGTGAACTTTGATGAATTCATCCTTCAAAATCTTTGTACAGTCGCATTTAACGCATGGACATCTAATCCCTCCATCATGTTCATAATGCTTATATTGTTGTGTTGTTCTGATAAACTCTTCAACCCCTATAACAAAAGACTCTTTCAAACCTCTTCTACTACTATAACATCTATCATACATCCAACCGCGATTGAAAGAAATACCATCCATGTTCTGTAATATTAAAGAGAATAAGATCAATTGAAGGAATTGTTTGAAAGAAATCTACCATTGGATTTTGATTAAACTATGCTTCAAATAGAGTAAAAAGACTCGACTAAAACTTTTATGTTTTGCAAAAGTTGATATAAATGAAATCTCCTATAAACTTAAGACAAATAGTAAAATTGCATTTCACATAATTTTAAACAAAATTCAATCTAAACATTGGATTCAACATAATAATACTAAGCTACTTTTATGTTGTCAAATCCAACTTAACATTGAACTTTCAAGCAATTAGGCTTCAATAAAAAAGGAATTAGTGTACTAAAACATATTTACATACAAAGATGAAAAGTAAAAAAATGTGGAAAACCAAAGTGGAAGAGTACTACTAAATGAAATAAGGTGAAAAAGTGATCAATCTGAAACTCAAATATTTAGATCTCGAATTAATTATAGGAAAACTAAAGTTTATTTATTAAAAAAGAAAAACGCATTTATGACTTGATGGGTAACAAGATATCAGTCTATTGTATAGCCAAATGGATTATAATTGCTTCATATTTAATATATTATGTATTTCAATTTTTAGAAAAGTGTTGATCTAATAGTTTGCTTCACAAAACTGTAGAACTTAGATTTGTTTTTAACTAATATTTTTTATGATATTCACCGAAAATGAATTCAGTTTGAGTAACAGGATATTCTTGTTGATTATTGGTATGTTGTTTGTACTAGGTTCAAAGCTGAATTTCCTATCTTTGATAAGGTGATTCCTAATCATTGATTAAACGTCAAGCAATTAAAAATATCCATGTATGTTAAGGCGAACGCAAGAATCCTAGTTGCTCTAGACAACCTTTTACTGGGTTGTCATGTCAAGTAACTTTTTTCTTTAGAAAAATATTTCTATAAGAAAGAGAGAAAAAGCACCATGTGATGGTCCACTTCCCTATCATCATCACATGCATGCCACAACTCAAAGTGACAATGTAAATAACCAAAGTGCTCTTCGAGAATTCTCATCTTTGAGTCTCCAATTTTGAATAGTGACACTCCACACCCTTCATCACTCTCTATTCGCTAGAAAACATTTTTGCAGCTTCCAGCGTGGGATTCTTGATCTCTTTACATGTAACACCTATATCTCTCCATTTGGTTTCTTCTGGCCATATTCATTTGGGTATCAGATTTAGTTAACTCAGCAATCACGTTTACAACTCACTCCTCATTGTGGATTCTTTTAATTCTACTCCCTAGGTTCCATTCATATATGTAAATTTCAATTTGACTTTAAAACACATTTACAGTTATAAAGATAGACAATTTCTTTTTAATCATTTCACATCACACACACTACCTAAAAAAAGTCAGGCTCCACCAAAATATCAACCTACACTTTTCTTTATTTTTAATGGGTATAATTTTTTTAAATATTTACACATAAAAGCAAAAACATTACTCTTTATCCTTAGTTTTTTTGCCTAATTGGGTTTTTTCAACCCTAAATTAATTCATTTGGACCTACTATATCCAACTTCGATTACTATTCTATTACTATGTATATTGAAGCTTCATACACACACACACACACACGAAGGATGACATATCAACATCAAATGTTTGTAAGAGTGGTTAATTAATGTGTAAAATCCCCCAAATAAAACTTATACTTTTTAAATTTAGAGAACTAACATTTCAAACTATACTACAGTTATTAAGTATAAATTATATACAATTGTTGTAAAAGAGAAGAAAAAAATTCTTTGGAATGGAGAGAGAGAGGAAACAATATAATCAGTAGTACTACATAACTGTTGAGTGAAATAGATATGAATCTGTGTAGGGAAAAAGAAAAGTGTCTTATGATTGGACCATAAGTAAACTTTTTGACTTATGAAGTATAACATTACCACGACATCTCAGAATAGAATAAGTTGTGAATGATCCCTAGTCTACTTCATTGGGTGTGGCACTTATGCTAGAGGACTATATATGTGAAAAGATACATCAAACATAACCAAAAATTTCGCTGAGCAGAACAACCTAGCTATAGGCAGAGATGTCTACATTAATTCTGAACACAATACATCATATACTAATTTACACTGTATCTGTAGCTTACTCCATGTGGAAAACCCCAACATCTGGCCCCTACTCATCATATTCCTATATTGGACTATAGAAAAGATCGTACGATTGTTATATATTAGACTTTTTCTAGTGAAGTAATCCCTACAACTAGTAGACAGGCTGATGATAAGTGTTTTATAAAATGTTTTCACAAGACTTGTGTGCAAGTTTAGATGTGTTAGTAAAAGTGATAGATAAACACTTGCTTTTATAATTGTTTACTTCAACTAAGCTATGTTTAGTTTCTTTCAAGGAACGTTCCCCTGTAATCACAACTTGATTATGCGAATAGGGCCAAAGAGTTTAAATGACCAAGCTTAAAATTGGCTATGCAGTTTGTGGCAATGAAAATTCCTATAATAGATGAAGCTCATTATAATAGTAATATCTAAAGTGCACTTATAGGACAAATATTCAAAGGCATTATTTAGCTAGCAAACCCATATGGTGTCTGACAATTCACAAAGATTCTTACCCCAAATACATCAAAAACAAATTTTGAGAAGAAGTATAGGCATAAGAAGAAGAAATAAGATTCAGACAGACACAATAGAGATCCTAAAATTGATGAGATGTGTAGTATATGAAAGAAAAAGCCCCATAAATAGCCCCATTACAAGTGCAAGCTGCATATATGAAAGAAAAAGAAAAATAGCAGAAGATGTAACCTTTATGAGTCAAAACACCGAATATATGTAACTCGTACATGCAATGTTTAATAAAAACTTACTTTGTTTGCCTTCATGTACTATTTCTGCTATCAATCCAAATGTAACACAAGGGCAGAAGCAAGTGACCAAACCTAAGAGAATAAACATCCATAGTATGTCAAATTGCTTGATGCTTATACTAAAGAAAAAAAAATAAGGAATCCACATGATTCATGAACTCTTAGTCTTACAGTTTCCAGGATCATCAAGACAACGACAAAGACCAGTTGACCAATCGTTGTGTCTTGATTCTAACCAAAGACAAACTACCCAAGACAGTAGCTACTAGCTCATTTCCATTGTCAGTAGCAACACTTTTTGGACAGATTTCTGAATAAATATTTATGTGAAAAAATAAGTCAAATAAATTAAGTTTGTCCAATTAATGAAAATCAAATTTTGCCGCATAAATCAAATTATACACTTCAACTTTCATAAAAAGCCTTTCATCTAATTTCTCAAAAACCCAATTTCAGCTTCTAATTTTCTTCACCTTCACAGACAAGTTCATACAAATAGACAAACCTAAATCTATTTCCACAACCCCTCCTTAGATGACGGGTCAATGAATAACAAAATTGAATGCAATACCGTACAAATAATTTTAAACTCACATCTCCTGCATCTCCAAAACGGTTGAAGATCCAAATTTTCAACTAAGAACCATTTCCGAGACAGTGAAACGTTGCACCCAAACTAAAAGCCAAAAGACTAAAACTATAAGAAATTAATAAAATCTAGAAGAAGCAATTGCAATGAACTTGAGCAATTACTTCAGAGAATAACAAGAATAAGAGGATACACAAAGTTTCGGACACTCGAAGGGGAGAAATAGCAAGTCAAACACAAAACCAAGCGAGAAATTGAAGGTGGAAAGAAACCCTAACCTCCGCGACAAAGAGAGGAGCAAAGGGAAATCATGCGACACTAGGTGGGGATTACGCAAGACCACGACTGCTAAAGTGGTTGCCACCAAGGAGATTGGAGAAATATAAAATCCAACAGAGAGAGCGGCATTATTTTTGGGTTTTGAAGAAGCATAGACGCTGAGGCACCTTTTGTTATTTTACTCATCTCAAGGAAGTTAATTTACCGATGAATATATCCGTCGGTAATTATTTATTTATTTACTAATGGATATATCCGTCGGTAAGACCAAATTCCACAGAAACTTTACATCCTTCGGAAATCACTCATTTACCGACGACTACATATCCATCAGTAACTAATTGTGAATTTACCAATGGATATATCCATCGGTAATTAAATGTTCCTTTACCAACGGATATATCCGTCAGTAAAACCAAATTTCACATATACTTTACAGTCACTAGTGCAAAAAAGGCTTTTTACGTCAGGTATTTTAGGTTTTTTACATCGCATTTAAGACTGACGTTAAAACGGGAGACGTAAATTTACGTCGGACCCTTAGCCTGACGTAAATTCACGTCAGTTATCGAGACCCGACGTTAATTTACGTTGCATTTACACTAAACAGATGTAAAAAGTATCAAAAATTAAAAAATTTGGAGCAAATTTACGTCACGTATTGTTATACGCGACGTAAATTTACGTCGCATATTGGTATACGCGACGTAAATTTGCTCCTTTTTTAAAAAAATTGGGTTTATTTTGTCTTACAACCAAAACCTACAAATATATATTATAACCAAACAATCCAGAGGTTGAGGTTTCTTTAGCTATGTAATTAAAAAATATAATATTATATATAATTCAAACTACATAATAAAATAATATAATACAAACAATAACCTACAAACTAAAATCTATTACAAACTAAAATCTATTACAAACTAAAAGTTAATACAAACTAAAAGTTAGTACAAACTAAACTACATAAACTACATAATACACACAATATAATATAAACAATAACCTAAAAAATTAAGTACTAGAATTGTTGAACGAAAAACCTTGCCCATTATTCTTTAATTTGTGTGATATCATATTCCGGCAATGGAGATGAATCTTGAAATACCTGAAACATTAATTTGACTCTTGTAAACATGCAACACACATAAAGTTAAATAAACTTAACTAATGCTGAAAACAATTACCTCCAGTCCAAGAATCAGTTATACCCGCACAAATTATGGCTCTCATCCAATACATAATATAGTAACCACATTCAAATGAGTCTCGTTTGTTTATTACACTCGAAATGATGAATAAAATATAATGTTATTTTCAAAATTTAAATACAAACAATAATTATGGTATCCACTTATTATAATAAGTTTCTAACCTTAGGATAAATGAACTGCAAAGTCTTTGTTCCGGGTTTTCCACTTAGAACATTAGTTATAGACACGATTCTAAATGAAAAAAGCCATATATTATTTAATATCTTTTCCATTTTCACTAGCAAATTTCAAAAATTCATCAACTCCCTTTTCGTACTCTTCACTAATACGATGTGCATTCATCCAACTTCGATTCATATTATGTTATAAAGTTTTGTCACTCCTAGAGATTCAAAATTTATATTTAAAAAAAAAATTAATATACAAACAACAAAGCACGTATATGGAGTGTGTAAACCGAAAATGCACTCAAACAAAATAATGACATTCCAATAATAATCCAGTGGAGACATTCATACAATGACGTGATTGAGATCCCCAAAAACAATCACAGATTCAATTTGAACATATATCAGGAGACATAGAACACTAACCTCGAGTAAACACGGAAATGATTTCAAACTCGAATCCAATCGGGGAGAAATGTCAAATTCGTAAAATGAGATACAATGTTGATGTTTTTCACTGCCAAAATGATCAAAAATGGTGTGGAAAGATAGTTGTCGTCGTCGTTCTCATTGTCGTTCTAAAAAACCCTTGCAGCGCGAGATGCGGGAGTGGGTCTGGAAGAGAATAAAAAGAACTTTTTATGTCGCACACCCTAACACGTGACGTAAAAAGCCTCTTTTACGTCGCGTGGGGGGTGCGCGACATAAAAAGTGATACTTTTTACGTCACATGGGGGGTGTGTGACGTAAAAAGTACTTTTTACGTCGCACACCCCCCATGTGATGTAAAAAGTATCACTTTTTACGTCACGCACCCCCATGTGATGTAAAAAGTGATACTTTTTACGTCACGCACCCCCCACGTGACGTAAAAAGTATCACTTTTTACGTTGCGCACCTTCATGTGATGTAAAAAATGATACTTTTTACGTCGTGCACCCCCCACGTGACGTAAAAAGTATCACTTTTTATGTCGCGCACACCCCACGCGACTTAAAAAGCTCTCTTTTACATCGCGCTGTACCAGGTGCGACGTAAAAGAGGCTTTTAACGTCACCTCTTATAATATGCGACGTAAAAGTTTCACCTCTTATTTACAAAATTGCCACCGTGTTTTATTTACGTCGAATATTTTGACATGCGACGACAATTGAGTGATGTAAAATGTCATTTTTGCACTAGTGATTCGTCGGTAATTTCCATTTATTTTTCGATGACTACATATCCGTCTGTAAATATCCGTCGATAATATCATATTTTCTTGTAGTGCACAAAGTTTATCTTTAGTTTCTCTCTTCATAAAGGAATAGAAAAAAAATTATATTATTTAATAAAAAATAGGAGAAAAGTAAGATATTTTTTTCTTTTTTAAATAAAAAAAATAAAAAAAATTATATAAATATCTTAAATGTTAAATAAATTGTAATATAGATAAAACTGCTTTTTTTCTAATTTGTATAAAAAATTGACTTAATTTCACTATTTTTTTCTTTTCTCTTATAAAGGTAAGGACAATTTACTTAAATGTCCTATTAATAATACAAGGTAGAAAAAAATCACATTATTTGACGGTGATAATAAAGTCACTCGTCGAAATGATGTAATAATAACTTTAAAATTAAATATATTTTTTAGCGTGTTGAGACTTTTGAGGGAAACTAATAATAGGGAGATTCTCACAAATGACAATATTTTCAACTTAAAATCTTAAGACATTAAGTTATGAGTTTTTTTCACTTATAAGTTACTCAAATTTTTCATTTTTATCCAATATGTGACTTCAAATACACTTGAATTCTCAACAATTTTCCCCTCAAGTGTGATTCTTTTTCACATTGGTACATCATCCCCTCAAGTGAAAACATTTCTTAATCGTGAGTACCCAGTAGTAACTTTAATTGTACCATCGTTCAACTTAATGAGATTCGCTTGCCTAAAACCCATATCAGAATGACTTTTGACACAAGGATCCATAATATAGGATCTTTCACCTAGTCTTAATCGTCCTCAACCAAACCAGTCACCATATGACCATCGATTCTGATACCACTATTGAGACTTTTTAGACACAAAAGTTCAACCCAACACATCTCCCCTCTCACAACTTTGTGGAGGTGATCATCAATCTAGCAATCTCACGATAAGTTTCAAACTTCTACCTTAGCAATGCTTTAGTCATCATATCAACACCATTGTCATTTATATGCACTTTATCTAACTCCAATAATTTAGCATCCAAAGCATCACGTATCCAATGATACCTCACATTAATATGTTTAGATCTAGAATGAAATGTTAGATTCTTACCAAGATTAATAACACTTTGTCTGCCCATAAATAATGGATAATTGTTCTAAACAAAATCAAGCTCATGCAAGAATTTCTTCAACCATAGTAACTGATGGGGACATGAACATGAGCAAGGACAAAGATCCACTTGAAGGACTTGGAAGACCTATGACAAAGGCTAGAGCAAGAGAAATAAAGGAAGTTCTTCAACAAATGTTGTCCATATTATATGAATACAAGCCCACATTTCAAGGAGAAAAGATCCTAAGTCAGCTCTTGTGCTAATGAGGTTCATATGATTTGATATCAGAGCTCCGGTTTAAGGGTTTGAACGTCAAATTGGTAAAATCTTTCCTTCATTCTCTTTTTATCAAATGATTACCTTATTTTGTTCATATTATTTGTGATTGTGCTGAATCATTACAAAAAAAAAAAAAAAATTAGGCCCTTGTGAAAATTAAAAAAAAAATAAAGCTATAGCATTTTATAATTTGGTTGAAAGTGATAAAAAAAATTTAGGCCGAATGATTCATGCTTTTGAACAATTTGTTAAAAGGTAATATATTGGTGATCTTGAAGAATTGTTGTTAATTCTCTTGTTTACCAATTTTTCTTTACCCCTTTGTTTTTGTGATTTGTTAGCCTTTCTTGTCTACCTAGTCGTACTGTACACACATATTGGAGGATTGTTCTTTGTTGTGGCCATAATCTCTTAAATTGCCTAAGAACCTAAGGAGAATTTGAGTGGTAAAAGGTAAAAGTGTTTTCATTAGAGGAAAAGCCATAACTGTGTAATACACTTGAGTGTGGTGAGATTACAATATTTTTTTATTGTTGCTTTTGATTTATTTGTTATGATGGCAGAGGAAAAAAATTACAATCAAAGAGCGAGAATTACTCCATTCCAAATGAGAGCATTGATACAACATTTGGAAGGATTAATGATACGACATAACAATGAGCTCCATGAAAGATTAAACCGATTGAAGAATAGAGATCCTGAAGATGAAGAAGAAAGGAGAAATAGGAGAAGGAATGATGGAGTAGAAAGAACAAGTGGGTTTGAAGGAGTCAAGCTTAACATTCCTCCTTTCAAAGGAAAAAGTGGTTCGGAGTCATATTTGGAGTGGGAGATGAAAATAGAGCATGTTTTCTCATGCAACAATTATGAGGAGACCCAAAAGGTGAGGCTTGCAGCCATGAAATTTTCTGACTATGCTCTTGTTTGGTGGAACAAGTTACAAAAGGAGAGATGTAGAAATGAAGAGTCAATGATTGATACATGGACTAAGATGAAAAGGATCATGAGAAAGCGGTATGTGTCAACTAGTTACTCAAGGGACTTGAAATTCAAACTCTAAAAACTTACTCAAGGCAACAAGGGGGTTGAGGAGTATTTCAACGAAATGGACATGCTCATGATTCAAGAAAAGATTGAAGAAGATGAATAAGTAACTATGGCATGATTTATTGGTGGTTTGAATATTGGTATACGTTATATTGTTAAGTTGCAGGAGTTTATTGATATGGAGGATTTGCTTCATTAAGCAATTCGAATGGAGCAACAACTCAAAAGAAAATGAGTGCCCAAGAAGAGTTCTACCAACTTTGAATCTTCAAGTTGGAAGGACAGAGGCAAGAAAGAAGGGGATGCTACTTCTAATAGTTCCACACCTATTCCTTCAAAGTCCCAAGAACAACTCTCTAAAAGAAGTAGAGATGTGAAGTGTTTCAAGTGTCAAGGCTTGGACACTATGCTTATGAGTTCCCTAACAAAAGGTTCATGGTTCTTAGAGAAGGAGAATATATAAGTGAATCTGAGGTTGAAAAGGGAGAGGAGAGTGAGGATATTGAGGAGGAGGAAACTCCAAAGGGAGATTTATTGATGATTAGGCGATTATTTGATATTCAATTGAAACCTATGGAAGAAAACCAAAGAAAAAATATTTTTCACACTAGATGTTTAATCAATGACAAGGTGTGCATGATGATCATAGATGGAGGTAGTTGCACCAATGTGGCTAGTGTTAGATTAATGTCAAAGCTAAATTTAGCTACTAAACCACATCCTAGGCCTTATAAACTTCAATGGCTTAGTAAGGATGGAGAGGTGTAAGTGAAACTGCAAGTTGAAGTGGACGTTTCCATTGGAAAGTACAATGATAAGGTGCTTTGTGATGTTGTTCCTATGGAGGCCAACCACTTACTTTTGGGGAGACCGTGGTAATTTGATAAAAAGATTCAATTATAACAGGTTCACCAACCATATCTCTTTCATACACCAAGACAAGAAGATTGTGCTCAAACCGTTGAGTCCACAAGAAATGTATGAGGATAAAAGAAAATGAGAGAAAAACTTCTTCAAGAGAAGAGAGAAAAAGAAAGCGTTAGTGAAGCACTTGAGAGAAAAAAGAGTGAAATACTTGAAATGAGGGAGAGTTATTTAGGCACAAAAAGTGAGTATAATGTTATTTCCACATTCAATGTCTCTGACTTATCTCTTTTTTATGTAGATGACGAATCCGATTTGAGGACAAATCCTTCTCAAGAGAGAGAGAATGATGGGGACATGACCATGAGCAAGGGCAAGGGCAAGGATCTACTTGAAGGACTTGGAAGACCTATGACAAATATTAGAGAAATGAAAACAAAGGAAGCTCTTCAACAAATGTTGTCCATATTATTTGAATACAAGCCCACATTTCAAGGAGAAAAGATCCTAAGTCAGCCCTTGTGCTAATGAGGTTCATATCAGCAACTCCTTCATGCTTTTGTAATGGAAATGAACTTTGTCTCTATAGTAGATAATGTTACACACTTTTGCAATTTTGATTGCCCTGTCACAACTCCCCCTACGAACTTAATCAAATAGCCCGAAGTGAACTTTTTGGAGTCAATGTCTCCAGCCATATCTGAGTCTGAGTAACCTATCAAAATGAGTTTATTACCTCCAAATCAAATTTTCAAATCACTAGTACCATGAAGATACCTCAAAATCCATTTCACAGCATTCCAATGCTCTCTAAATGGATTGGATAAGAAAAACTGACTATACCAACAACATGTGCAATATCAGGTCTAGTACATATCATTACATACATCAAATTGCCCATTACAGATGCATAAAGAACTCAACTCATATGATTTCTCAACTTCATTTGAAGGACTCTGCTTGACACTCAATTTAAAATTAATTGCCTTCATATATGACCAAGCTTTTCGTGTCACAAAGATGCCTCTATATACATAGCATTCACACTATCCTTAGCAACCAAAGCTTTAATCCAATATAATTTAGAATTTTTCTCCCCTCTAGCCATGATCAAGTTACCTTTAGTTAGCTTTCATTTACTTGAAACAAAGTGATTGTCATAACTACAATCATCAAGCAAATGCACAGATATTAGATTAAACGCACATATAGATCATGTTTAACTCCTCTGAGTAATAGCTGCACTTCCATGTTGGTTTGTAAGCAAACATCACCAACACCAACAACCTTTGATACACCATCATTACCCATCTTTAACACTCCAAAATCATCAAAATGTTGAAAATGCAAGGATATGACGACTAAAGATTTTAATGATGATTCAAGAACAAAAGACTTCAAGATTAGAAGACTTATATTCATTTGAAATTACTTATAAAAACTCTGTTTTATCATTTTGAGTCTGTAAAAATAGAGTCCATGATAGCCAACACTTAGTCTGTGCACAAAAGTTTCATTATTATCAAGGTCACACTGGAATAATCGATTATATGTGGCAGTTATGGATCTAAATTTGAAATTGGCTCTAGAATAATCGATTATCACTTAGGATAATCGATTATCCTGAACAAACTTGGTTTTCTGATATTGGCTTTGTTATAATCGATTATCACTGATGATAATCGATTATCTGTGTCGGTTATGAATTTAAATTTTGAATTTCAGACCTAATTTTAAAAAATCCCCAAAATTGAAAACCCTAAAACTCTATTTAAAGGACTTTCATGCTCTTTGCAAAATAGACAAACATTTTTCATACTAAAGTTTATAATTGTGATTGCTGAGAGAACTTTGAGTAGGGAAGAAAAAGGCGCTTTTGTAACCTAGTGTGGGCTAGAAGCGATAAGAATCACTAAATGGGTTTCTTGGTGGATTATGTGTTGTGTCATCTCTAGGAAAAGTTGTCTTCATCCTTTGTGGCTTCAAAGGAGGTGTTCATCTCTTGTGTGACTCAAGAGAGGTGTTTTCTAATCCTTATTTCTTGTAATTTGTAATATGTTTGAACTATTGTTTTAGTGACTGGGTTTATCCTCTTTTAGAGTGATTAAGAACTGGACGTAGGGTCTTTTGATCCGAACCAGTATAAATTTCTTGTGTAATCTTCTTCCCTTATCTCTTTACTTTTTATATTATCGTTTAATCAGTAAAATCTTGCAAAAAGTTTTTAAAGGGATAATTTTTATAAAGAAACCAATTCACCTCCCCCTCTTGGTTTTGTCCTAAATGCAAACATTCCGCTGCACGATACCAACAAGTGGTATCAGAGCTTGCTTTGATGGTTTTTCCAAATTTTTGAAAATGGTCAGACAAAACCAAACTTTTGTTGAGGGTGCCTCTATTAACAGACCTCCACTTTTTGTTGGTTAAAATTATCCTTTCTAGAAAGTTAGGATGCAAATATTTTTGGAGTCTATTGACAGGGGTGTTTGGGAAGCTTTTGTAAATGGTCCTTTTATTCCTAAAATGATTGTAAATGAAGTAAAGGAACCAAAATCGTTTTCTAGATGGACTGCTGAGGAAAATAGAAAGGCCCAATATGATGTTAGGGCTAGAAACATGATTTCATCTGCTTTGACTCTTAATGAGTTTTACAGGATATCAATATGTAAAAGTGTCAAGGAGATGTGGGAAATACTAAAAGTGACTCATGAAGGAACCGATGATGTGAAAAGAGCAAGAAAGAACTCTTTGATTTAAGAATATGAAATGTTTAGAATGCAACAAGGAGAAAAAAAATTTGATGTCCAAAAGCGTTTCACACACATTGTGAACCATCTCTCTAGGCTTGGTAAAAATTTCGATACTGATGAATTCAATGTTAAAATACTAAAATCTTTGGACAGAAAATGGCACCTAAGGTGACTGCCATCACGGAGTCACAAAATCTTGCAAATATGACAATGGCATCTCTCTTTGGAAAATTGAGAGAGCACGAGCTTGAACTAGGAAGGTTAAATGATGAAAAAGGTCAATATCAAAAGAGAAACTTAGCCTTCAAAACTGAGATTTCTAAAAACAAGAAAAAGAAGGAAGAAGAAAATTCCAATGGTGAAGAAGATGAAAACTTGAGTCTCATGATAAAAAAATTCACCAAGTTCATGAAAGCCAAAGGGAGGCAATCATTCAAAGGTAAGAAGAATGAGAAAGAAGGATCTTCATTAAATTTCAAATGTTATGGTTGTAGTGAAACAGGGCATGTGAAATCTGATTGTCTTAACAAAAAAAGAAGTGATGATTCAAAAGGAAGAAAATCCTTCAAAAAGAAAGCTTACATTGCGTGGGAGGAAAGTGACTTTAGTTTAGAGTCAAGTGATTCTGAAATTGAAGCGAATCTTTGCTTGATGGCAAATAACAATGTATCTTTCGACTATGAGGTAAGTAATTCATATTATTCTTCAAGTGATGATGAAAATGATTATGACGTTTTACATAATGCATATCAAGAGTTATTTACTACTTTTAAGGACTTGAAATCTGAATACAAAACTTTGAAAATGAGTTTAAATAAATCAGAAAAGGAAGTGGAACTTTTAAAAACGAAAATTGCATCTTTTGAAGAAAAAGAAGTAGAACCAATTGCATGTGCATCTTGTAAGAGCTATGAATTTGATATTTGCATTCTTGAGCACATGTTGGAAAAATCTACAAAAGACAAGGTTGATAAAAATCAAAAGTTTGTAAAAACTAAAGGTAAGAGTCATGTTCCTTTGAAAAGAACTAAAAATCAAAGAACCCGCAGAGTATGGGTTCTGAAAAGAAGTGTACCTTCACAAAGTATAAATAAATCCTTTTCAAAATTTAAATCCCCAAATGCATGTTTTTATTGTATGAAACAAGGACATACTTCAAATAAGTGTAAGATTAAACATTTTGGTGTTCCTAAAGGAAAATATATTTGGGTGCCTATAGTTAAATGATTTGCTTCTCTCTAACCCCAAGGACCCAAAATTTATGGGGACCTAAGATCTTGTGTTCTTATTTTGTAGGTATCTGCTAAATCCAATAAGTCTATGTGGTACCTTGATAGTGGTTGTTCAAGACACATGACTAATGATAGAAAGAAATTTGTAAGTTTCAAAGAGAAAGAACAAGGATATGTTGTTAGAATCGCGCAACAGAATGTTTGCGGTTGCGGACAAAACCAAGAGGGGGGGTGAATTGGTTTAGTTATAAAAAAATTAGGGTTTTTAAATTTTTTCCAAATTTCATCGATTAAAATGCTTGTAAAGTAAAAAGATAAGGGAAAAAAGATTACACAGGTAATTTATAATGATTCAAATCAAAAGATCCTACGTCCAATTGTTAATCACTCTAAAAGAGGATTAATGCAGTCACTATAATCACAGTTACAACAGATTACAAATTGCACAAAGATAAGGATTAGAAAACACCTCTTTTGAGTCACACAAGAGATGAAAACCTCCTTTGAAACCACAAAGGATGACAATAGTTTTTCCTAGAGACGGCACAACACACAATCCACCAAGAAATCCACTCAGTGATTCTTATCGCTTCTAGCCCACACTAGGTTTTCAAAAGCCCCTTTTTCTTCCCTACACAAAGTTCTCTAGCAATCACAGCTCTTAACTTCTGTATGAAAAAGGTTATATGTTCAGAGAGTCTTAGAGAACCTTAAGTAGATAGATTTAGGGTCTAGGTAATAGAAGTTTTTGAAAATAAGAGTATTGGAAACATGTGCATCGAAAATAGGTCCAAATTCAAAATTCAAAAATCATAACAGACATCGATAATCGATTATCCTCTGAGATAATTGATTATCCTCTGAGATAATCGATTATTCCAGAGTTTTCAAAAACAAAAAACAACTGGGATAATCGATTATCAAGCCAGATAATTGATTATTCTAGCAAACTTTTCAGAAAACAAATTTCAATTAGGATAATCGATTATCCTAAGTGATAATTGATTATCATAGAGTGTTTTTGATAAAAATGAAGTTTCAGAGGAAGAACTATGTGTTGGTTATCTTGGAATCTAATTTTACAGACTCAAAAAATAAAACAAAGTTATTACAAGTAAATACAAATGATTATAAATCTTCAAGACTTCAAGTCCTTTGTTCTTGAATCATCATCAAAATCTTCAAGCATCATATCCTTGTATGTTCAACAATCTCCCCCTTTTTGATGATGATTAAAATTTTCCTTAAAGCCCTTTGTAATAACCTATTTTCACTGTCACAACTAACAAAAATATTAAACATACCAGGCTTTAAATATTTTCTCCCCCTATTTTTATCATAATCAAAAGAAATTACAGCTCCCCCTCAACATGTGCATAAGAAATTAAAACTCCCCCTTAAAATGTGCATCATATAAACACAATTTGATATAAAATGTACAACATATAAAATAGATATTTTATTTAAGTTTGAGCAAAAAATACAACATATAAACAGAAATTCCTAAGTCTAGAATTCTAAAATTCTTCACTGTCCGAGTTAAATTGCATATCAAATATGTCTTCCAAATTTGATACACGTTCATCTACATCCGAAATTCGATTTATAAGTTCTTGATGACATTTAACAGAGATGGAGAAGAAATCTTGCATTTGTTGGTTCATGCTGACGAGCATATCCTCAATAGAGGAGCGGGGATCAACGTGAGCACCAGATGAAGTTCTGGTGACAGGAATATCTGCAACAGACATTTCTTCATCATTAGAATCTCCAACAACCTCAGCAGCATGGAGAGCATCATCTTTATGAAAGTATGTTCCATTAACATTTACCATATGTAGCTGAGATAACGTTCCATCAAGCATCCGATTGAAATTTAAAGTCCGAGCCCGTTGTTCACCTTTAGCATTAACACCTTTATATTCCAGAATCCTGGAGATAAGAAGTGCATAAGGAATCTTAAAGGTGGGGTGACGCTTCACTTTGAGCATAGTCAAAGTAACAAGACTGGGCCAATCAATTGGCTCGTTGTTCATAATGGCATAAATGATGTGGAGATCAGCGGTAGAACATTGAACATGATTGGTGGCTCGAGGACAGAGTATCATGATGTGGACATAAAGGCCCAAGCCCATAACGAGAAGGATCAAGATCAAGATCCAATCCAAGACTTAGGTGGACCTATGATAAGAGGCAGGCTCAGAAAAACACAAGAGGCATTGCAATACAAAGTGACCAATTTGCTAAAGGCCCAACTATTAAAAGATCCAAACATGGAGGAGTCTAGACCTATCACATGCATAGAATGTTTGGAGAGCTAGGAGGCCCAACTAAAAGATTTAGTTTTTATTATTTTATTTGCTACAGTGAGGATTTGAACCCAAGACCCAAAGCTTATAATGTCTTCACTGAACCATCTGAGCAACTTAACTTTGCTTGGGATATTAGGATTTTAATTTATCTTTATTTCCTGCAATGAGACAAACTCATAAACTTAAGTTGTATTAAACATTTGGAAATTCAGAAGGAAGGTACGTAATATTCAGATTACTTTGTGAGTTGTTGCTCTGCTAGGGTTCTTCCTTGCATCATTTGATCTTATCAAGAATTATCCAATTCTTGTGGCGATCCTTCTTGGCTTATCAAATATTCCTATTTGTGGCGCCTACGATATCCTTTATATTTTTCTGTTTTCTATTTCCAATCAAATCAACTCTTAAAACCTAACCTTAAATTGTTTCCCTTCTATTCAAGTGTCGTCATTTGGTATTCGGAGCAAGGTTCAAAAGCGGTAATGTTCATCACACTGTTCACTGGTACTGTTCATCGACATTGTTCACGGTACTGTTCATTTGTTATTGTTCACGGTACTGTTCATTTGTCACTATTCATGTGTACTTGTTAAAAAAAAACCCCGTTGTTTATGCAATTTTGATATTGAATTTCATTTAGATATATATATATATATATATATATATATATATATATATATATATATATCAAAGTTGTGTTTGAAATTAGTTTTCTGCAGAAAAGAATCAACAAAAAAGAATTAGAAGAAAAGAATCAACAGAAAAGAATTAGAAAAAAAAATATATATATATATATATATATATATATATGTGTGTGTGTGTGTGTGTGTGTGTGTGTGTGTGTGTGTGTGTGGCAGTTGTTCTTCCTTTAAATTTCAGTGCACATTAGTTGTTTGATAAAATTCCTAAGTGTCAAGCGTCTTTGTCTAATCTTTGTTTTTCGATACAGTTTAGATTTGTCTTGCTTGTTGTTAGTAGTAAAATTGTTCTTTGCTATTTGTCCTTTGTTGGTACTACAATTCTATTTTATTCCTTGTGATTGCTACAGTAGAAAGTTATTCTTGAACTATAGATTGTTTAATTCTTGTAAGAACCATAAGTTAGAGAACGAGTGGAAAAAGGCAAGAGTGCATATTATACAAAAGCCAAATTGAGAGTAAACACGAGTGGTACATCTTTGAGTGCAAACACGTGAGAAGAGTGGTGAGGTCCTATTACTTCATTTGTTTGGTCCTTTCTTTTTTTTACTTGAAAGATGGCAGGTGCAGGTGGTGGTGGTGGTACCCCTCCTCTAGGGGATGACAATAGATTATTGATTGATGCCATTACAGCCCAAATGCAAAGAATGTTGATAGAACATACCGAGGAGTCGTATGGGAGAATTGAACAACTAGAAAATCAAGGAAATGATGATGATGGTGGAGGTAGAAGGAGGAGAAGGAGAAATAATGAAGGTGATGTTAGAGATAACATAATTGAAGGAGTAAAGCTGAACATACCCTCTTTTCAAGGAAAGAGTGATCCATAAGCATATTTGGAGTGGGAAATAAAAATTGAGCAACTATTTGCATGCTATAATTACACAGAAGATAAAAAGATGAGGGTGGCAGCCATGGAATTCACTGATTATGCTCTCATTTGGTGGAACCAATTACAAAGGGAAAGGGTGAGATATGAAGAACCCTTGGTGGAAAGTTGGGAAGAAATGAAGAGGTTGATGAGAAGAAGATTTGTTCCTTCTCATTATCAAAGAGATCTTCACAACAAGCTCCAAAGACTCATACAAGGTAGTAGAGGTGTTGATGAATATTACAAAGAGATGGAGGTTTCCATGATTAGGGCTAATGTTATGGAGGCGCGGGAGGCTACTATGGCCCGATTCCTACATGGGTTAAATAGTGATATAAGCGATGTTGTGGAGCTGCAAAATTATGTTGAGTTGGAGGATTTAGTACATCAAGCTTCTAAGGTGGAACAACAATTGAAGAGAAAGGGTGCCATGAGGAGGAGTTCATCTAATTTTCACTCTCCTAGGTGGAAGGACAAAAATAAGAAGGAGGGTGGATCATCAACAAGCAATTCCAATGTTATAGCTCATAGAAATCAAAATAAGTCTGATGAGGCACTTAAGAAAACAAGGAGTAGTGAGGTTAAGTGCTTCAAATGTTTGGGAAGAGGTCACTTAGCTTCTCAATGTCCCACTAAGAAGACTATGTTACTTAAGGAGGATGGAGAAATAATTAGTGAATCTTCTTCAGATTCTCCATCTAGTGATGAAAATGAGCATGAAGATGAAAGAGAGTTAGAAGGAGATTTGTTTATGATTAGAAGGATGTTGGGTAGTCTATCAGTTGAATTGGATGATTGTCAAAGAGAAAATATTTTTCATGCAAGGTGCCTCATTCAAGGGAAGTTGTGCTCTTTAATCATTGATGGTGGGAGTTGCACTAATGTGGCTAGTGCACGGTTGGTTTCAAAAATGAATTTGGAGACTAAGCCACACCCACGACCTTAAAAACTTCAATGGCTTAGTGAAGATGGTGAGATGACCGTGAGTAGGCAAGTTGAAGTGGGTTTTCCAATAGGGAAATATGAAGATTTTGTTTTCTGTGATGTGGTGCCTATGGAGGCTTGTCATTTACTTCTTGGGAGACCATGGCAGTATGATAGGAGAGTTATGCATGATGGTTTCACTAATAAGTTCTCTTTTATGCATAAAGACCGAAAAACTACTCTTGCACCTTTGGTTCCAAGAGAAGTTAGTGAGGATCAAGTGAAAATGAGAAAGAAAAGAAAAGAAGAAAGAAAAGAAAAAGAGAGAGAAAAGAGAAAAGAAAAAGAGAGTGAAAAGAAAAAGGAAAAAGAGGAAGAAAAAGAGAAAGAGAGAAAAAAAATCAAATCTATTTATAAAAGAAAAAGAAGTCAAAAGAGTTATGCAATTGAGAAAGCCAATACTTTTACTTTTGAGTAAAGAAAGTAAATCATACAGTCCATGTTTTACTAACTCTCTTCCAAAAGAGGTTTATTCTTTGTTGCAGGATTTTGAAGATGTTTTTCCCAAAGAAGTGCCTATAGGTCTACTCCCTCTTAGGCATATTGAGCATCAAATTGACCTTATTCCAGGAGCTTCATTGCCTAATAGACCAGCCTATCGAAGCAATCCCCAAGAAACCAAGGAGATTCAAAAGCAAGTTGAAGACTTAATGCAAAAGGGGTGGGTTAAAGAAAGCTTGAGTCCATGTGCAGTCCCAGTCATTCTAGTCCCTAAGAAAGATGGAACTTGGAGGATGTGCACAGATTGTAGAGCTATCAATAACATCACGGTAAAGTATAGACATCCCATTCCTAGGTTAGATGACTTGTTGGATGAATTGTATGATGCTTGTATCTTCTCTAAAATTGACTTGAAAAGTGGATATCATCAAATTAGAATTAGAGAAGGAGATGAGTGGAAAACAGCTTTTAAAACTAAATATGGGTTGTATGAGTGACTAGTTATGCCCTTTGGGTTAACTAATGCTCCAAGCACTTTTATGAGATTGATGAACCATGTCTTAAAAGAGTTTTTAGGCAAATGTGTAGTGGTATATTTTGATGATATTCTGATATATAGCACTAATTTTGATTTGCATGTTGAACATTTGCGTGCTGTCATGAATGTGCTTAGAAAGGAAAAATTGTTTGCTAATCTTGAAAAATGTACCTTTTGCACTGATCATGTTGTGTTCTTGGGATTTGTTGTGAGTTCTAAAGGGGTACAAGTTGATGAGGAAAAGATTAGAGCCATCCAAGAGTGGCCTACCCTTAAGAATGTGAGTGAAGTGAGAAGCTTTCATGGGTTAGCTAGTTTCTATAGGAGGTTTGTTAAAAACTTTAGTACTTTGGCTGCACCTCTTAGTGAAATTGTCAAAAAGCATGTTGGGTTTAAATGGGGTGAAAAACAAGAAAATGCATTTTCTGAACTTAAGCACAAACTATCTAATGCCCCCATTCTTGCATTACCAAATTTTGCAAAATCTTTTGAAATTGAATGTGATGCATCTAATGTGGGTATTGGGGCTGTTTTGCTACAAGAAGGTCATCCAATTGCTTATTTTAGTGAGAAGTTGAATGGGGGTGCCCTAAACTATCCCACCTATGATAAGGAATTGTATGCCTTAGTGCGTGCTTTACAACCTTGGCAGCATTACCTTTTACCAAAAGAGTTTGTAATTCATAGTGATCATGAATCTTTGAAATACTTAAAGGGACAAGGTAAGTTAAACAAGAGGCATGTCAAATGGGTTGAGTTCTTGGAGCAATTTCCATATGTCATCAAGCATAAAAAGGGAAAAGGGAATGTAGTAGCTGATGCACTTTCTAGGAGACATGCATTACTTTCTATGCTTGAAACTAAATTGTTTGGTCTTGAATCTTTGAAAGACATGTATGTGAATGATGTGGATTTTGCTGAAACTTTTGCTGCATGTGAAAGGTTTTCTAAAAATGGTTACTTTAGGCATAATGGATTCTTGTTTAAAGCAAATAAATTGTGTGTGCCTAAGTGTTCCATTAGAGAGTTGCTTGTGAGTGAATCACATGAAGGGGGTTTGATGGGTCATTTTGGGATTCAAAAGACTTTAGAAATTTTGCAAGAGCATTTCTTTTGGCCTCATATGAAACGTGATGTGAATAAGTTTTGTGATCACTGCATTATGTGTAAAAATGCTAAATCTAAGGTTAAGCCTCATGGGTTGTATACTCCTTTACCTGTTCCTGAATATCCTTAGACTGACATTTCTATGGACTTTATTTTAGGGTTGCCTAAAACAAAGAATGGAAAGGATTCTGTGTTTGTTGTTGTTGATAGGTTTTCTAAGATGGCACATTTCATACCTTGCAAGAAGGTAGATGATGCTTGTCATGTGGCTGATTTGTTTTTCAAGGAAGTAGTAAGGCTACATGGGCTGCCGAGGAGCATTGTGAGTGATAGGGATTCAAAATTCCTTAGTCACTTTTGGAGGACCTTGTGGGCTAAGATTGGTACTAAATTATTGTTTTCTACTACTTGTCACCCACAAACTGATGGTCAAACTGAGGTAGTCAACAGGACTTTAGGCACATTGCTTAGGACTATTTTAAAGAAAAATCTTAAGACTTGGGAAGCATGTTTACCACATGTTGAGTTTGCGTATAATAGGGTTATCCATAACACCACTAATTGTTCACCATTTGAGATTGTGTATGGATTTAATCCTTTGACTCCTCTTAATTTGTTGTCTTTGCCTAACATTTCTATGTTTAAGCATAAGGAAGCACAGGCTAAAGCAGAATATGTGAAGAAGCTACATGAGCAAGTAAAAGCTCAAATTGAAAAGAAGAATGAGAGCTACGCGAGGCAAGCTAACAAAGGTAGGAAAGAGGTGGTGTTCCAACCTGGTGATTGGGTTTGGGTACACATGAGAAAGGAAAGGTTTCCTGAACAAAGAAAGTCTAAACTTCAACCTAGAGGAGATGAGCCATTCCAAGTCTTAGAGAAGATCAATGATAATGCTTATAAGATTGATCTACCAGGAGAGTATAATGTAAGTTCCTCTTTTAATGTTGCTGACTTGACTCCTTTTGATGTAGGAGATGAATTCATAGATTTGAGGACAAATGCTGCCCAAGGAGGGAATGATGTGGACATAAAGGCCCAAGCCCATAACGAGAAGGATTAAGACCAAGATCCAATCCAAGACTTAGGTGGACCTATGACAAGAGGCAGACTCAGAAAAACACAAGAGGCATTGCAATACAAAGTGACCAATTTGCTAAAGGCCCAACTATTAAAAGATCCAAACATGGAGGAGTCTAGACCTATCACATGCATAGAATGTTTGGAGAGCTAGGAGGCCCAACTAAAAGATTTAGTTTTTATTATTATTATTATTTTATTTGCTACAGTGGGGATTTGAACCCAAGACCCAAAGCTTATAATGTCTTCACTGAACCATCTGAGCAACTTAACTTTGCTTGGGATATTAGGATTTTAATTTATCTTTATTTCCTGCAATGAGACAAACTCGTAAACTTTAGTTGTATTAAACATTTGGAAATTCAGAAGGAAGGTACGTAATATTCATATTACTTTGTGAGTTGTTGCTCTGCTAGGGTTCTTCCTTGCATCATTTGATCTTATCAAGAATTATCCAATTCTTGTGGCGATCCTTCTTGGCTTGTCAAATATTCCTATTTGTGGCGCCTACGGTATCCTTTATGTTTTCTGTTTTCTATTTCCAATCAAATCAACTCTTAAAATCTAACCCTAAATCGTTTCCCTTCTATTCGAGTGTTGTCATATCTAGACAAGAAGATGAAGTAACATACGTTCCTCTTTCTTTAGAGGACCAACTAGAAGTTGTCTGCTAATCTCCATGGCAGGATTATGGAGGAACGAATGATATGCCAGAATTCTGTTGAATTCTTCCAGATCAGCAAGAACATTGATAGCATCATCTCTAATAGGAAAATGAGCAACATTCTCCCAAATGTCATCATCAAGAATGATGGTGACCCCCTTTACTTTGGAAGTCGCGATATCATCTCTGAACTTGAAACGGGAATAGAAGACTTTGACCAAATCAGGATAGTAGGTGCCCTGCATTTCAATGAAGGGCAGAACTCCTTATTGTTCAAGGAGATTTGGGAAATTGAAGCCCTTGTCAATGAAATGATCACCAATAAGATACTTAGGAGATATAATACTCATTTCCTTCCAAAAAATTATATATTCTTGTCTTCCTTCGTCATCAGAGATTCACCCTTCAATAGAGTTAGGGCGGGGATGAGATGCAGGAATAGATCTTCATCCTAGTTGGAATCTTACGCCTAGAAGAAGAAGCCATTTGGGATGAATTTAAGGTTGGAAAGATGAAAGTTTTATGAAACTTGGAGACAAGCAAGAGCTTGGAGGGATACAAGAAGGCAAGAAAAGCTTGAAATCTATGTAAAATGCTTGGAAGTGAGGCAATAGGGTGTGATGATTCGAAAATGAGTTCATCTATATATAGGAATTGTCCCCAACGGCTATATTTCCAAGAATCCATGCAAAAAGAGTCATTGCCAACAGCTAGAATATCTCTAACGACGTCAAATAATCGATTATCACTTATGATAATCGATTATTTCTTCATCTTTTACCAAGAAATATGCATAGATAATCGATTATCTATCACCTGAGATAATGATTATCCCAGAGAGAATTTACTGATTTGGCACATTGAATTACAGATAATCGATTATTAGCCCAAATAATTGATTGTTACAAAAATATTTTTCATGAATTACACATTGAAGCTTCAATAATCGATTATTTCACAAGATAATTTATTATTCCAAAGAGTTTGACAAACTTAACATGTATTAGACACAAGATAATCGATTATTACACAAGATAATTGATTACTCCATTACAAAAAGAAAAATTTTTACATTTAAGCAGAGTTTATATTATTTCTAATATTCCTAAGTCTCTCCGAAGTTCATAGAATCTATCCTTGGGAAGAGGTTTGGTAAAAATGTCTGCTAACTGATGCTTTGTGTCTATATATTCAATTTTACAATTTTCTTTAGAAATGTGATCTCTTAAAAAGTGACGCCTAATCTCAATGTGTTTCGTTCTAGAATGCATAACAAGATTCTTTGAGATTAATTACAGTTGTATTATCACACATTAAAGGAATGTTATTTAGAAAAATATTATAATCTTCTATTTGTTGCTTCATCCAAAGAATTTGAGCACAACAATTTCTAGCTGCAATATATTCAGCCTCAGTTGTGGATAAAGAAACACATGCTTGTTTCTTAGAATGCCATGAAACTAAGGATGATCCTAATAGATGACAGGTACCACTAGTGCTTTTTCTATCTACTTTACAGCCTCCATAATCAGCATCAGAATAACCTAATAAGCTAGAAAAAGCTTTCAGATGGGTACCATAAACCAAATCCTGTAGTTCCTTTTAAATATGTTAATATTCTTTTTATTGCAGTTAAATGAGATTCTTTTGGACATGCTTGAAATCTAACACACAAACATACAGATTGCATGATATTAGGTCTACTTGTAGTTAAGTATAATAGTGAACCTATCATACCTCTATACATAGATTGATTTATTTCCAAACCTGATTCGTCCTTATCTAGATAGCAAGACATTCCCATTAGAGTGTGTGCAGCTTTTGCAGTATCCATTTCAAATTTCTTGAGAATCTGTTTGCAGTATTTGGTTTGTGACACAAAAGTGTCATCTTTAAGTTGGTTAATTTGAAGTCCAAGAAAGAAGGTTAATTCTCCCATCATTGACATTTCAAATTCACCCTGCATTATCTTAGCAAATCCTTCACACAAGGAATTATCAATTGATCCAAAGATAATATCATCAACATATACTTGAACTAACAGAATATGTTCTTTTACTTTCTTAATAAACAAAGTGGAATCAATTTGTCCTCTAGAAAAATCATTTGAAATTAGAAAATTACTTAACCTTTCATACCACGACCTAGGATCTTGTTTCAAACCATAAAGAGTTTTCTTTAATTTAAAAATATGATCAGGATATTTAAAATCTTCAAATCCAGGGGGTTGTTCCACATATACTTCCTCTTTGATAAACCCATTTAAAAATGCACTTTTAACATCCATTTGATATAGTTTAAATTTCATCAATGAAGCATAAGTAAGAAGTAGGCATATAGCCTCTAACCTGGAAACAGGAGCATAGGTTTCATCATAATCAATACCTTCCTCTTGACAGTATCCTTTGGCAACAAGTTTGTCTTTGTTCTTTGTTATATTTCCATTTTCATCAAGTTTGTTTCTAAATACTCATTCCGTTCCAATTACTTGATGGGATTCTTTTCTTGGAATTAATTCTCAGGCTTGATTTCTTTCAAATTGATTTAGTTCTTCTTGCATTGCAATACACCATTGGTTATCTTTGAGCGCTTCCTTAACACTTTTGGGTTCAATCTGTGAAACAAAAGCTACAGACATACAGTAATTTGTCCTATTTCTAGTGCTTACCCCTTTTTAAATATCACCAATTATATTGTCCATTGAAAGTCCTTTTGGTTGTTGCCACTCTTTCACTATCTTTGTTAGTTGTGATGATTCATTTTCATTTAGGTACATTTCATCTAGTGCTTCTCTTATGTATTCATCATCACCTGCAAATTCTTTATTTGACTCAAGAGGATTTTCCTCAAGGTCTACAATTTCATCAAAAGTAACATGTACAGATTCTTCAATATTCAAGGTTCTTCTATCGAATACTCTATATGCTTTGCTAGAAAGTGAATAACCTAAGAAGATAGCCTTATCGACTTTTGAGTCAAATTTTCCTAAGTTATCTTTACCATTATTTAAAACAAAGCACTTACAACCAAATATTTTTAAGTGTGAAACATTAGGCTTCCTTCCATTTAACAATTTATAAGGAGTTAATTTTATGATGGGCCTAATAAGCATTCTATTTAATACATAACATGCAGTACTTACAACATCAACCCAAATATATTTAGGAACATTTGATTCATTTAACATGGTTCTAGCAAGTTCCTCTAGTGACCTATTTTTCCTTTCTACTACGCCATTTTGTTGGGGAGTTCTAGGTGCAGAAAAATTAAGCAAAATTCCATTTTCTTCACAATAATTTTCAAAAGATCCATTTTGGAATTCCCCTCCATGGTCACTCCTTAACACTTTAATTCTTAAGTCTTTCTCATTTTGAATTTGCTTGGCAAACTTTCTAAATGCCTTAAAAGCTTCACTTTTCAAAGTTAAGAAAAATGTCCAAGTAAATCTAGAGAAATCATCAACAATTACAAAGCATAGTAATTTCTACCAAAACTTTTGATTCTAGATGGTCCAAATAAATCTAAGTGCAAAATTTCTAAAGGCTTTGATGTGGAAATTATATTTTTAGTTTTAAAAGATTATTTTACTTGTTTACCTTTTTGACATGCATCACATAATTTATCGTTTTCAAATTTTAACTTAGGCAAACCAACAACTAAGTCTCTAGAAATTAATTTGCTTAATTGATGCATATTTATATGAGCAACTCTCTTATGCCATAACCATGGATTTTCTTCCTTAGCAACTAAGCATGTTATATCAGCACTAGATGCACAATCCAAGTCAATCAAATAGATATTGTTATGCCTAATTCCTTTTAATGTTATTTCATCATAATCCTTTAGATGTATGGTGCAAAACTTACTTTCAAAAATTACCTTAAATCCTTTATCACAAAGTTGGCTTAAACTTGGAGATTGTATTTTAGCCCATCAACAAGGAGCACATCCCTTTATCTCCAAAGTATTTGTACCACCAATGTTTTCGTTTCCAAGGATTCTTCCTTTGTTGTTGTCCCCATAGGTTACATATCCTTGTTCCTTTGCTTTGAAACTCACAAATTTCTTTTTATCTCCAGTCATGTGTCTTGAACACCCACTGTCAAGATACCACATAGACTTCTTAGATTTGGAAGTTTCCTACAAAAAAAGGGAACAATAAACTTAGGTCCCCATATAACTTTTGAGTCCTTGGGGGTTAGAAATAATCACTTTATTTAACAATAGGAATCCAAACATATTTTCCCTTTGGAACACCAAAATGCTTAATTTTACATTTATTTGATGTATGTCCATGTTTCATGCAATAAAAACATGCATTTGATTATTAACCTTTTGAAAAGGATTTACTTCCATTTTGTGAAGTTTTAGTTCCTTTCACATTCCATACCCTACGGGTTCTTTTATTTTTAGGCTCTTTCAATAGGACATGACAATTTACTTTAGTTTGTACATTAACTTCATCCTTGTAACAATCACTTAATTCTTTCTTTGCTTTTTCAAGTAAGTATCTAAGTATGTCAATATCATATTCATATTCTTTACATGATGCACATGCTATTTGTTTATTTTCTTTTTCTTCTAAAGTCACTATTTTTTATTTTAAAGATTCTACTTCTTTTTCCGATTTATTCAAATTCTTTTTTAAAGATTTATATTCAGTTTTCAAATCTTTAAAAGCAGCAAATAGTTCTTGTATGCATTTTGTAAAGCATCATAGTCATTTTCATCATCACTTGAAGAATAGTTGGAATCACTTACCTCACACTCGGAAGAATTTCTGTCATTTGCCATCAAGCAAAGATTTGCTTCAACATCCGAATCACTTGACCCTGAACTCGAATCACTATCATCCCAAGCTATGTAGGCTTTCTTTTTATAAGATTTTCTTCCTTTAAGATCATCATTCTTCTTGTTGGGACATTCAGATTTCACATGTCCTGTTTCACCACAATCATAACATTTGAAACTTAAAGAATAACTTTCTTTTACCTTTCCCTTACCTTTGAAAGGTTGCTTCCCTTTAGCTTTCATGAACTTTGTAAATTTTTTATCATAAGACTCAAATTTTCATCTTCTTCATTTTCAGAGTCTTCTTCCTCCTTCTTGTTCTTGCTTTTTGAAATCTCATTTTTGAAGGTAATGTTTCTTTTGACACTTTGGCCTTCCTTATCATTTAGTCTTCCAAGTTCAAGTTCATGCTCTCTCAAATTTCCAAAGAGAGTCACCATTGACATAGTGGCAAGATTTTGTGACTCTATGATGGCAGTCACCTTTGTTTGCCATTTCTTGTCTAAAGATTTCAAAATTTTGACATTTAATTCGTCAGTATAAAAAATCTTACCAAGCCTAGTGAGATGGTTGACAATATGAGTGAAACGCTTTTGAATGTCAAAGATCGTTTCTCTCTGTTGCATTCGGAACATCTCATATTCTTGAATCAAGGAATTTTTCCTTGCTCTTTTAACATCATCAGTACATTCATGGGTTACTCTTAACATTTCCCACATTTCTTGAGCACTCTTGCAAACTGAAATTCTATAAAATTCATCAAGAGTTAAAGTAGATGAAATAATATTCCTAGCCTTAATATCATATTGAGCTTTTCTGTTTTCTTCTACAGTCCATCTAGAAAATGGTTTAGGCACCTCTACTTCAGTTTCAATCATTGTCGCCGCTGTAACCCCCTTTACAGATTACATTTATTAATTCTAATTTATTATCTAAGTTAGTAATATTTTCAATATTCATAGAAGGTTAATAGAAAATATACTAAGTGAACAATTAATTTAGGTAAGGTTTTATATTAAATCAAGCAACAAGTTCTAGTACAAAGTTTTCAAAATATTACAAGTCATAAAGTTATACTTATATGTTATACAATTCCCATCCTAAGCTCTGGATTTTTGCATCCGACATCTATCTCTTGAATTATGTATTCCTGCATCATACCTCACCAACATCTGGAATTGAAATATTTATGGGGTTAGACATTTAATTTTATCCACAACAAATAAAGCAAACATTCATACGATAAAATCAACCAATGAAAAATTCCTTCTAATAAATATACAACCGTATATAATTTCATTTAAAAATTAATTAGGAGAAACAAATAAATAAATCATGGAATCATAATAGAGAATATCGTACAAATCATGAATAATTTACAATTTTATCATGCAATATGTTTATGATATGCACATGTGACTCCAAACGTAAAACTTTAAAATCATGCTTTTGACTCAAAATAAAAAATTATTTTTGACTCAGTGCTCCATGGAGACTCATTTGAGTGTCTAGTGAAACCAGAGCTTAACATCACCCCGTCCGGTGATTCGGCAATGTCCCACTAAATGCGAACAAGTAGACGATGAGTCGAGTGTCGGTGCACCGCAGCAGCTACCACGGCACGTAATCAAATAAAGACCGGCCACTTATGGAATTGCCCATGCCCAAACACTCCCTAGACCAGAGGTCCATCCCCATAGACCGGAGGTCCTGTCTTACCTATTCTACTCCCCCATTTACTATCGGAGATTCTGGTAGCTCAATTTTTAATAATTCATTCTCTCGTCTCATTTGGCCAGCCATTTTCATAGTCATATTTCACTACCGGATACTCTTGATAGTAAATTGACTCACAGAAAATGTAAAAATTCTGTTTTACACATCATTATTCCTACCAACCGTCCTTGGTAGCAACTTAAGAGAAATTTCCAAATACTTTTCTCGTAAAAACTTTTCTCGTGACTTCCAGAAAACATTTCATGCACTATGTTTATGTCTCGTATGAAACAAAACAATCTATCATCAATTAAATACTTAAAAACATCTCCTTCATATATTCAAAATTTTAATTACAATTCATAGTTGTTTTAAGCAAGACAAATTTTATTAATAATTTATTTCATAGTGGTTCAGTGTTTTGTCCATATCTTGAGTTCTAGACCTCATTTTAAGATGATTCCAATTGTGTTGGAAAGATAACATAATAATCTATAACTTTGATGAAGGCACTATCCTCAAATTCTAACGTTTATTGAGTCGTTTTCCTAGTAAACAAAGAGGGGTAATATACCTGTTTGACTTTATCTCGATTTTACCCTTGATCTTTTGCAAAAATTCCCACCTAGTCCTTTCTTCTTCCTTCTCTCGCTCAAGCGAATACACCGGTCGCTTGAGCGAGATGGAACCCGAGAGTCCCCTTTTGTTTGAAGACTTCGTCGCTCAAGCGAGTACATCGGTCGCTTGAGCGAGTAATGACCCGAGAGTCCCCTTTGTTTGAAGCTTTCGTCGCTCGAGCGAGTACACTTGTCGCTTGAGCGAGACATGACCCTTAGTCCCCTTTGTTTGAAGCTTTCGTCGCTCGAGCGAGTACACTTGTCGCTTGAGCGAGACATGACCGTTAGTCCCCTTTGTTTGAAGCTTTCGTCGCTCGAGCGAGTACACTTGTCGCTTGAGCGAGACATGACCGTTAGTCGCTCAAGCGATGTAATTATCGCTTGAGCGATAAAGAACCCGAGAATCCCAAATTTTCCAGGTATCCTCGCTCAAGCGACATATTTTTCGCTTGAGCGAGTTTTGCAGATTTTCATCAGTTCGCCATTTTCGAAATCCAAGTTTCAAATTTCTCAGTTTCAATCACTCAAATTTGTTCCAAATCAAAATTAAACCATAAATATGTTCAATTTAAGTTAAAAACAACAATTTTATTATATAATTCATCCTTAATTGAAAGAAATTCAACAATATTTCAATCTTTGCAATTGATGAATAGTAATCTCCAATTACGTACATTCGTATGAATAAAACTAAATGTCTAACCCATACCCGATTCCTCAATATCTTATTACTCTCCTAATTTTGTATGCTCCTCCTTTCCTCCTTTCTCTCTCGGTTTATTCTTCAAGTTGGTCGTGAATTGTGTTGGTGTATGTTTCCAGCTTCCTCCTATTTATAAACTTACTCACCGACTTAATTCTTTCTAGGATTTTCTTCGTTGTCTTTATTCTTCACCGCCTTAATTTAATTCCGATTCTTCACCGACTTAATTCAAATGTATTTAGGCCACTACCGACCTTCTTGCTTTCTCTCTTTTTTTTTTTTTAATATTTATTTACTCATTTATTTAATTTTTTTATTATTAAGAATTATTATTAAATTATTATTTGACACAATATTAACCTTGGATTTTATTTTATAATTTTCTTAAGACAAAATTACTATAAAAATCATGTTTTATTTTTATAATAACTCTACATAATATTCGGTACATATTTATAACTTACAAAATTTATTTATATAATTGATTACAAAATTTAGGATATTACAATTCTCCCCTACTAAATAAAATTTCGTCCTCGAAATTTGTAATACATTCTATGTGAATAGATAAGGGTATTCACTTCTCATTTTCTCTTCCAGTTCCCATGTAGCGTCGCCTCTAACATCATCCCAGATAACCTTAACTAGTGGAATATCTTTTCCTCTTAGATGCTTAATCCTTCTTTGTTCTATCTTAACAGGACTTGGTTCAAAGGTGAGGTTTTCCTTCACCTGTACTTGATCAAGTTCTAGGACATGTGTTGGATCCGAAATGTACTTTCTTAATTGTGACACATGGAATACATCATGAAGATTTGAGAGAAAAGGTGGTAAGGCTATCTCGGTATGCAACATTTCCAACCCGTTTTGTAATTTGATAAGGCCCAATATATTTAGGGGAAAGTTTCTTAGATTTAATAGCTTCGCCAATTCCCGTAATAGGTGTAACTTTCAAAAATACATGATCTCCTTCTTGAAATTCTAAAGGTTTCCTTCTCCTATCGAAGATAACTTTTCTCGTCGACTTTGAGCAGCTTCTCATCTTATCTTGAATTATTTTTACCTTATTCGTTGTTTGTTGGATTATATCTCGGTCCTATTAATAAATTTTCACCGTCCCGATACCAAACTAAAGGTGTCCTACACTTACGCCCATAAAGTGCTTCATAAGGGGCCATACCTATACTAGAGTGATAACTATTATTATATGTAAATTCTACTAGGGGTAAAATTTCATCCCAACTAAATTTTTCTTCTAATACACAAGCCCTTAAAAGATCTTCTAATGACTGGATGGTTCTTTCAGTCCGCCCATCAGCTTGAGGATGATAGGCTGAACCGAGATGCAATTTACTTCCTAAAGCTTTTTGGAATTCTTTCCGAATCTAGATACAAATCGGGATCTCTATCTCGAAACTATACTAGTTGGTACACCATGTAGTCTAACAATTTCTTTGATATATAATAATGCTAATTTATCTAAAGAGTACTTAATATTAATGGGAATGAAATGAGCAAGCTTTTGTTAATCTATCCACAATCACCCAAATAGAATTGAAATTTCTAGAAGTTTTGGGTAAACCCATCACAAAATCCATGGATACACTATCCCATTTCCAAACTGGAATTTCTAATGGTTGTAACATGCCAGAGGGTTTTTGATGTTCTATTTTAATTTTCTCGACATGTTAAGCAACGGGCAACATATTCTCGCTACGTCCTTCTTCATTCCAGGCCACCAAAACATTTCTTTCAAATCCTTATACATTTTAGTAATTCCAGGATGTATACTTAATTTACTTTTATGTCCTTCTTCTAAAATTAAGTTCTTAATTTCTTTATTATCTGGCACACATACTCTATGTTTAAATCTTAATATATCATCCATTCCTAGATTAAAATCTCCGACTTTATCAGTCCCTATTAATTTTTTCTTTTCTAATATAAACTCATCATCTCCTTGTTTGTCTCTTATTTTATATAAGAACTCATTATTAATAGAAATCATTCCTAATTGTATTCTATCATTTTCGCTAATAGTGTATAAATTTAAATCTCTAAATTGTTCTATCAATTCCATCTCTTTAATCATCATAGTTGAAACATGAACAGGTTTTCCTACTTAAGGCATCAGCTACTACATTCGCTTTTCCTGGATGATAAAATAACTGGAAATCATAATCTTTTATAAATTCCATCCACCTTCTTTGTCTCATATTCAACTCTTTTTGATCAAATAAATATTTTAAACTCTTATGATCACTATATACATCAAATTTAGATCCATATAAATAATGTCTCCAAATTTTTAAAGCAAACACTATGGTCTGCTAATTCCAAGTCATGGGCAGGATAATTCATTTCGTGCGGTCTTAATTGTCTAGAGGCATATGCCACCACTCTCTTATTTTGCATTAACACACAACCCAATCCTTGATATGATGCATCACAATATACTTCATATGGCTCTATAGGATCCGGCAATATCAATATTGGGGAAGTTGTCAATTTGTGTTTTAACTCTTGGAAACTACGTTCACACCTCTCACTCCAAATGAAAGGCTGATTTTTCCTTGTTAGTTGTGTCAAAGGTCCAGCTATTTTTGAAAATCCTTCTATGAATCTTCGATAATATCCTGCCAAGCCTAAAAAGCTTCTAATCTCAGTCACATTTTTAGGTTGTTCCCATTGTAATACAGCCTTCCACTTTTGAAGGATCAACACTTATGCCTTCTTTAGAAATTACATGACCTAGAAATTTTACTTTTTCCAACCAAAATTCACACTTGGACAATTTTGCATACAATTGTTTATCTTTTAAAATTTTTAATACCGTTCTAAGATGATTTTTATGTTCTTCTTTGTCTTTTGAGTATATCGAGTATATCATCAATAAATACTACTACAAATTTATCTAAGTAAGATCTAAACACTCTATTCATGTAATCCATAAAAATTGCAGGAGCATTAGTTACCCCGAAAGGCATAACTTGATATTCATAATGTCCATACCTAGTTCGAATGCGTTTTCGGGATATCTTCTTTTCTAACCCTTATTTGATGGTACCCTGATCTCAAATCTATTTTAGAAAATATAGTAGCACCCCTAAGTTGGTCCATTAAGTCATCTATCCGAGGTAAGGGATATTTATTCTTTACTCGTGACTTTATTTAATTGTCTATAATCTACACATAGTCTTGAACTCCCATCTTTCTTTTTAACTAATAAAACAGGAGCTCCCCATGGTGATACACTAGGTCGAATAAACTATTTTTCCAACAACTCTTCTAATTGTTTCTTAAGTTCAGCAAGTTCTAAGGGTGACATCCTATAAGGTTGCATTGAAATAGGTCTAGCTCCAGGAATTAATTCAATACTAAATTCTATTTCTCTTTCGGGAGGTAGACCGGAACGTCATCTGGAAATACTTCGGATACTCATTTACTATTGCTATAGAGTCTAAGGAAACCTTATCTTCCTTGCCTTCTATAGAGGATACCATGTATTTTTGAATTTCATGTTTAAATGAAATCTCTTTTGGTTTGGTAGGTTTAAATCTAGAAACATCAAGGTCGGGAAGAATTAAGGTCTTAGAGGCACAGTCTATTAGTATATGGTTATGAGATAGCCAATCCATTCCTAGGATAACATCTAAGTTATGTAAGGGCAAACAAATAAGGTTTACAATAAAGTCTTTATTTTGAATGGTCAGATACAGCTTGAGACATATTCTAGAAGTAAGGGTTGGTTCAAGCGGTAGGCACGTACACAAGCAAATCATAAGGCAAAGGTGTCACAACTAAGTTCGGATCCTTGACACATTCATTAGAAATAAATGAATGAGTGGCACCTGAATCAAATAGTACAGCTTAAGGACTTACCTCCCATTTTACCTTCACCCCGTATAAGATCTTCGATTTAGAGGCTTCGCACCACTCAAGGTGAAGACTCTTCCACTAGTTACGGGTTTCGGAATCCTATCCTTTGTTCTCTAGCTACCGATGTTTTGTTTTGAGGACAATCTCGAGCCAAATGTCCCGGTTTGCCACACACAAAGCACACTTGGCTTGGTAAGGAACAATCTTTGGTTAAATGTCCTTTCCCACATTTCCAGACATTTCGAGTTGATTCGTTGAAAGGGTCTATTACTTGCTTTACTAGATTCAGCCCCTCTATATCCTTTGAACTCGCTGAGGTACAGTGTTTGCTATAGGGCTTTTGATATTGATTGGTTTTGCTCTTCCGTATTGGCCCTCCTCTAAACATACCACTTTTATTTCCAATGTCCTTGTTTCTATGAGTCCTGTCCATATCTTCTATCACTTTACATCTATCCATCAACTCTGGAAATGATTTAATGCCCAATGGAGTAACTCGCCCTTCGAATCTCATATCGGAGCCCTTCTTCAAATTTCTTGCATTTCCATTCTTCATCTCGAAGTGAGTTGTAAATATCTGGAATATTTTGCCAAGGATTCAAATCGGCAAGTATATTCTGAAATTGTCATACTTCCTTGATAAAGTTTATTAAATTCCACCTCCTTTGCGTTCCTTGCACTCGGTGGGAAAATATTTCTCTAAAAACATGGTTTTAAATAATTCCCAAGTAACTTTTTCTCCTTTATTTTCCAACATTTTCAAACTTGCCTTCCACCATATCTTCGCATCACCTTGTAGTTGGAAACTAGCATGGGATACTTTCCGTTCATCCGGACATTCCATAGCTACAAAAATATCATCTAAGGTCTCGAATCCACTCTTCGACCTTCTCGGGATCATATTCTCCTTTAAAATATGGCGGATCATTTTTCTTGAAGTCGGCTAAAGTTGTTTTATCTACAGTGGCATGATGTCGGGGCAAAGCCGGGCTGAGTCAATGCAGCAACCATTTCTCTTATGGCTTGTGCCACATCGACCATAGGATCACGTCGAGGTGGCATTTCGACCTACAATTTATTTCACTAAGTTAACGTCTGGTGATAGAAATTATTCCTATCTTATATTTAAAATTTTTCTATACAAACAACATTTTCCTACTCAACTTGTACTCACAAGCCCTAAAGATGCATAACCAGAGCTTCGATACCACTAATGTAACCCCCTTTACAGATTACATTTATTAATTCTAATTTATTATCTAAGTTAGTAATATTTTCAATATTCATAGAAGGTTAATAGAAAATATACTAAGTGAACAATTAATTTAGGTAAGGTTTTATATTAAATCAAGCAACAAGTTCTAGTACAAAGTTTTCAAAATATTACAAGTCATAAAGTTATACTTATATGTTATACAATTCCCATCCTAAGCTCTGGATTTTTGCATCCGACATCTATCTCTTGAATTATGTATTCCTGCATCATACCTCACCAACATCTCGGAATTGAAATATTTATGGGGTTAGACATTTAATTTTATCCACAACAAATAAAGCAAACATTCATACGATAAAATCAACCAATGAAAAATTCCTTCTAATAAATATACAACCGTATATAATTTCATTTAAAAATTAATTAGGAGAAACAAATAAATAAATCATGGAATCATAATAGAGAATATCGTACAAATCATGAATAATTTACAATTTTATCATGCAATATGTTTATGATATGCACATGTGACTCCAAACGTAAAACTTTAAAATCATGCTTTTGACTCAAAATAAAAAATTATTTTTGACTCGGTGCTCCATGGAGACTCATTTGAGTGTCTAGTGAAACCGGAGCTTAACATCACCCTGTCCGGTGATTCGGCAATGTCCCACTAAACGCGAACAAGTAGACAGTAGTCGAGTGTTAGTGCACCCGGCAGGCTACCACGACACGGAATCAAATAAAGACTGGCCACTTATGGAATTGCCCATGCCCAAACACTCCCTAGACCGGAGGTCCATCCCCATAGACCAGAGGTCCTGTCTTACCTATTCTACTCCCCCATTTACTATCGGAGATTCTCGGTAGCTCAATTTTTAATAATTCATTCTCTATCTCATTTGGCCAGCCATTTTCATAGTCATATTTCACTACCGGATACTCTTGATAGTAAATTGACTCACGTAAAATGTAAAAATTCTGTTTTACACATCATTATTCCTACCAACCGTCCTTGGTAGCAACTTAAGAGAAATTTCCAAATACTTTTCTCGTAAAAACTTTCTCGTGACTTCCGGAAAACATTTCATGCACTATGTTTATGTCTCGTATGAAACAAAACAATCTATCATCAATTAAATACTTAAAAACATCTCCTTCATATATTCAAAATTTTAATTACAATTCATAGTTGTTTTAAGCAAGACAAATTTTATTAATAATTTATTTCATAGGGTTCAGTGTTTTGTCCATATCTTGAGTTCTAGACCTCATTTTAAGATGATTCCAATTGTGTTGGAAAGATAACATAATAATCTATAACTTTGATGAAGGCACTATCCTCAAATTCTAACGTTTATTGAGTCGTTTTCCTAGTAAACAAAGAGGGGTAATATACTTGTTTGACTTTATCTCGATTTTACCCTTGATCTTTTGCAAAAATTCCCACCTAGTCCTTTCTTCTTCCTTCTCTCGCTCAAGCGAATACACCGGTCGTTTGAGCGAGATGGAACCCGAGAGTCCCCTTTTGTTTGAAGACTTCGTCGCTCAAGCGAGTACATCGGTCGCTTGAGCGAGTAATGACCCGAGAGTCCCCTTTGTTTGAAGCTTTCGTCGCTCGAGCGAGTACACTTGTCGCTTGAGCGAGACATGACCCTTAGTCCCCTTTGTTTGAAGCTTTCGTCGCTCGAGCGAGTACACTTGTCGCTTGAGCGAGACATGACCGTTAGTCCCCTTTGTTTGAAGCTTTCGTCGCTCGAGCGAGTACACTTGTCGCTTGAGCGAGACATGACCGTTAGTCGCTCAAGCGATGTAATTATCGCTTGAGCGATAAAGAACCCGAGAATCCCAAATTTTTCAGGTATCCTCGCTCAAGCGACATATTTTTCGCTTGAGCGAGTTTTGCGAATTTTCATCGGTTCGCCATTTTCGAAATCCAAGTTTCAAATTTCTCGGTTTCAATCACTCAAATTTGTTCCAAATCAAAATTAAACCATAAATATGTTCAATTTAAGTTAAAAACAACAATTTTATTATATAATTCATCCTTAATTGAAAGAAATTCAACAATATTTCAATCTTTGCAATTGATGAATAGTAATCTCCAATTACGGACATTCGTATGAATAAAACTAAATGTCTAACCCATACCCGATTCCTCAATATCTTATTACTCTCCTAATTTTGTATGCTCCTCCTTTCCTCCTTTCTCTCTCGGTTTATTCTTCAAGTTGGTCGTGAATTGTGTTGGTGTATGTTTCCAGTTTCCTCCTATTTATAAACTTACTCACCGACTTAATTCTTTCTAGGATTTTCTTCGCTGTCTTTATTCTTCACCGCCTTAATTTAATTCCGATTCTTCACCGACTTAATTCAAATGTATTTAGGCCACTACCGACCTTCTGTTTCTCTCTTTTTTTTTTTTAATATTTATTTACTCATTTATTTAATTTTTTTATTATTAAGAATTATTATTAAATTATTATTTGACACAATATTAACCTTGGATTTTATTTTATAATTTTCTTAAGACAAAATTACTATAAAAATCATGTTTTATTTTTATAATAACTCTACATAATATTCGGTACATATTTATAACTTACAAAATTTATTTATATAATTGATTACAAAATTTAGGATATTACAGCTAGCAGTCCGAAAAGAGGCGGTCGGAGCGACGCGATGGTTTTTTCGACCCTTTTGATTTTCGCGTTTTTTATGGGTGGTTACAACGCCTTTAGGTTGTCCGAATACCTAGGGCTAACCTAGGGGCGAGGTTTTTGAAAGGTGTCCTTGGGTTGTCCGATAACCAGGCTAACCCAAGGACTTATTTATTTTGGGTTCTATGGAGTCGCCACTGATGTTTTTACCGGAAACATCGGAAAAGGTTTTTAAAAGGCGTTGGTTTTCAAAAACCAACTTTGGTCATTAGAACCAGAGTTGGGTAAGGGAGTTAGTTACGTGTAAAGGGAGTATCAGCCCCTTTACGACGCCCCTTTCGGGTTCCCTATGATAGGCCAGCTTTTATTGTTAATAAATAAACCGGAAAATATACTTTTGCCCTTTTTATTGTGCGGAATTTGAAGTTACGACTACATGGCCCTAATCTATTGCATAATTTAAATTAAAGCAATAAAAGTAGAGAGGGAGAAATTAAACCTCCGAAGCAAGCTTTGTTTTTATTTTTCTTTGAAAATAGGGTGCTTTTTAGCAGCCCTTCACTCTACAAGACGTCTGAAACTCTTCTAAACGCCGAAAAATGCTCTCAAAGACACTCAGAAACTCCGGAAATGCGTCGGAGGGATTCTAGAGAGAAGTTTTAGAGAGAAGGCAGAGCTAGAAGCTTGAGGTGTGTGGAAATGAGGGGGCGAGGACCCCTATTTATAGGTTTTTGCGCCTGGCAGTGGCGAGACCACCGTTCTCGTCTGACAGGGTCGAGACTACCGTCTCGCCAAACGAGACCGCCGTCTCGTCCTACGCAGGTGGCGAGACCGCCGTCTCGTCAAACGAGACCGTCGTCTCGCCATTCGCAGGTGGCGAGACCGCCATCTGGGAAAGCGAGACCGTCGTCTCGCCATTTGCAGGTGGCGAGACCGCCGTCTCATCAAACGAGACGGCGGTCTTGCCACTTGCCTGAGGCGAGACGGCGGTCTCGATTTCGAGACGGCGGTCTTGATTTCGAGACGGCGGTCTCGTCCCAAAGAGGCGAGAAAACTTATTTTTGGTGCCGAAAGTCCTTCCTATCCTAGTATGGGGCCTAATAGTCTCTCATAGTGGCTTGTTAGGCTTCGTCCATCTTCGAATAGGAGGTCTTCTTCTCTTTATTTGGAGGTCGGGCAAGATTTGGGGTCTACAGCTGCCCCCCCTTTACCCGACCAGTTGATTGTCGGCCTTTTGTGCCAAGGTGATCGACTGGAGGGTAAAGGAGTTGACCCTCTTGCCCGGTTGCCCTTCAAATGTTCCGTCTTTGCGGCGGATGATCCTCTGGGGAAATGTTGTGCGCTTCTGGGATGCTTCTTCTGACGGTGGCTGACCCCTTCGGCTGATGAGTACGAACCCCCATCTGGTTTGACGAGTATGAACCCTCGCCCGATAAGCCCCCTTTTGTAAGGCCTGATGAGTATACACCCCCATCTGGTGTTTGACGAGTATGAACCCCCGTCTGGTAAGCCCCCTTTTGTAAGGCCTGATGAGTACACACCCCCATCTGGTGTTAAGCCTTCAGATGCTCCATCTTGCGGTGAGTCGATCCTCTGGCCGTGGTGGCGGCTTACTGCTCTAGCTCATGCGCCGGCGTGAAACCTTGGGATGCTCCTTTGACGCGGTAGCTGACCCCTTGGCTGACGAGTATGAACCCTCGTCTGGTTAGGTGCCTCTGGATGCCCCTTCTTGCGATAGCTGATCCTTTGGCTATGGTGGCGACTTACTGCTCTAGCTCATGCGCCGATGCGAAACCTTGGGATGCTCCTTTGACGCGGTAGCTGACCCCTTGGCTGACGAGTATGAACCCTCGTCTGGTTAGGTGCCTCTGGATGCCCCTTCTTGCGGTAGCTGATCCTTTGGCTATGGTGGCGACTTACTGCTCTAGCTCATGCGCCGACTCTCTGGGGAGTGATTTCCATTTTTGGTAGATGTGTTTGGACCTCTTGAATGGTCACCCAGGCTGTGCCGGGGATTTTGTGTTTCATCCAGCTTTGTTGGTTGCTGGGGATTTCTTTGTTTTTGACTTTTGGTGGCGACTATCCGACTCTTGCTGGCTGGTCGGATTGAGTCTTGTTTTCTGTTCAACTTTGATTTGGTAGTCGAAATTTTATTGGTTGAGATCCTGCCTTTTTTTCTCGCGGTTTTATCTCTTTTTTCTCGCAATTTAGGATTTTGGCTTTTCTTATTGAGCGTATGCCTTTTTCCTTTTTAAGCTTTTTTCTCGTTACGCTAGCTTTTGCAAAGGGCGGCAAAGAGATGCATGAAATAAAATTTTATTTATGGGGAAATTTTATTACAACCACTTTTTGGTCAGGCAAGTATCGTCCCTAAGGGCTATCTTCTGGAGATGATCCGCGGGCGAATTCCTGGTAGACATGATATCGGAAGTCCGCTTGCTCTCGGACTTCGTCGCGGTATTCTTGCTGGAATGTCGTCCATTCCTGCCGCATCACCTGCTGATGCTGGTACATCTCCTCTTGCTGGGTATGGTAGGTCTCTTGTCGCATCGTCATTTGGTCGAGCTGCCAGCGCAAATCGTTCACGTTGTGGTTCATACCGGCGAAATCGTCTGTGTACGGTGGTGGTTGTTGTTGCTGCTGCTGCTGGAATTCGGGGGGCGTGGGGATATCCTGCATTGCCACCAACCCCTGGAGATCTAGTGCGAAATCCAGTGTAGGATGGAGGGCCTGCTGGGTCCCTCTGCGGATCAGCATTCCCATGCTAACCAAGATTGACCCGCCGATGGATTTGGGTCGCAGGTTGTGGGCCAGCTCTTCCCGGCCAGGGCACCCCCATCTTTCTACTAGGGGAGTGATGAGGGGAGCCACAAGAACGACCCCGCTGATCTGTTCCCGAAGTCCTTGAGGGCTCTCAGGAAGAAGTAGTCGGGGTTGCAGCGCCGCTTCTGGCTCATGCAATAAAGTACGAAGAGGTCAGGGAGGGAGACCTTGCCCTGACTCTCTTTTCTCCCATGGATGGTTCCTGCCAGCAGCTTGTGGCAGATGCGGAGTGCTGGGGGCAGCGCGGAGCCCCTCATCAGCGTGGGCAGCGTGGTAGCTCCCGTGAGCTTGTTTCACATCTCGGCGGCAGTGAGGTTGGTGGGCCGGGAGCAGATGGCCTCCCGGTATTCCTGGGTCACTGTGTCCTTGGGCCGGACGAACCCGATGGCCATGTTGAACTCATCGAGGGTGGTGGCCTGGTAACTTCCACCCATGAAGTAGGTCACCATCTTAGTGGGCGGCAGACCCGGGACCATGGAGGGGACCTCAGAGTAGGAGACCGAGACCAAGAATTCTAGTGCCGCTTGTGGGTACACATGTGTGGGTGGTGGCTGCAGCAGAAAACCCCACCCGATGTTGTCAATGTGGGCCCGGACGTCGTCCTCCCATCCAAATTCTGCCAGGAGGCTGAAGTCTAGCTTCAGCATCGGGTGCCATGCATAGGTCCGGATGTTGTCAAGGCGGGCCTAGTGCTGCGGTGATAGTTGCGAAGGATGTTGGGGTGGCGGTGCTGCAGAACTGCTGGCACCAGCGGTGCTCCTTCTCTTTCTAGAAGCGCTTCTACCAAACATTTTGACTATGGGGTGCTTGGGAGAGCAAAAGTTGAGAAAGGGAGGTTCTAGAGGCAAGGAGAGTTGTGAGAAACCCCCCAAGCGCGCCCCCTATTTATAGGATTTTTTTCCAATTCGAGACCGCCGTCTGGGAAGGCGAGACGGCGGTCTCGTGTCTCCTCCAAATCGAGACGGCGGTCTCGACGTTGGGCTTAACAAGAATGCAGTCTCGTCGAGCGAGACAGCGGTCTCGTTTTCGCCTGAGTCGAGACGCCAATCTAGTGGGTCGAGACGGCGTTCTCGTCTTGGAGGGTAACCGAGACAACGCTCTGGGATAACCAGACGACGGTCTCGATTTACGGAAGGTTTTTTTTTTTTTTTTTTAAAAGAAAATAGGACCAGGTTTAAAAACATTTTATGCATGCAATGTTTTTATGTTTTGATGTCCTATAATGCCTATTTTGATTAAGCTTTCAGAAGGATTTAACCAACGTGTCTCGTTGCGCTGGGTGCCTCCTGACTTGCTGCGTTTACTTTTGGTTGTACCATACCGGACTTCTTATGACCGAAGGGTAATTTCTTTCTTTCTCTATTTTCTCTTTTTCTTCTTTTTCTTTTGTAGAGCACCTTTTGTCACGTAGTGTCCCTCTTTCTTTGCTTTAGGGATTTCAATCCTCTTGTTGACTATACGCCTCCATATTCCCAAATTAATTATTAGAATATTGTCGTGAGGGTCAAGAGAAAAGAAGTAAAAGGGTAAAAATCAATGGTTTGTGTTTTAGAGGGTTGATTTTTATTGATAAAAGGGTTCTGTAAGAATGGCTGGTTAAGGTTAAGCATGGGTGTTTAGGCTTTGTCTAAGCAAACATTCTTCCTTTCTTTTTGTATTTGCGCTCTTTGGTTTTATTTCCATTGCTTTTTAAATGGCTAGCTGATTTCCCTAGATCGCTCTTTGGGTTTTCGAACTAGGATACTGTGTGTTGGCCCTAGCTTTTGTCTAGGTTCCTTCTTTTGTAAAATTTTTGGAGAAATCCTAGCGGACCTTATTTGTAACCCTAACTTTTGCCTAGGCTACCCTTTATTGTTGTTCGGGTATCCTACCGGGTCGACCCTATCTTTTGTGTAGCCCCCTTAGTGGGTTTCCTACCGGGTAATTTGCCATTTTCTTTGGCCTTTGGCTTCTCTGGGCTTTTTCTTTTGTGGATTTATTTTTTTGTTCACAGTATTGGCGAAGCATGAATTTCTTTATGGGTGAGGTGAAGCCTTATTCTTATGTGCTTCTAATCAACTAGCTTGATGGCAATAGCAATGGTAAATGTTGATTATTTGGAAGCGCTTTTTATTCTTCTTCTTTTTTATGTTTACTTAGACAGGGTTATTCACGTGGTCTAGTCAGAAGTAGAAAGAAGAGAAGCAGATAGAAAGAATCATTCTTTATTAATTAATAAGGGAATATGTGCCCTAAAATGCCCGGGGGTCGGGCTCGCCCAGGGGATAGTCTCTAACAATCATGGGGTTTACATCCCTTAAACAAAGAAAAAGTTTTCCTAATGACTAGAGTGGCTCTTGACGCTTGCACCCCTCCAATTCGGAAAATTTGCTTGAGTGTGCAGAGGGGAGACTTCCCTTTTCTTCTTTCTGCTTGGCCCCTAGTAGGGTCATATCCTAGGCCATACTTGCAAGGATTATCTTTGAATTTTGGGGGTTCCCTCATGCCTTGGGAATCTGCCCCCAGTCCTTGGCCAGGATGGTAACCGTGCTTCAACATCATGCGGGCTACCTTTGTGCTTCTGGGAAGTCGCTCTATGCTGGCAATTTCGAGCGCTTGAAAAGATGTTTCAAGGGCCTCTTCGGCCGCATCCACATAAGGTTAGGCGGACGGTCCACTGATCAGGATATCGTCTTCCGCTTGGACTGTGACCAGTTGTCGTCCACTATGAACTTGACTTTCTGGTGGAGCGTCGAAGGTACTGCCTTTGCGTCATGAATCCAAGGCCTGCCGAGGAGACAGCTGTACGCTGGAGTAATGTCCATCACATGGAAATCGACGTTGAAGGTAGTGGGTTCAACTTGGATTGGCAAATTGATCTCTCCCACTACTTCTTGTTTTGATTCGTCGAAGGCTCGAATGATGGTGCTGCTTGGGCATAGACGGGTTCCTTGGATAGTCAACTTATCCAGTGTGCACTTGGGCATCACATTCAAGGATGACCAGTTATCCACAAGGACTTTGGCGATAAGGTACTCCTTGCATTTAACCGAGATATGCAAGGGCTTGTTGTGGTTTGACCCCTCTAGGGGGAGTTCTTCCTCTGTGAAGGTGAGGTGATCGTTTGTCGTGATGTGACCGATGATTCTCTCGACCTTTTCTTGGGATATTGTGTGAGGTACATGCGCCTCGCTCAAGACCTTCAGTAGGGCGTTCCGGTGCGGTTCCGAGCTCATTATCAAAGATAGCAATGTGATCTTTGCAGGTGTGCGATTGAGCTGGTCTATAATGGAATACTCACTCTGCCTTATAAACTAGAGTAATTCCTATGTCTCCTCCTTGGATTCTTTATTTTCTTTTTCTTCTTCGGTCTTTTTATTTTTTTCTTTATTTTTGAGGACCTCTTCTTGTGTGTCCTTGGGGGAGTAGATTCTTCCACTTCTAGTTGTGGCCCCAATGCCGGCTATGTTCGTTATTTCTTCTTTTATTGGTGAAGATTCCCCATATCTCCATGGTACAGCTTTATTTGACTCGTAGGGGAAAGGACGTGGCATAAATAGTCGCACTGGCGTCCTTGCCCCCTCTTCTTTACTCTTGAGGACCAACGGTCGAGGCTTATTTTCCTCTTGCGACGAGTCGACCAGTTGGGGTGAGCTTTATTAGGAGTGGCTTTTTCTCCATTCTTCGAGTTAGGAGACGTGTTAGTTAATCCTTCCTTTTTATTATCTTATTTATTAGGCGTGAAGGAGGGGAAATTTAAATATGCAAATGAATGCTCATGCATGCAAGTAGACAGTTATTGAACAAAAAGAGGAATTTTATTTATTCAAAAAGGTGTACATTCCCTATTCTATACTGCGAAGCAACTTTTGGCAAAAGCGGAAAACTTTAAAGAAACCCACAAGAGGGTCTTGATTCCTCTGTAGTTCCCTTTCAGGCTTCTCGGACATGAAGAGCAAGTGCTTCGCTTTGCTTGCGGACCGCCTGGCTCATATCTTCACTGTATTGTTGAGCCTCTTTGATCTTCGCCTCTTGATGAACGACCAAGGCTTGTAGTTCATCGAGCTTTTCAACGGCTCGGTCTTTCTCTTGAAGTACTTGGCTATACTGAGCTAGCCCTTCTTTTTCTTTGTGGCGTAGCTCAGAGAGACTTTTGGTGAGTCTCCTGTTGGCCTCTCGCTCTTGGCGGATGTCTAACCGAGCCTTGAGGAGCCCTTCCGACAACTCCTTGATCGTTTGAGCCTACTTAGCTGATTCGGCCTCAAGGTGTGCCGTTTTGGCGGTTATCTCTTGCAGTTGGCTATCTGAACTGGTTCTGGTAGTTTTGGATGTTCGGATAGCTTGTTCGTTAGCGTCGGCACATTGGTCCTTGAGGCGCTCTATTTCATGATCCTTTTTCTTGCCTTGCCTTCGCAGACCATCAATCGTGAAGATAGATTCTTGCTCTTTTTCCTCAAGGGCCCTCATCTGGGCTCCCATGATCTCTATCCTCTGGGTCAAGGCGTTGATTTGAGTCTGCAGCCCTTCATTTCTAGCGCTCGTAGTGGGTGTGGTGTGTAATATCCTAAATTTTGCAATCAATTATATAAATAAATTTTGTAAGTTATAAATATGTACCGAATATTATGTAGAGTTATTATAAAAATAAAACATGATTTTTATAGTAATTTTGTCTTAAGAAAATTATAAAATAAAATCCAAGGTTAATATTGTGTCAAATAATAATTTAATAATAATTCTTAATAATAAAATTAAATAAATGAATAAATAAATATTTAGAAAAAAAAAATCACGAAAAGAGAGAAATGGTATTCAGGACCGTAGTTTTAGATCAAGTCAATAAAACCTTTGAATTAAGTCGGTGAAATAAGGCGGTGGAGAATAAAATTAAAGAAAATTCGAGAAGGACTATAAGTCGGTAAGATAAGTGTATAAATAGGAAGAAATTTGAAAACTTACTTACACAAAAACATACAATTCCCGTCACTTACAAATCCAAGAGAGAGGCACCAGAATTCTGAGAAGAAGAATTCGAGAGAAAGGAGGAAAGGGGAGCATAAGAAATTAAGAGAATAATAAGATTTTGAAGGAGCCAGGTATGGGTTAGATGTTTAGTTTTATTCATACGAATGTATGTAATTGGAGATTACTATTCATCAATTGCAAAGTTTGAAATATTGTTGAAATTCTTTCAATTAAGGATGAATTATATAATAAAATTGTTGTTTTTAACTTTAATTGAACATGTTTATGGTTTAATTTTGATTTGGAACTAATTTGAGTGATTGAAACTGAGAAATTTGAAACCTGGATTTCGAAAATGGCGAACTGGATGAAATCTGCAAAATTCGCTCAAGCTAAAAATATATCGCTTGAGCGAGGACACCTGGAAAATTTGGGATTCTCGGGTTCTTTATCGCTCAAGCGAAAATTACATCGCTTGAGCGACTAAGGGTCATGTCTCGCTCAAGCGACCTGTGTACTCGCTTGAGCGACGAAAGCTTCAAACAAAGGGGACTCTCGGGTCATGCCTCGCTCAAGCGACCGATGTACTCGCTTGAGCGACGAAGCCTTCAAACAAAGGGGACTCTCGGGTTCCATCTCGCTCAAGCGACCGGTGTACTCGCTTGAGCGAGCGAAGGAAGAAGAAAGGACTAGGTGGGAATTTTTGCAAAAGATTAAGGGTAAAATAGTCATTTCACATATTAGGGACATAAATGGAATTTTGAAAAAGATTAAGGGTAAAATAGTCATTTCACATATTAGGGACATAAATGGAATTTTTGAAAAAGATTAAGGGTAAAATAGTCATTTTACATATTAGGGACATAAATGGAATTTTTGAAAAAGATCAAGGGTAAAATAGTCATTTCACATCTTAGGGACATGGATGGAATTATAGGAAATGTTCAAGGGCAAAATGGTCATTTTACAACCTAGGGACATAAATGGAATTTAAAAAAAAAGTTAAGGGTATAATCGAGATCAAGTCAAATAGTATATTACCCCCTCTTTGTTTACTAGGAAAACAACTTAGTAAACGTTAGAATTTGAGGATAGTGTCTTCATCAAAGTTATAGGTCATTGTCTTATCTTTCCAACACAATTGGAATCATCTTAAAAGAAGGTCTAGAACTCAAGATATGGATAAAATACTGAACCCTACGAAATAAATTATAAGTAGAAATTGTGTTGCTTAAAACAACTATGAATTGTAATTGAAATTTTGAATACATGAAGGAGATGTTTCTAAGTACTTAAATTGATGATAGATTGTTTTGTTTCATACAAGACATAAACATAGTGCATGAAATGTTTTCTGGAAGTCACAGAAAAGTTTTTACAGAAAAGTATTTGGAAATTTCTCTTAAGTTGCTACCAAGGACGGTTGGTACGAATAATGATGTGCAAAATAGAATTTTAAAAATTTTTCTGTGAGTCAATTTACTATCAAGAGCATCTGGTAGTGGAATATGACTATGAAAATGGCTGGCCGAATGAGACAGAGAATGAATTGAGCTACCAGAATCTCTAATAGTAAATGGGGGAGTAGAATAAGTAAGACAGGACCTCTGGTCTATGGGGATGGACCTCTGGTCTAGGGAGTGTTTGGGCATGGGCAATTCCATTAGTGTATATGGTTGTATATTTATTAGAAGGGATGTTTCATTGGTTGATTTTATCGTATAAATATTTGCTTTATTTGTTGTGGATAAAATTAAATGTCTAACCCCATAAATATTTCAATCCCAGATGTTGGTGACGTATGATGCAGGAATACATAGTCCAAGAGATAGATGTCAGATGCAAAAAATTCAGAGCTTAGGCTGGGAATTGTATAACATATAAGTATAACTTCATGACTTGTAATATTTTGAAAACTTTGTACTAGAACTTGTTGCTTGATTTAATATAAAACCTTACCTAAATTAATTGTTCACTTAGTATATTTTTTTATTAACCTTCTATGAATATTGAAAATATTACTAACTTAGATAATAAATTAGAATTAATAAATGTAATCTGTAAGGGGGTTACATTAGTGGTATCGAAGCTCTGGTTATGCATCTTTAGGGCTTGTGAGTACAAGTTGAGTAGGAAAATGTTGTTTGTATAGAAAAATTTTAAATATAAGATAGGAATAATTTCTATCATCAGACGTTAACTTAGTGAAATAAACTGTAGGTCGAAATGCCACCTCGACGTGATCCTATGGTCGATATGGCACAAGCCATAAGGGAAATGGTTGCTGCATTGACTCAACCGGCTTTGCCCCAAGCATCATGCCACTCGTAGATAAAACAACTTTAGCCGACTTCAAGAAAAATGATCCGCCATATTTTAAAGGAGAATATGATCCTGAGAAGGTTGAAGAGTGGATTCAGACCTTAGATGACATTTTTGTAGCTATGGAATGTCCGGATGAACGGAAAGTATCCCATGCTAGTTTCCAACTACAAGGTGATGCGAAGATATGGTGGAAGGCAAGTTTGAAAATGTTGGAAAATAAAGGAGAAAAAGTTACTTGGGAATTATTTAAAACCATGTTTTTAGAGAAATATTTTCCCACCAGGTGCAAGGAACGCAAAGGAGGTGGAATTCAATAAACTTTATCAAGGAAGTATGACAATTTCAGAATATACTTGCCAGATTTGAATCCTTGGTAAAATATTCCGAGATATTTACAACTCACTTCGAGATGAAGAATGGAAATGCAAGAAATTTGAAGAAGGGCTCCGATATGAAATTCGAAGGGCGATTACTCCATTGGGCATTAAATCATTTCCGAGTTGATGGATAGATGTAAAGTGATAGAAGATATGGACGAGGACTCATAGAAACAAGGACATTGGAAATAAAAGTGGTATGTTTAGAGGAGGGCCAATACGGAAGAGCAAAACCAATCAATATCAAAAGTCCTATAGCAAACCTGTACCTCAGCAGTTCAAAGGATATAGAGGGGCTGAATCTAGTAAAGCAAGTAATAGACCCTTTCAGCAATCAACTCAGAAATGCTGGAAATGTGGGAAAGGACATTTAACCAAAGACTGTTCCTTACCAGGCCAAGTGTGCTTTGTGTGTAGCAAACCAGGACATTTGGCTCGAGATTGTCCTCAAAACAAGACATCAGTAGCTAGAGAACAAAGGATAGGATTCCAGAAACCTGTAACTAGTGGAAGAGTCTTCACCTTGAGTGGTGCGAAGCCTCTAAATCGAAGATCTTATACGGGGTGAAGGTAAAATGGGAGGTAAGTCCTTAACTGTACTATTTGATTCGGGTGCCACTCATTCATTTATTTCTAATGAATGTGTCAAGGATCCGAACTTAGTTGTGACACCTTTGCCTTATGATTTGCTTGTGTCTCGTGCCTACCGCTGAACCAACCCTTACTTCTAGAATATGTCTCAGCTGTGTACTGACCATTCAAAATAAAGACTTTATTGTAAACCTTATTTATTTGCCCTTACATAACTTAGATGTTATCCTAGGAATGGATTGGCTATCTCATAACCATATACTAATAGACTGTGCCTCTAAGACCTTAATTCTTCCCGACCTTGATGTTTCTAGATTTAAACCTCGCTAAACCAAAAGAGATTTCATTTAAACATGAAATTCAAAAATACATGGTATCCTCTATAGAAGGCAAGGAAAATAAGGTTTCCTTAGACTCTATAGTAGTAGTAAATGAGTATCCGAAGTATTTCCGGATGACATTCCTGCCTACCTCCCGAAAGAGAAATAGAATTTAATATTGAATTAATTCCTGGAGCTAGACCTATTTCAATGCAACCTTATAGGATGTCACCCTTAGAACTTGCTGAACTTAAGAAACAATTAGAAGAGTTGTTGGAAAAACAGTTTATTCGACCTAGTGTATCACCATGGGGAGCTCCTGTTTTATTAGTTAAAAAGAAAGATGGGAGTTCAAGATTATGTGTAGATTATAGACAATTAAATAAAGTTACGAGTAAAGAATAAATATCCCTTACCTCGGATAGATGACTTAATGGACCAACTTAGGGGTGCTACTATATTTTCTAAAATAGATTTGAGATCGAGGTACCATCAAATAAGGGTTAGAAAAGAAGATATCCCGAAACTGCATTCGAACTAGGTATGGACATTATGAATATCAAGTTATGCCTTTCGGGGTAACTAATGCTCCTGCAATTTTTATGGATTACATGAATAGAGTGTTCAGATCTTACTTAGATAAATTTGTAGTAGTATTTATTGATGATATACTCGATATACTCAAAAGACAAAGAAGAACATAAAAATCATCTTAGAATGGTATTAAAAATTTTAAAGGATAAACAATTGTATGCAAAATTGTCCAAGTGTGAATTTTGGTTGGAAAAAGTAAAATTTCTAGGTCATGTAATTTCTAAAGAAGGCATAAGTGTTGATCCTTCAAAAGTGGAAGTCTGTATTACAATGGGAACAACCTAAAAATGTGACTCGAGGTTAGAAGCTTTTTAGGCTTGGCAGGATATTATCGAAGATTCATAGAAGGATTTTCAAAAATAGCTGGACCTTTGACACAACTAACAAGGAAAAATCAACCTTTCATTTGGAGTGAGAGGTGTGAAAGTAGTTTCCAAGAGTTAAAACACAAATTGACAACTTCCCCAATATTGATATTGCCAGATCCTATAGAGCCATATGAAGTATATTGTGATGCATCATATCGGGGACTAGGTTGTGTGTTAATGCAAAATAAGAGAGTGGTGGCATATGCCTCTAGACAATTAAGACCGCACGAAATGAATTATCCTGCCCATGACTTGGAATTAGCAGACCATAGTGTTTGCTTTAAAAATTTGGAGACATTATTTATATGGATCTAAATTTGATGTATATAGTGATCATAAGAGTTTAAAATATTTATTTGATCAAAAAGAGTTGAATATGAGACAAAGAAGGTGGATGGAATTTATAAAAGATTATGATTTCCAGTTATTTTATCATCCAGGAAAAGCGAATGTAGTAGCTGATGCCTTAAGTAGGAAAATTGTTCATGTTTCAACTATGATGATTAAAGAGATGGAATTGATAGAACAATTTAGAGATTTAAATTTATACACTATTAGCGAAAATGATAGAATACAATTAGGAATGATTTCTATTAATAATGAGTTCTTATATAAAATAAGAGACAAACAAGGAGATGATGAGTTTATATTAGAAAAGAGAAAATTAATAGGGACTGATAAAGCTGGAGATTTTAATCTAGGAATGGATGATATATTAAGATTTAAACATAGAGTATGTGTGCCAGATAATAAAGAAATTAAGGATTTAATTTTAGAAGAAGGACATAAAAGTAAATTAAGTATACATCCTGGAGTTACTAAAATGTATAAGGATTTGAAAGAAATGTTTTGGTGGCCTGGAATGAAGAAGGACGTAGCAGAATATGTTGCCCGTTGCTTAACATGTCAGAAAATTAAAATAGAACATCAAAAACCCTCTGGCATGTTACAACCATTAGAAATTCCAGTTTGGAAATGGGATAGTGTATCCATGGATTTTGTGATGGGTTTACCCAAAACTTCTAGAAATTTCAATTCTATTTTGTGATGGGTGCCCCCATTATAGGGTCCCCACTCTCCAACCGTCCGACCATGCTTAGCACTAAGGCCATAGTCAGTCTTGTTGCCAAAAGAGGAAGGTTATCACCTTGAATGGTGGTTTCCGATCACACTGGTGGGCTCAAGGCCCTCACTACAGTGAACCGTACCTACCACCCACTCCCTATGGTTATCTCACTTGCCCCCGGGTATAGGGGGAACTGTTGTGTGCAAGGGATTGTGTGCAGTTTATATTTTAAGCAATTGCGTAAGTATAAACAAACAACAATTTATTAAAGCCAAACATTAAAACATGTTATAATACAAGTTAAGGGCAAAAGTGTTTGTAGACCCCTAATTTTGCCCGGGCCTCTCAAAATAAAGGCTAGAGGAACGTCGCCCAAAAAGGAGTGCATCCGGCTTCCCAAAACCGAGGAAACCTCCCGCAACAAACACAGAGATCACTCATTCACACGATAAAAGCCAAAAGAGACTTCCTACACAAAGACAAAGCTCGCCCAGCATCTTAATGAAGGCCAAGAAGACTTCCTATATGAAGATAAAGCTTCAACGGACACACATCAGCATCAATCTACGCCCGAAAACAGCAAGGAAAGCTTCCTGGGTCCCAAAAGCGCGAAAATCGGCTGTAACAGGTTGAGACGGCCGTCCCAAAGTGGGACGGCCGTCCCAACCCTCCAGGTTCAAGTGGGACGCGCGTCCCAAAGTTGGGACGGCCGTCCCAACCCCGGCTTAAGTGGGACGGCCGTCCCGGCCTTCCTGGGGTCCCGCTCCGTGTAAAAATGCCATTTGGGACGGCCGTCCCAGTCCGGACGGCCGTCCCACCCGGATGGCCGTCCCAAAGTGCGCCAGCTGCGAAAAACTATAAATAGGAGGCTCATTTGTCACTTTTTGACACACTTCGTACACCCCAGCCACCACAGTACACTCCGAGAGCTCCGAAACACTTTAGAGCACTCGTCTACTTCTCTCCCTCTCTCAAATGATCTTTCCGATTGCCTTAAATAGGTAACAATCGGTTAAGGAATTAGATTCCGGCATTTGATTCTTCTTTAAATTTTTAAGAGAGTCGTTCTTGTATTGGTGAGGAGAGTCTTGTGTAGAAAGAGGGGTTGCCAAAACGCATCCTCACTGGTTCGAGATTCTCAATATAAAGCTTGCTACTGGAGGTTCTTTTCAATTCCCTTCTCTTTTATTGCTTTATTTATTGTTTTATTTTATTTATAGCGTCATATAGAATAAAATCATGTAGATAGTCATTTTAATATTCCTTCTATTGCTTTATTTAGTTTTATTTAAAATTATGTAAATAGCTATTTCAATATTATGCAATAAAATAGGGTAATCGCGTAATTTCTCAAAGTCTTTTCTTTAAATGAATTAATCTGTCATAGGGAACCCGAAAGGGGCGTTGTGGGGTGCTAATACCTTCCCCACACGTAACTAACTCCCTTACCCAACTCCGGTTATAATGGCCAAGTGCGGTTTTTCTTAAAATCAATATTTTTCCCTTTTCCAATGTTTATGGTTAAAACATTGGTGGCGACTCCATAAGAACCCTTTTTCGAAAACCTTTTAAAACAAATACGCGAGTCTAAACCATCTTTCCGCGACCGCTCGCATTAACGTCTCAAAGACGTTCCCTCCCCGGACGTCGGAAAGGGACTGCGGCGACAGATGGCGACTCCACCGGGGAAGCTAGAGAGTTGATCCCATTTAGTGACAGTATAAATTCAAACTAAGTGAAGATTTGAAATTACGCCTTTACCCTTCCGTATGTTTTTATTGTATGGCTTTATATAACCGCTCGTATGATTATTTCTGCAATTGTTTGAAATATAAATTGCACACAAAAACCCTTGCACACAACAGTCCCTCTATACCCGGGGCAAGAGTGAATATCTATAGGGAGTGGGTGGCAGATACGATCGGTTAGTTGGCACACGGGGCTACTACCGTTGTCGGAAAACCACCAACTCAAGGTGATAACTCTCTTCTTTTGGTCTAAGGATGTCGACACCGGAGTTCCGTGCATGACCCGAGGATTGAAAGTTGAGAGGTCCCTATAATGGGGGCACCTTGGGGACCTTTGGCCTGGTGAGAACAGTTAGAACCACCTAAACCAAACACGTTTCTGCAGGAAAATCCTACCTCGTGATTAAATAAGCGTGGCTCGCTCGCGGATGTATGAATTGTGTGTGCATACGTTTGCCGCATTTGTATTGATGCATTAGCATAGGGTAATCATACAACAAACAAAAAAGTGAAAAACCCTAAAAATCATAAAAAAAATATAAAAACAAATTAAAGCCATAAACATACCTTTTATAATAAAAAAAATTCTTGGCAAAGTCGTATCATTCATCATTCAATAAGTGGTAAAACCAAGAGAGAAAACCAATGCATTAAGAAAAGTATGCACAAACATCATCATAATAAAATCTCTCATACATAAACACATTCATCCTAGGGCATATTTATTCCACGCTAATCATTTAAAATAAAAAGTTATAATAAGAATCATTAAAATCATTTAGAAGGTGGCTGGTCTTCCGCCCGTCCTCACTCGTGCTCAAAAGGCTAGAAAGATGGAACAACTAGAAGAACAAAACCGAAAGCTCACCGCCGAGCTTATTACGCCGAAAGAGCAAATGACTCAAATGTTAGAAATGATGCATCAACAGAATCTCCATCAAGAGGGTCCTCGAATGGACAAGCCTCTCACCACGAAGAAGAAGAGGAACCTCGAATGAGCATGATCAATCTGGTACAAGAGCAAGACATATTCATGCTCCTCGAAGTATCAAAACAACAAATCATCGCTCTTGAAGAAAGGCCGAGAGCCATGGAAGGTCATAACTTTGATATAAAAGAGGCAACTGATATGTGTCTCGTCAAAAATATCCAATTCCCTAACAAGTTCAAAACTCCGGAGTTCCCAAAATACATGGGAACGACTCGCCCAAGAAGCCATCTTACAATGTACTGCCGTAAGATGGTCGCACATGCCGATAATGAAAAACTCCCGATCCATTGCTTTCAGGAAAGCCTGGTCGAATCAGCTTTAAATTGGTATATGCAACTAGAAGGGGGCAAATCCAAACCTGGAGACATTTGGCGATGCATTTCTTCGTCGTTATAAATACAATATTGATCTCGACCCCGAAAGAGCAGATCTACAATTATTAAGCAAGAAAAACGACGAATCCTTCAAAGCATATGCCCAAAGATGGAGAGAATTGGCAAGCACAAGTGGAACCTCCTCTATCCGACAAGGAAACTACATCCATGTTCATCAATTCTCCGATCGGTCCTTATTACGACAAGATGATAGGAAATACATCAACTCTCTTTGCGGATATAGTCATCATAGGAGAAAGAGTGGAGCAAGGTTTGAAGAGTGGAAGAATTGTACAACAAACTTCCTCCAATTCCTCTACTCAAACTTTTAAAAAGAATTTTGGAAAGAAAAAGGAAGGGGACGTGAATGCAATTAATATTGCCATTCCTTCGCCTCCTCGCAACAAACCAAGCCACGCAGACAAGAGAGGAAATTCACTTCCATACCTACCTCCTACGTAAGCCTCGTTGATAAAATTGTTGGATGCTAAACTCCTTGTGCGAATTCCTCCCAAGAAGATGGAGCCACCCTATCCAGAATGGTATAAGCCAAATGAAAAATGCAATTATCATTCGGACGCTCCAGGACATTCTGTAGATAATCGCATAGCTTTGAAGCATAAGGTCCAAGATTTAATAGATGCGGGATGGATTACCTTTGACGCATCTACTCCAAAGGTGGACGACCAGCCCTTATCAAAGCCCGAATAAAAGACGGGATAAGGAAGACCAGCAGATTAGGGCTCATCATTTTTACCATCTTTTGCAATAAAAAAAATATAAAAAAATATATCAAAAAACTTCCGATGTATTTCCCGTGATCTCTCGCCCATGATCACGAGATTTTTGGTTAATAAGGGCTTTGTAAATATTTTCTTCTATCAATACAATAAGGCATTTTTTTTATATCCATATTCTCTTTCATTCTTTTCTCTCTCATACATCTCATAAAGAAATCTAAAACAAAGCATAACCCATACAAGTCATGTCTCGTGATTGAAAACTCCTTGGAAGATCTCGAAAGTCGAAGACGAATGGATTGAGTCGATGCAGTGAGGAGGGGACCATTTCCCTGACATGCAAAGACTGCTAGAAAAAGAAGCGCAATCAATACAGACCCCATCGGAGAAAACCGAGGTTATCAATTTGGGACAAGAAGATAATAAGAAAGAAGTAAATATTGGAACCCAAATTGACGATGATGTCGAGAAAAACTAATACAATTGCTAAGAGAATATATGGACGTGTTTGCGTGGTCCTACCATGATATGCCTGGAATCGATAAAAGTATAGTGGAGCATCGATTACCATTAAAAGAGGGATTTCGCCCGTTAAACGTAAACTCGTAAGAGTAAAACCAGAATGGTCCTTAAAAATTAAAGAAGAAGTAGAAAAACAGCTTGGATGCCAATTTCTCGATCGTTTCAAAATACCCCGAATGGTTGGCAAATATCGTGCCAGTCGTAAAGAAAAATGGAAAAATCGAGTATGCGTAGATTATCGGGACCTAAACCGTGCAAGTCCAAAAGATGATTTTCCCTTACCACATATTGATATGCTCGTAGATCACACTCGCTACAAATACTCTTTATTCTTTCATGGATGGATATGCAGGGTATAATCAAATCAAATTGGTCAGTCGAAGACGAGAAAAAACTTCCTTCATTACACCATGGGGAACATTTTGTTATAGAGTAATGCCTTTTGGACTTAAGAATGCGGGGGCAACCTATCAAAGGGCTATGGTTACACTATTTCACGATATGATCCACAAAGAAATAGAAGTATACGTGGATGATATGATCGTCAAGTCCAAAAATGAAACAGATCACCTCCTACACTTAAAGAAACTATTCAATCGGCTTCGAAAATACCAGATTAAGCTTAATCCGGCTAAATGCACATTCGAGTACGATCAGGAAAACTCCTTGGGTTTATCGTCGCGAAAAAGGAATCGAGGTGGACCCCGATAAGACAAAGGCAATCATAGAAATGCCCCCACCAAAAACGAAAAAGAAGTCGAGGGTTCTTAGGCCGAATAAACTACATCGCACGGTTCATTGCGCAATTAACGTATAAATGTACGCCCATCTTCAAGTTATTGCGTAAAAACCAATCGACAGCCTGGAACTATGAATGCCAACAAGCCTTCGAAAAGATCAAAATATGCCTAACTAATCCTCCAAGATCGATACCACCTGTGGAAGGGAGACCCCTAATTCTTTACCTATCAAGCACTCGATGAATCCATGGGATGTGTACTTGGTCAACAAGATGATACCGAAAGAAAGAACAAGCCATATATTACCTCGCAAAAAATTTCTAAATTATGAGACCCGCTATACACCACTCGAAAAGACATGTTGTGCATTGGTATGGGCAACTCAACGCCTCCGACAATATATGGTCGGCATACAACTTGGTTAATTTCCAAAATGGACCCAATCAAATACTTGTTTGAAAAACCCATCTTGACCGGGAGGATAGCTAGATGGCAAGTACTCCTCTCGAATTTGATATTATTCATGTCACTCGGAAAGCCATCAAAGGCAGTCCTTTGGCGTACTACCCGGCACATGGGCCAACAGACGAATATCAATCCCTCCAAGATGATTTTCCAGATGAGCATATAATGCATATCCAACATGAAGAGCTTAAAAATGACGAATGGATCATGTTTTTCGATGGAGCTTCAAATTTATCGGGACATGGGATCGGAGCTGTTTTAATATCACCCGAAAAGAAGCATATCCCGATAACAACTAGATTAACCTTTGACTCGTACAAATAATATGGCGGAATATGAAGCCTCGTGCTCTAGGTATTCAAGCGGCCTTGGATCACGGGGTAACCAAACTCAAAGTATTCTGTGACTCATCCCTTGTTATTTACCAGCTCAAGGGTGAATGGGAAACTAGAAACTCCAAATTAATCCCCTATCTCGGAGCATATCCGTAAGATGACTTCACGGATGGAAAACATTAGCTTCGAGTATATCCCTCGGAGGATAACCAGATTGCGGATGCACTCGGCAACATTATCATCCATGTTCGCACTAGGGCAAGAACATGAAATGCCCATCATCCAAGTCAAAAGGCACAACAAACAAGCCTTTTGTATGATGGTGGATAATGAAAAAGATAAAGCCCATTGGTATCGGGACATAAAGCGGTACTTGACAAAGGGTGAATACCCGGAGGGAATCAGTGACAATGATAAAAGGACTATTCTGAAAAGGGCTATAGGATTTATGTTGATAGGAGAAACCCTCTATAAAAAGAATTGTGATTCTACTTTGTTAAGATGCGTCAATCCCGAAGAAGCCCGAGATATTGATCAAAGAAATACACGAAGGAACCTTTGGGACTCATGCACCAGGGCATATCATGGCTAGGAAGATTCTCGGAGCAGGATACTTTTGGTCCACAATGGAAAAAGATTGTTATCGAGATGCTAAAAAATGTCACAAGTGTCAAATACACGCAGATAATGTACATGTTCCACCGATACCTCTCAACGTTATGGCTATCCCTTGGCCGTTCGCTATGTGGGGTATAGATGTCATCGGACCTATTGAGCCTAAGGCGTCCAATGGTCACCGATTCATTTTGGTAGCCATTGATTATTTCACTAAATGGATAGAAGCGGCATCTTATGCACATGTGACTAGAAAAGCAAGTGGTCACCTTTATTAAGAAAAATATCATATGCCGATACTGGCATTCCACATCGTCTTATTACCGATAACTGGACCAATCGAATAACAAAATGATGGAAGAACTATGTTATGACTTCAAAATTCAACATCATAATTCTTCTCCTTATAGGCCTAAAATGAATGGCGCAGTGGAAGCAGCCAATAAAAACATCAAGAAGATTGTTCAAAAGATGGTTAAAACCTATAAAGATTGGCATGAAAAGTTACCTTTTGCTCTTCATGGATATCGAACGCCTGTATCGAACCTCAACAGGAGCCACTCCATTTTCCCTTGTATATGGAATGGAGGCCGTATTGCCAATAGAGGTCGAAATACCTTCCTTGCGAATTATTATGGAAGCGAAATTAACGTAGCTCGAATGGATTCAAAGTCGATACGATCACCTAAACCTTATCGATGAAAAACTACTGGATGCCATATGCCGTGGACAAGCCTATCAAAAGAAAATAAAAAAGGCTTATGACAAAAAGGTCCGCCCTCATACTTATCAAGAAGGAGATTTAGTGATAAAGAAACTGCTCCCAACTCGTAAGGATAAAATTGGAAAATGGGCGGCAAATTATGAAGGACCCTTTGTAGTCAAACGAGCTTTCTCGGAGGGGCACTTATCCTCACTAATATGGATGGAGAGGAGTTTCGACACCCAATCAATTCCGACGCGTAAAGAAATATTATGCTTGAAGACATTGCTCATGACCCGTCAGAATGAAAACCCGCAAAGGGCATCCCTGGGCAAAAGATAGGGTCCATATCCCTCGCTAGGATACGTCCTAGGCAAAAAGAAGAGGTGTAAAAAAAAAAAAAAAAAAAAAAAAAAAAAAACTAAGAGCAATGGTTACTTTAGCCGAAAACCGAAAAGACTGGCTAAAGTAGCGTTCTTCCAAAAGCGAGCAGCCCGCATAGTCTTCACTCGAGCTCGTGCATCTCAACCGAAGCAATTAGGAGAACCAGGGGGCGATATCATGGACATGACTCGTTTAAGCCTATACAAGATAGCCAACCTTGACTACCCATTCTTCTAAATACCTTTCGTAATCCTTCCGTAAAAGAAATAAACTTTTGCTCATTTATCAATAAAATTCCCTTTTATTTCCTTTCTCTTGACCAAATATTATGGAAATGCCTCTTTATTGATAAATCATAAATATGCGCAAAGACTTTTAATCAAAGATCAAACATGCATCTAAAAAAGGGAAGCATAACAAAAAAAGAAAATAATAAAGGCCTCGCTAGTACATTCTTAGGTAAAAACTAGGGTAGCCTCGCTAGATCGGAAACCCCGAAAGAACGATCTAGGCAAAAGATAAGGCAAAAGCCCCCTAAGATATTCTAGGCAAAAATTAAGGCAGCCCGCTAGATCGAAAACCCGTAAAAGGGCGGTCTAGGCAAAAGATAGGGCTAAAACCAAGAGATGGATAAAAAGAGGAGCCCATCCTCATGGTCATAAAGGAGGAGCCCATCGCCGTATTCGTAAGAAGCCAACGGAGAAGGCCAGCTTACTTTCTAAATGCATCAAAAATAAATAAACATTAGATTGCATTTAGGACATTCGCACACAAAGTAGTTGCATAATACGACTTTGTCAAAATCAAGAAAAATAATTTTTCAAATAAATAAAAATGCATATAAGGAGTCTAGCCTCCATACTTATAATTGAAAAACAGGAAACGCCAAAATCCAGTCTCCATATGAAAATAAAAACCGCGATGGAAAAAGGCGAAATCTAAACCACTTTAGCAAAATAAGGAGCTTCAAGAAACCGGCCCCAATCACCAACCTTCTACACCAACAAGAGGAGGTATCTCAATAGGAAAAAGCCAACTGAAAGGCTTAATTATCCCCGAGAGAATCCTTGCCTACTCCGGAGGCAAAACAAAAAATACTTCCCGACTCAACATCACCGCATGAGTCGTCAACCATTCCAAATAAGGAGCTTCAAAGAAAATAGCTCTAATCAACACCTTCCATCCAAGAAAGAAGGAAAACCATCAAAAAGAAAATGACCAACGGAAAGGCTTAATTATCCCCAAGCGGATCCTCGCCTACTCCGGAGGCAAAACAAAAAGATTACCTCACGACTCGAAGACATCGCCGCAAGAGTCCTTAAGCACACTCATACAAGAGTATCCGCTTCAAAGAAGAACAAGGACTACATAAGAGTCTATCAAAGAAAAACAGAGTCAAAATCCCCCACATCACTCGGGGGCAACAAAAAGAAAGAAGAGAAGAGCCTTTCACCCTCTAACAAAGGCTACGACATGAAAGAGCCGAAAGAAATTTCCGTCCACAGGAAGCCAATAAAATTCCCTCGTGGATCGCCAAAAAGAAAAATTTTTCCCCAGTAAGCCTATCCGCAAAAGCAAATTACAAATCCACAGGGAGTTAAGCACCCAATATGAATATCCCCGTGAAGGTACAAAACCTTCACTCCCAAGAATGCCTATGCTTACTCGTAAACAAGCAAAGAGCCGATATCCCCAAGAAGCGGAAATCAACCTATAAGAGGTAATACAAGCACAAAGCTTTCAAAAAACATCTACCTACTCGGAGGTATTATCAAGAACGAGATATCCTCAAGAAGAACATCGACCTATCCGGAGGAAAGCCTTCGTCGCTATTGAAGCACTCGCCTAATCAAGAGGCACAAAAAAATCAACGAATCCCCAAGTAAATTCCCGCCTAATCAAGAGGCACAACAAATTCCCCAAATGGATCTCCGCCTAATCAAGAGGCACAATCAAGAAGAAAAACCAAAAACATCAAAAATCCTCAGTAAAACCGGATGACGACTAACAAAGAAAGTCAAAAACAAATATTCCCTACGGAATGGGCGCATGAACGAAAAAATAAGCCGCCAACACATCTCCAAAAACGAGATAATCACAGGATTAACTACCAAAAAGTGCATTCTAAGAACCTTGCGAACGTGGTTCTGACCAGGTGGGGGTAGGTACCCATCGTAACCTTGCGGAACTGGGTTCTGACCAGTGGGGGTAAGTACCCATCGTAATCTTGCGAACGGGATTCGACCAGGTGGGGGTAGGTACCCATCGAACCTTGCGTAACGGGGTTCGGACCAGTGGGGGTAGGTACCCATCGTAACCTTGCGAACGGGGTTCTGACCGTGTGGGGGTAAGTACCCATCGAATCTTGCGAACGGGATTCTGACCGGTGGGGGTAGGTACCCATCGAACCTTGCGAACAGGGTTCTGACCGGTGGGGTAAGTACCCATCGAATCTTGCGAACGGGATTCGGACCGTGGGGGTAGGTACCCATCGAATCTTGCGAACGAGATTCGGACCGTGTGGGGGTAGGTACCCATCGAACCTTGCGAACTGGGTTCGGACCAGGTGGGGGTAAGTACCCATCGAATCTTGCGAACCGGGATTCTGACCAGGTGGGGGTAAGTACCCATCGAATCTTGCGTAACGGGATTCGGACCAGGTGGGGGTAGGTACCCATCGAACCTTGCAGAACGGGGTTCGGACCGGTGGGGGTAAGTACCCATCGAATCTTGCGAACGGGATTCGGACCAGGTGGGGGTAGGTACCCATCGTAACCTTGCGAACGTGGTTCGGACCGGTGGGGGTAGGTACCCATCGAACCTTGCGAACGGGGTTCTGACCAGTGTGGGGGTAGGTACCCATCGAATCTTGCAGAACGGGATTCTGACCAGTGGGGGTAAGTACCCATCGTAATCTTGCGTAACGGGATTCTGACCGTGTGGGGGTAGGTACCCATCGAACCTTGCGTAACGGGGTTCGGACTCGTGGGGGTAAGTACCCATCGAATCTTGCGTAACGGGATTCGGACCAGGTGGGGGTAGGTACCCATCGAACCTTGCGAACGGGTTCGACCGGGTGGGGGTAGGTACCCATCGAACCTTGCGAACGGGGTTCGGACTGTGGGGGTAAGTACCCATCGAATCTTGCGGAACGGGATTCTGACCAGGTGGGGGTAGGTACCCATCGAATCTTGCGTAACGAGATTCGGACCGGTGGGGGTAGGTACCCATCGGAATCTTGCGAACGGGATTCGGACCAGTGGGGGTAGGTACCCATCGAACCTTGCGGAACGGGGTTCTGACCGGTGGGGGTAGGTACCCATCGAACCTTGCGTAACGGGGTTCGGACCGGTGGGGGTAAGTACCCATCGAATCTTGCGAACGGGATTCGAACCAGGTGGGGGTAAGTACCCATCGAATCTTGCGAACGGGATTCTGACCGGTGGGGGTAGGTACCCATCGTAACCTTGCGGAACGGGTTCTGACCGGTGGGGGTAAGTACCCATCGAACCTTGCGTAACGGGGTTCGGACTGGTGGGGGTAAGTACCCATCGAATCTTGCGAACGGGATTCGGACTAGGTGGGGGTAGGTACCCATCGAATCTTGCGAACGAGATTCGGACCGTGTGGGGGTAGGTACCCATCGAATCTTGCGAACGGGATTCGGACCAGGTGGGGGTAAGTACCCATCGAATCTTGCGTAACGGGATTCGGACCGTGTGGGGTAAGTACCCATCGAATCTTGCGTAACGGGATTCGGACCGTGTGGGGGTAAGTACTCATCAAAAACTTTGCGTAAGGCATTAGGTGGAGTAAAAATACTCACCTAGAGCATTTCAAAGATGGGTTGCAAAGACCTTACTTCTATTAGGGGTTAGTTCAATGTTGAGCACCTCTAAGTAAGTACCCACAAGAGTCTAACAAAATGTAAATTCATACCGGTGAGGGTAGGTACTCACCAAAACCTGCAACAAGGTTCATACCTAGGGGGTAGGTACCACAAAGTCTAATAAAATACGACTCATACCGGTGAGGGTAAGTACTCACCGTAGCTTTATAAAAGGAGGCTCAAACCAGATAGGGGTTGGTACCTATCAAAATATTTATCATCCGGAGGACCTAAGAAAGGAGCAAGATCCGAAGGATAACCGGCAAAAGGGTTAACTCCTTCCCCTACCAACTAATTTTGTCGGCATATTAAAACCGACGAATTAGTTAGGCAGGCGAAGGGGGGCAGTCGTAGACCCCTAATTTTGCCCGGCCTCTCAAAATAAAGGCTAGAGGAACGTCGCCCAAAAAGGAGTGCATCCGGCTTCCCAAAACCGAGGAAACCTCCCGCAACAAACACAGAGATCACTCATTCACACGATAAAAGCCAAAAGAGACTTCCTACACAAAGACAAAGCTCGCCCGCATCTTAATGAAGGCCAAGAAGACTTCCTATATGAAGATAAAGCTTCAACGACACACATCAAGCATCAATCTACGCCCGAAAACAGCAAGGAAAGCTTCCCTGGGTCCCAAAAGCGCGAAATCGGCCGTAACAGGTTGAGACGGCCGTCCCAAAGTGGGACGGCCGTCCCAACCCTCCAGGTTCAAGTGGGACGCGCGTCCCAAAGTTGGGACGGCCGTCCCAACCCCTGCTTAAGTGGGACGGCCGTCCCGGCCTTCCCGGGGTCCCGCTCCGTGTAAAAATGCCATTTGGGACGGCCGTCCCGAGCCCGTACGGCCGTCCCACCCGGATGGCCGTCCCAAAGTGCGCCAGCTGCGAAAAACTATAAATAGGAGGCTCATTTGTCACTTTTTTGACACACTTCGTACACCCCAGCCACCACGTACACTCCGCAGAGCTCGAAACACTTTAGAGCACTCGTCTACTTCTCTCCCTCTCTCAAATGATCTTTCCGATCGCCTTAAATAGGTAACAATCTGTTAAGGAATTAGATTCCGGCATTTGATTCTTCTTTAAATTTTTAAGAGAGTCGTTCTTGTATTGGTGAGGAGAGTCTTGTGTAGAAAGAGGGGTTGCCAAAACGCATCCTCACTGGCTTCGAGATTCTCAATATAAAGCTTGCTACGTGAGGTTCTTTTCAATTCCCTTCTCTTTTATTGCTTTATTTATTGTTTTATTTTATTTATAGCGTCATATAGAATAAAATCATGTAGATAGTCATTTTAATATTCCTTCTATTGCTTTATTTAGTTTTATTTAAAATTATGTAAATAGCTATTTCAATATTATGCAATAAAATAGGGTAATCGCGTAATTTCTCAAAGTCTTTTCTTTAAATGAATTAATCTGTCATAGGGAACCCGAAAGGGGCGTTGTGGGGTGCTAATACCTTCCCCACACGTAACTAACTCCCTTACCCAACTCTGGTTATAATGGCCAAGTGCGGTTTTTCTTAAAATCAATATTTTTCCCTTTTCCAATGTTTATGGTTAAAACATTGGTGGCGACTCCATAAGAACCCTTTTTCGAAAACCTTTTAAAACAAATACGCGAGTCTAAACCATCTTTCCGCGACCGCTCGCATTAACGTCTCAAAGACGTTCCCTCCCCGGGACGTCGGAAAGGGACGGCGGCGACAGTGTTATTTTCTTGGTTTATTTATTATTTAAGCCGGCCCATTACTAAATGGGATCAACTCTCGAGGCTTCCCCAGTGGAGTCGCCATCTGTCGCCACCGTCTGAAAAAGAGGCGGTCGGAGCGACGCGATGGTTTTTTCGACCCTTTTGATTTTCGCGTTTTTTATGGGTGGTTACAATGCCTTTAGGTTGTCCGATAACCGGGCTAACCTAGGGGCGAGGTTTTCGAAAGGTGTCCTTGGGTTGTCCGATAACCGGGCTAACCCAAGGACTTATTTATTTTGGGTTCTATGGAGTCGCCACCGATGTTTTTACCGGAAACATCGGAAAAGGTTTTTAAAAGGCGTTGGTTTTCAAAAACTGAAGCACTTGGTGGATTTGATGAAGACATAAATATAACTTAGGTTGTGGGTGTGTAGATGATTAGGTTTTTAAGTTTTAGCACTTAATCTCTTGATAGGCCATTATATTTTGTGATAAGCACCTTAAAATATTGCATATCATTGAAAATCATTTTTCTGCATGAAAAACTTACGTTTAAGTATTAAAAGAATTAACTAAGTTTTTTTTCAATCTGTTGAAAAGGATTTTCAATCTGTTAAAATCACTTAACATAATAAATGGTCATACATAATCGAAAATTCAATTGATTGATTCGCGGAATCAACAAGTTAAAATAACTCAATGAATTTTCAATATCAAGTTTCGCATTTTCAATTTGTTGAAATGATTTTAAATCTGTTGAAACAGAAAGATCTTTTTCAGTCTAAGAGTTTTTAGAAAATCAATCTGTTGAAATATTTTTCAATCTGTTGAAACAGAAAGATCTTTTTCAGTCTAAGAGTTTTTAGAAAATCAATCTGTTGAAATATTTTTCAATCTGTTAAAACAGAGAGACTATTTTTTATATACTGAGTGTTTGCAGGAATTTAATCTGTTAAAATGTTTTTCAATCGATTGAAACAGAGAGTTGTCATTTTTCATTAAGTTGTTTTAATCCATTAAAACTCGAATCAATCGATTAAATAGAACTTTAAATGAAATCAATCGATTGAATCGATGTCTTAATCGATTAAATGGAACTTTAAATGAAATCAATCGATTGAACCGATCTTTTAATCGATTGAAATAATACTCTGATCGATCATAGTTTTGTTCTAATCGATCATAACTCATTCTGATCGGTCATAGTTTCATTCTGATCGATCATAACTCAGTCTAATCTATCATACTTCTGTTTTAATCGATCAGAGTCTTTTCTAAACCTGTTTTACTACTAACCAACTTATCTTATGACTCTCTAAAATAGTTTTTAACAGATGAAACGTTCTGTTTTTCTCGATTTACTCTATATATACAGATTTGATCTATCTTTTGAAAATACAATACAACACACCACTTGAGAAAACTTGTGAAATCAATCTGTGAAACTTTCATACGTGACTTTCTCTCGCATTCAAGAATCTTTTTCATATCATAAGGTGTTGTGATCGAATTGTGGTCATTCAGAGAGAGAAAGTGCTCGATAGAATTGGTTCTGGACAATTAGAAACTTCAAGTCCAGGTTTTTTCTTTCTATATTCTTTTGTAAAAGTTGTTTGTGCAGGTTGGATTGTAATCTGCATTTGGTACGATGAATCGGGTTTGGTTACTCGGGTGTTTTTCAAGATTCTGTCTTGTGGGTTTGCAAGATAGTTCTTGAGGTAGATAGGTGAGTATCTACTTGGTTGTAAATTTTCACTTGGTATTAGTGAGACTTGACTTGTTTGTCAAGAACTGGATGTAGCTCTGGATTAGAGTGAACCAAGTATAAATTTGTGTGTTAATATTCTTCTTTCATCTCTTTTATTTTCTCGTCAATAAACTTGTTGTGTTTAAACCAAACTACCTTCACAAAGATTAAATAAAGATAACTCATTCTTCCAAAAGAAAGTAAGTTTTGCGAAAAAGTTTTAAAGTTCAATTCACCCCCCTCTTGAACTCAACCATTAATTCTTTCAATTGGCATCGAGCTGGTTCTTGTAAGTTACTCAAGGAATCGGTCCAATGGCCGAGGGAAAGATGAATTTTTTAGAAGGAGCCTCCATAAACAGGCCTCCACTTTTTCTCGGTGTGAATTATTCTTTCGGAAAGTTAGAATGAAAATCTTTATTGAATCTCTTGATAGAGGCATTTGGGAAACAATTGTTAATGGTCCTTACAAACCAACTCATACCGTAGATGGTAAAATAGTCGAAAAAGATTGGGCTGAATTAACCGATGTAGAAAATAGGAAAGTCCAATATGATTATACTCGCAAAAAATATTATTACCTCTGCTTTAAATCTTGATGAGTTTTTCAGGGTGTCTCGAGTGTGCCTCTCGCTAAAGAGATGTGGGAAATTTTAGAGGTTACACATGAAGGAACGTCTGATGTGAAAAGGGCAAGAAAGCATGAGTTAATCGGGGACTATGAGTTGTTTAAAATGCAAGCAAGGAGAAACAATTGCGGATGTGCGTAAAAGGTTCACGCACATAGTCAATCATCTAATTGGGTTAGGAAAGACTTTTGACAAAGAAGAGTTGAACATCAAAATTTTAAAGTGTTTGGACAGAACATGGCAACCAAAGGTGACAAGCAATATCGAATCAAGAGACTTGACTCGAAATGACTACCGCTTCACTTTTTGGTAAGTTGAGGGAACATGAATTGGAAATCAATCGGTTCAAAGAACAAGAGAATGCAGAAAAGAAAACTAGAAATATTGTTCTCAAGACAATTGAAGAAAATAGTGGATCTGAAGAAGATGAATCAGAGAACTCGACTTTATTGGTTAAGAAATTTGGAAAATTTCTTAGAAGAAAGAACATATTTGGCCAAGTAAAAAGGTACAATGATAAAAAGATCGAATCTGTTCAAAATAATATTACTTGTTATTCTTGTGGTAAACAGGGTCACATAAAGAGTGATTGTCCGGAAAAGATCAAGAATCAGAACAAGAAAGATTCAAGATACAAAGGGAAAAAGGCTTATATAGCCTGGCAAGACAATGATTCATCTTCCAGCTCGAATCCGAAAGTGAGGAGGTGAACCTGTGCTTGATGGCTGGTTGTGAATCCTCTTCATCACATGTAAGTTCAACTCCTACAGAGAATGAAATGAATTACAAGCACATTACTTAATGCTTTTAATGAAATGCATAGTGAAGCCAGAAATTTATCTCATACAAATAATCGGTTAAAAGGATTAAATAACTGGTTAGAAAATAGAGTTAAAGTTCTGGAAAATGAACTATTAGAAAGCAAAACAGATTTAGAACATCTAGATATAATCTATGCATCTCACGATAATGTTGCTGCTAATAAGAAGTGTGAAAAGTGTATTATTCTGCAAGATAAGGTTGATTACTTGGTTAAAACTTTGTCTAAATTTACTCAAGGCAAAGAGAATTTAGATGCACTTCTTGGGTCTCAAAATTGTGTGTTTGAACATTCGGAATCGGTACAAACCTAAGAATGGGGTAAAAACTAAAAAATATTTGAACTTCTTTTCATACAGAAAAACAACAGCATCCCCTTTCTCATCTTGTCATTATTGCATGAAGAAAGGACATACTATAAAATTCTGTCATGCTAGAAAATTTTTTGTGCCGCAAGGAAGGAAAAGATGGGTTCCAAAACATGTTAAACAAAAAATTTGACTCCTAAGGACCCAAAATACGTAAGGGTACCAGAAAAATTCTTAACTTGTTTTGCAGGAACAAAGTCTCGGGAATCCCTTGAAGTTCGAGCTACGAATCGAGTTCTGTTTGTCTAAACTGATTGTTTTAATTGATATAAACCAAGTATTAATCGATTAAAATAACTTACGGAAGATATTAGTAAATCTGTCCGTACAGTTTTAATCGATTGAAATGCGAATCAATCGATTAAAATGTTCTCATGATTTGAGTTTTAGCTGTTTTAATCGATTAGAATGAATTTATATCAACTAAAATCACTAAGGTATCAAATTTAATCGACTCATTTTCGTTTTAATCGATTTAAATTCTGGTATCATCTTCTAGATCTCTTCCAATACAGAAACAATCGATTCTTTCAAGTATTATTCGATCATTTTACTATTGCATTTTCAAAACGAATATTAAAGACCAAATTAGTAAAATAATTTGTTTAATCAGTTTATTCCTAAAAATCATTTTCAAAACATCCAAATGAAATTCGGTCATGCATATAGAGTTTACAATTTAAGACTTAAATCTGTTGAAGAATCAGTACATGTTGTGTTTAATGAGTCTCCTCGAGTAGTGCAGAATAAAACAACAGGTACTGCAGATGAAGAAGATTTAACTGATAATTCTTATCAGTTGAAACATGCCAGTAACACAGATCAGCGTACTGTTGAAGAAGATGATCCATCAGTGGACCCAGCAAAAGCTAATTCTCCAACAATTACTGAAGAACAGGAAGAAGATGTTCTGGAAGAGCTTCCTAAAGAGTGGATTGTCCCAAGAAATCTCTCTCTAGACAATGTCATCGGGCAAATTAATAAGGGAGTATCTACTAGACATTCTCTTAATCAATTCCGTAATCATATGGCATTCATTTCACAAATAGAGCCTAAGACAGCTTAAAGAAGCATTAAATGATGAATACTCGGGTTAGTGCCATGCATGATGAGCTTAATCAATTTGAAAGAAATAAAGTGTGGGAATTAGTTCCTAAAATCAAAGATATCAATATAATTGGTACTAAGTGGGTATTCAAAAACAAGCTAGATGAACACGGCATTATTACTAGAAATAAAGCTAGATTGGTAGCCAAAGGGTATAACCAACAAGAGGGTATTGATTTTGATGAAACCTTTGCACCTGTAGCTAGACTTGAAGTCGTTAGATTGTTATTAGCTTATGCCTGCTTAAGTGGTTTCAGATTACTACAGATGGATGTAAAGAGTGCCTTTCTGAATGGACTCATCAATGAAGAAATATATGTTTCTCAACCTCCTGGGTTTGAAGATCACAAGCATCCTGACCATGTCTACAAATTAAAAAAGGCCCTTTATGGTTTAAAGCAAGCACCTAGACAATGGTATGAGAGGTTAAGTAACTTCCTAATTGATCAAGGGTACAAGCGAGGTGAGGTTGATAAAACTCTGTTCATTAAGAAATCTGGAACTGACATTATTCTGGTGCAGGTGTATGTGGATGATATCATTTTCGGTTCCACTAATAATGTCATGTGTAATAAGTTTGTAAAAGAAATGCAAAGTGAATTTGAAATGTCCATGATGGGAGAATTGAATTTCTTCCTTGGTCTCCAGGTTAAACAATTAAGAAATGGCATTTTTCTTAGTCAATCTAAATACTGCAATGAATTGTTAAAGAAATTTGATATGCAAAACTGCAAGGTATCCTCTACACCCATGTCTACTAACTGTTGTCTAGACTTAGATGAAAAAGGAAAACCTGTTGATCAAACTAAATATAGAGGTTTGATTGGTTCACTACTGTATCTAACTGCTAGTAGACCTGACATTATGTTTAGTGTGTGTCTATGTGCAAGATTTCAGGAAAATCCAAAGGAATCTCATCTTATCGCTGCCAAAAGGATTCTGAAATACCTTAAGGGAACAGTTAATGTTGGACTATGGTATCCTGAGGGTGCATCCCTTAAACTTGTTGGATTTTCTGATTCTGACTTTGCAGGATGTAGATTGGACAGAAAAAGTACCTCTGGTACTTGTCATTTACTGGGGAGCAGTCTTATATCGTGGCACAGCAAAAAGCAAGCGTGTGTTGCTCTGTCAACTGCAGAAGCTGAATACATTGCAGCTGGGAGCTGTTGTGCTCAAAGCATTTACCTCAAGCAACAACTAACAGATTATGGAGTGACTCTAAACAAGGTACCTCTGGTTTGTGACAATACTAGTGCAATAAACTTAACTAAGAATCCTATTCAACACTCTAGAACCAAGCATATTGAAATTAGACATCACTTTATTAGAGAACACGTATCTAGGGGTGACTGTGAGATATTATTTGTTGAATCTGAAAAACAGTTAGCTGATTTATTCACTAAACCACTTCCTAGAGATAGACTTAATATGCTTAGGACTGAATTAGGAATTCTAGATATATCTAGTATTGTATAACTGATTCTTTATAGTCATTGTATGCCTTTTAACAGGCTGATAACAAGTTCAATCGATTAATAATTGCATGAATAACTTGATATTATTTGTTTCAATCGATTGAAATTGTGAAATAATCTGTTGATTTTCTGATTCTTACTCACTGATATTGATGTGTTAGTAGTTCAATCGATTAAATAAGTTTTTAATCGATTTATTTCATTAATCTTGTTGCTCTGCACATTTTCTTCTATAAATCAATCGATTAAATCTGCGATTCAATCGATTGAATTCACTAATGGTACTCTGAATAATTTTCTTTTACAAAATAATCGATTTAATTTTTGATTCAATCAGTGTATTTCACTTATAAGTATCTACGATAACAAAATCAGTTGGTTTCATGAAATATCAATTGAGTATTTTTCTTCTAGGGCTAGTTGTATGTACTTTGTCTCTAACCGATTTCTGCAGAGTAAACTGAAAGCATTTACAACAAGATAATCTTCAACTACTCTCTTAAATATCAAAGATATCCAATAAAAGTTGAATGACTCTGATTGGATATCAGATGTGTGGGTAATTAAAGTGTACAAGTAGCAATTCTCTCTCCTCTTTATCATCACTCGCACTGAAACAATAAATCAAGTAAAGACAAAAATTTTTTTAAGCCGATAAAGATTGTGTATTCTCATTCCTATAGTATTATTTTCTTCTTTGAGCTTCTCTTTTCTCGGTTCTTCTCTCGTTCTGTTCATTCCAAAAATCAAATATGTTCAAGCGCACAAAGTCCGGTAGGAAGAAGTCCAGCAGAGGCGAGTCCTCTACGGCAAGGCAAGAACAGAATGTTGGAGGAAGGATTGAAACTTGGTTCAATGGGGACCAAGAGAAAATGGATTTGTTTATCCATGAATTAAGCAGGAAGCAAGTCAACATTCCAAAAATGTTAAAGTTCTCTTGGTTTGATGCCGAAGGATTTAGAGGCATTCGGAAATTACTGCAACATCAAAAACTTCAGATGTTTCGGAGTTGAATGGTAGAATTTACCCCGACTTAATTAAAGTTTTCTTCACAAATTTATCTTTTGAAGGTTCCACTTTGTCAACCCAAGTTAAAGGAGTAGACATTGAGATAACACCTAATGTCCGGAAGGAAGTTGCCGGAATAAAAGATGTAGGTGTGAAAGTCACCAAAGGATGTACTTCGGATGTTGAAGAATTTAATAAAGTTCAGTATTTCCGCTCTTGCTTGAAGAATAGGCATGATTCTGTAAGTTCATTCAACACTGGGAAGTTGAAACTGGAAGAAAGGATTCTCGCTTTCATCGTTTCCTGGCAGCTCACACCCAGGGGGAGCAATCATGCAGTGCTAAATGAAGGAGATTTAGTTCTGATGTACTGCATTCATCACAAAATACGTGTGAACTGGGTCTTTGTCATCAAGGATCACATGATCAAAGCCAAGAGACTTAGTGACTTCAGGTATCCCTATGCTATTCTGATTTCTAAATTTTTAACACATTTTGGTGTTGATGTTGAAGGAGAACTTGTTGAAACCGTCCGACCAACAAATGAAATAAACAATTCCATTCTTCACAAAATGGGATTTATTAAAGTTGATGGTGAATGGATTTCCAAAGAAGAAGCTGGAAGAAGTGAAGAAAGTGAGGAAGAAGAGCAAGAGGAAGGAATCAACACCGATAATATTCCCGGAACTTCTACAAGCACGTCCTTCCGATCCAATGGAAGAAGAAGTAAACCCAATGGAGATGATTCCATACAATCCACCTCCCGACCGTGGCACGCCTCTCGTCTCAGTTCGAAAGAACAATGTTGCATCAAATGAGCGAACCGCAAACCGACCAAAGGAGGCATATGGAGATGATCTGTTGCTTTGAGGGCTCGGCAGCATTATTTGGATGAAAATTTCATTGCAAGGTTCCAGCATATTGATAATCAACTAGAAGACATCTACAACAGGATTGTGGAACTGCAATTCAACCAAGGCCCAGGGGACGAATGAAGATTTTCTATGTGTCTGTTATTCTGCTTTCTTTTCATTTTTTTTAATGTTCTGGTTTATATTTGGGGTTCCCACGTGGCCCCATTGGACTGTAACTACAACAATCTATTTGATGCAGTCAAATAGGGGGAGAAGTATTTTGCTTAAAACTGTCACTACACACACACCACAAAATATATGTCTCTGGTCTGTTATTCTTGTTTTGCAGGTGCAGTGGTTATTTGTCTCCATCAAATAGGGGGAGATTGAAGCACTTGGTGGATTTGATGAAGACATAAATATAACTTAGGTTGTGGGTGTGTAGATGATTAGGTTTTTAAGTTTTAGCACTTAATCTCTTGATAGGCCATTATATTTTGTGATAAGCACCTTAAAATATTGCATATCATTGAAAATCATTTTTCTGCATGAAAAACTTACGTTTAAGTATTAAAAGAATTAACTAAGTTTTTTTTCAATCTGTTGAAAAGGATTTTCAATCTGTTAAAATCACTTAACATAATAAATGGTCATACATAATCGAAAATTCAATTGATTGATTCGCGGAATCAACAAGTTAAAATAACTCAATGAATTTTCAATATCAAGTTTCGCATTTTCAATTTGTTGAAATGATTTTAAATCTGTTGAAACAGAAAGATCTTTTTCAGTCTAAGAGTTTTTAGAAAATCAATCTGTTGAAATATTTTTCAATCTGTTGAAACAGAAAGATCTTTTTCAGTCTAAGAGTTTTTAGAAAATCAATCTGTTGAAATATTTTTCAATCTGTTAAAACAGAGAGACTATTTTTTATATACTGAGTGTTTGCAGGAATTTAATCTGTTAAAATGTTTTTCAATCGATTGAAACAGAGAGTTGTCATTTTTCATTAAGTTGTTTTAATCCATTAAAACTCGAATCAATCGATTAAATAGAACTTTAAATGAAATCAATCGATTGAATCGATGTCTTAATCGATTAAATGGAACTTTAAATGAAATCAATCGATTGAACCGATCTTTTAATCGATTGAAATAATACTCTGATCGATCATAGTTTTGTTCTAATCGATCATAACTCATTCTGATCGGTCATAGTTTCATTCTGATCGATCATAACTCAGTCTAATCTATCATACTTCTGTTTTAATCGATCAGAGTCTTTTCTAAACCTGTTTTACTACTAACCAACTTATCTTATGACTCTCTAAAATAGTTTTTAACAGATGAAACGTTCTGTTTTTCTGATTTACTCTATATATACAGATTTGATCTATCTTTTGAAAATACAATACAACACACCACTTGAGAAAACTTGTGAAATCAATCTGTGAAACTTTCATACGTGACTTTCTCTGCATTCAAGAATCTTTTTCATATCATAAGGTGTTGTGATCAGAATTGTGGTCATTCAGAGAGAGAAAGTGCTGATAGAATTGGTTCTGGACAATTAGAAACTTCAAGTCCAGGTTTTTTCTTTCTATATTCTTTTGTAAAAGTTGTTTGTGCAGGTTGGATTGTAATCTGCATTTGGTACGGTAACTGGGTTTGGTTACTGGGTGTTTTTCAAGATTCTGTCTTGTGGGTTTGCAAGATAGTTCTTGAGGTAGATAGGTGAGTATCTACTGGTTGTAAATTTTCACTTGGTATTAGTGAGACTTGACTTGTTTGTCAAGAACTGGATGTAGCTCTGGATTAGAGTGAACCAGTATAAATTTGTGTGTTAATATTCTTCTTTCATCTCTTTTATTTTCTGTCAATAAACTTGTTGTGTTTAAACCAAACTACCTTCACAAAGATTAAATAAAGATAACTCATTCTTCCAAAAGAAAGTAAGTTTTGCGAAAAAGTTTTAAAGTTCAATTCACCCCCCCTCTTGAACTCAACCATTAATTCTTTCAAAAACCAATTTTGGTCATTAGAACCAGAGTTGGGTAAGGGAGTTAGTTACGTGTAAAGGGAGTATCAGTCCCTTTACGACGCCCCTTTCGGGTTCCCTATGATAGGCCAGCTTTTATTGTTAATAAATAAACCAGAAAATATACTTTTGCCCTTTTTATTGTGCGGAATTTGAAGTTATGACTACATGGCCCTAATCTATTGCATAATTTAAATTAAAGCAATAAAAGTAGAGAGGGAGAAATTAAACCTCTGAAGCAAGCTTTGTTTTTATATTTCTTTGAAAAGAGGGTGCTTTTTGGTAGCCCTTCACTCTACAAGACGTCTGAAACTCTTCTAAACGTCAAAAAATGCTCTCAAAGACACTCAGAAACTCCGGAAATGCGTCGGAGGGATTCTAGAGAGAAGTTTTAGAGAGAAGGCAGAGCTAGAAGCTTGAGGTGTGTGGAAATGAGGGGGGAGGACCCCTATTTATAGGTTTTCGCGCCTGGCAGTGGCGAGACTGCCGTTCTCATCTGACAGGGTCGAGACCGCCGTCTAGTCCTACGCAGGTGGCGAGACCGTCGTCTCGTCAAACGAGACCGCCGTCTCGCCATTCGCAGGTGCCGAGACCGCCGTTTGGGAACGCGAGACCATCGTCTTGCCATTTGCAGGTGGCGAGACCGCCGTCTCATCAAACAAGACGGCGGTCTCGCCACTTGCCTGAGGCGAGACGGCGGTCTCGATTTCGAGACGGCGGTCTCGTCCCAAAGAGGCGAGAAAACTTATTTTTGGTGCCGAAAGTCCTTCCTATCCTAGTATGAGGCCTAATAGTCTCTCCTAGTGGCTTGTTAGGCTTCGTCCATCTTCGAATAGGAGGTCTTCTTCTCTTTATTTGGAGGTCGGGCAAGATTTGGGGTCTACAGTCATTATTGGAATAAACGGACCATTTACAATAGCATCCCAAACACCCCTGTCAACAGACTCTAAAAATATTTGCATTCTAACTTTCCAAAAGGGATAATTTTGTTCCACAAAAAGTGGAGGTCTGTGGATAGAAGCACCCTCGACAAAAGTTTGATTTTGTCTGGCCATTTTCAAAATTTTTGAAAAACTATCAAAGCAAGCTCGGATATCACTTGTTAGAATCGCGCAGCGGAATGTTTGCGGTTGCGGACAAAACCAAGAGGGGGGTGAATTGGTTTAGTTATAAAAAATTAGGGTTTTAAAAATTTTCCCAAATTTCACCGATTAAAATTCTTGTAAAGTAAAGAGATAAGGGAAAGAAGATTACACACATAATTTATACTAGTTCAAATCAAAAGACCTTACGTCCAGTTGTTAATCACTCTAAAAGAGGATTAACGCAGTCACTATAATCATAGTTACAACAGATTACAAATTGCACAAAGATAAGGATTAGAAAACACCTCTCTTAAGTCACACAAGAGATGAACACCTCCTTTGAAACCATAAAGGATGACAACAACTTTTTCTAGAAACGGCACAACACACAATTCACCAAGAAACCCACTCAGTGATTCTTATCACTTCTAGCCCACATTAAGTTTTCAAAAGCCCCTTTTTCTTCCCTACACAAAGTTCTTTAGCAATCACAGCTCTTAACTTTTATATGAAAAAGGTTATATGTTGAGAGAGCCTTAAAGAACCTTAAGTAGAGAGATTTAGGGTATGGGGAATAGAAGTTTTCGAAAATAGGAGTATTGAAAATAGGTGCATCAAAAATAGGTCCAAATTCGAAATTCAAAAATCATAACAGACGTAGATAATCGGTTATCTTAAGTGATAATCAATTATCATAGAGCCATTTTCGCAGAGGAGTAAATTGGACCAGGATAATCGATTATCCTCTGATATAATCGATTATTCCAGATTTTTCAAAAACCAAAAACAATTGGGATAATCAATTATCAAGCCAGATAATCAATTATTCCAACAAACTTTTCATAAAACAGATTTCAAGCAGGATAATCGATTATCCTAAGTGATAATCGATTATCACAGAGTGGTTTTGATAAAAATGAATTTTCAGAGGAAGAACTATGTGTTGGCTATCTTAGACTCTAATTTACAGACTCAAAAAGATAAAACAAAGTTATTACAAGTAAATACAAATGATTATAAGTCTTCAAGACTTCAAGTCCTTTGTTCTTGAATCATCATCAAAATCTTGAAGCATCATATCCTTGTATGTTCAACATATGTAACTTATGGAGACAACAATAAAGGCAAAATCCTTAGAACCGAAAACATTGGTGGCGCTGTAGACCCCAAATCTTGCCCGGCCTCCAAATAAAGTCAGAAGACCCCCTATTTGAAGACGATCGAAGCCTAACAAGCCACTAGGAGAGACTATTAGGCCCCCGTGCTAAGATAGGAGGGTTTTTTGGCCCGAAAAATAAAGTTTCTCGCCCTGAAGGGACGAGACCGCCGTCTGGAAGGACCAGACTGCCGTCTCGCCTCACGCCAGGGACGAGACCGCCGTCTCGCTTGTCCAGACGGCGGTCTCATCACCTGAAAAGGCCAAGACGGCATTCTGGATTATCCAGACGGCGGTCTCGACTTCTGCCTAGTCGAGACGGCAGTCTGGATTATCCAGATGGCGGTCTTGACCCCCTGCCATGGTCGAGACGGCGGTCTGGATTGTTCAGACGGCGGTCTCGACCCTGTCAGACGAAACGGCGGTCTCGACCTGTCAGGCACAAAAAACTATAAATAGGGGCTCCATTCCCCCTTTTTCAACACACAAAAACACAGTAGCTCCTCCTTCTCTCTAGATTTTCTCTCTCTAGAACCCCTCCGAAGCATTTCCGGAGTTTCTGAGTGTCTCTAGGTATAAATTGAGCGTCCTAAATCTTCTTTAAAATCCCTCCGAGGCATTTCCGGAGTTTCTGAGAGTTGTAGAGTGAAGGGTTGCCAAAAAGCACCCACTCTTTAAAGAGAAATACAAAAAACTTGCTTTGAAGGTGCACCCTCTCTCTTTCTAATTTTACCGCTTTCATTTAAAATTATGCAATAGACGCTAGGGCCATGTAGTCATAATCTTTAAATACTGCATAATAAAAGGGTAAAAGCGCAATTTTCCAGTTTAATTATTTATCCAAAGTAGCCGACCTATCATAGGGAACCTGAAAGGGGCGTCGTAAAGGAACTAACACTTCCTTTGCATGTAACTAACTCCCTTACCCAACTCTGGTTCTAATGACCAAAGTTGGTTTTCGAAAACCAACGCCTTTTTAAACTCCTTTTCCGATGTTTCCGGTAAAAACATCGGTGGCGCCTCCACGAACCCTTCAAAACCCGTTCTTGGGTTAGCCCGGTTATCGGACAACCTAAGCACGTTGTAACCACATAAAAAACGCGAAAGCAAGAGGGTCGAAAAAACCATCACGTCGCTCCGACCGCCTCTCTCTTTCAGACGGCGGCGACAGGCGCAATTACTTTGGAGATAAAGGATGTGCTCCTTGTTGATGGGCTAAAGCATAATCTCCTAAGTATAAGTGAACTTTGTGATAAAGGACTTAAGGTAATCTTTGAAAGTAATTATTGCACCATAAATCTTAAGGATTCTAAGGAAACTGCATTAAAAGGAATTAGGCATAACAATATCTACTTGATTGACTTGGATTGTGCATCTGATGTTGATATTACATGCTTAGTTGTTAAAGAAGAAAACCCATGGTTATGGCATAAAAGAGTTTCTCATATTCACATGCATCAATTAAACAAACTAATATCTAGAGACTTAGTTGTTGGATTCCATAAGTTAAAATTTGAGAAAGATAAATTATGTGATGCATGTCAAAAAGGTAAACAAGTAAAATCATCTTTCAAAACTAAGAATATAATTTCCACAACAAAGCCTCTAGAAATTTTACACTTAGATTTATTTGGACCATCTAGAATCAAAAGTTTTGGTGGAAATTATTATGTTTTTGTAATTGTTGATGATTACTCTAGATTTACTTGGACATTTTTCTTAACCTTGAAAAGTGAAGCTTTTAAAGTCTTTAGAAAGTTTGCCAAGCAAATTCAAAATAAAAAGGAATTAAGAATTAAAGTGTTAAAAAGTGATCATGGTGGGGAATTTCAAAATGAGTCATTTGAAAATTATTAAGAAAATGGTATTTTACATAATTTTTCTACACCTAGAACTCCCCAACAAAATAGTGTAGTAGAAAGGAAAAATAGAACACTAGAGGAACTAGCTAGAACAATGTTAAATGAATCAAAAGTTCCTAAATATTTTTGGGCAGATGTTGTAAGTACTACTTGCTATGTTTTAAATAGAATGCTCATTAAGCCTATCTTAAAAACTACTCCTTATGAATTGTTTAAAGGAAGAAAACCTAATATATCACACTTAAAAATCTTTGGTTGTAAATGTTATGTATTAAATAATGGTAAACATAACTTAGGAAAATTTGATTTAAAAGCCGATGAGGCTATCTTCTTAGGTTATTCTCTTACTAGCAAAACATATAGCATATTTAATAGAAGAACATTAAATATAGAAGAATCTATGCATGTTACTTTTGATGAAATTATAGACCTTGAGGAAAATCCTCTTGAGTAAAGAAAAGAAATGCAGGTGATGAAGATTACCTTAAGGAAGCATTAGAAGAAATGTACTTAAATGAAAATGAACCATTTCAACCATCCGAGTTAGCAAAAGATTGGCAATCATCAAGAGGAATTTCACTTGACAACATAATTGGTGATATTTCAAAAGGGGTAAGTACTAGAAATATGTTTAATTTTTGTATGACTGTAGCTTTTAACTCACAGATAGAACCCAAGAATGTTGAGGAAGCCCTCAAGGATGATCAATGGTGTATTGCAATGCAAGAAGAATTAAATCAATTTGAAAGAAAAAAGTATGGGAATTGATTCCAAGAGAAGAACGTCATCAAGTAATTGGAACTAAATGGGTATTTAGGAATAAGCTTGATGAAGATGGAAACATAACTAAGAATAAACTAAGTTGGAAGGTATAGATTATGATGCGACCTATGCTCCGGTTGCCAGGATTTGCAAGTATTATGCAGAATGAATTTGAAATGTCCATGATGGGGGAATTAACCTTCTTCCTTGGATTTCAAATTAAGCAATTAAAAGATGGCACTTTTGTGTCTCAAACAAAATACTGCAAGGAGATTCTCAAGAAATTTGGAATGGATACTGCAAAAGAAGCTAACACACCAATGGGAACATTCTGCTATTTGGATAAGGACGAATCAGGTTTGGAAATTAATCAATCTATGTACAGAGGTATGATAGGGTTCTCTATTATACTTGACTGCAAGTAGTTGATGTGACTGATTTTCAGCACATCTTAAGTAGTTAATAATGTTAAATTATTGTTTATAATATGTTAATAAAGCTTAATTAACTATAATTTGTATTACTAGGCCTTTAGAAGCCTTAATATAAAATTCTGCATAAAAACAATAAATTAGTTGTATTTTATTGTATACGGGTACTGATATTGGTTTACTGTTTTATTTATCATTTTTTCTACAGAGATCCTAAAATCATGATTCTTAAAGAAAAGAAAACTAGACGAATTCAGCTTTGCAGAGGATCAAGAACCACTTAATTTGGAGCTCAATTGAATTTTATATAAATTATTAAAGAGAGGTTACGCGCACAGAGTCGGTCTAACGGGCATGCCTTAGTAAAATAATTATCCCAAATTCCATAGACTGCCAAAATTAGTAAAAATGGTGTCGTTTTAAAGCTGACTTAACAATCTTTCTAAAGATACCGGAAGCGTTTAATTTGAAGAAGAATTGAAGAAACTGTACGCTTTTGAATTACGCGGTACTGCACTGAAGCGAAGATAGTGCGACTCTTCAACATCTCTCTCAAGTTATTGAATTATCTCCGGTTATGGGCCTTGTAACTTGTAATTGTACATTAGTTAAAGCTTATATTAAATTAACTTAATGTAGAAATAAGTAGTCGAAGTTGTAGAATTCAGAATCAATCAAAATTGCATTTTCTCTGCACTGGTTTTCTCTCTCACGCTCAAGCTTCTCTCCATGGGTTTCTTCATTGCTTGCATCACACTCTCCATGCATGTGTTCCATTTTCTTCACTATTTTTCATGAATTGGTTCTGGATCTTCGTCTTCTACTCTTTTTATTTCTTTTCCTTTACTGAATTCATGAATTAGATTAGGTTTTTACTGAACAAAATCTGTGAAATTGAATTGCATGTGACAAATTGTTCTAGACTTGTGTTCTTGACTTGGTTTAGCTTGTGGATGTCTCTCGGTTGAGGATTGAAACTTGCAATCACTTTGTTGAACTGTATGGTGAATGCTTAATTGATTAATTAGGTTTTCACAGTGTCAAAAATGCAGTAGTCTTGCAATCTTGCTTACACCAAATCATGTTCATAGTTCTTGTTCTTGCTTTCTTTAATTTTCTGCATTTTACTGCTTTGACTTTACTGTTTTGATGTTTTAATTGCTTTACAGTCACAATAGTTAGGTTTTATTGCTTTTATTACTTGCTTTAATCTCTGTAGAAGCTTAGTTTTAGGTTTAGATAGATTTTACTGCACTGTTTTAGATTCTGTCATAGATTAGCATAAGATTAGAATAGTTTAAGTGTAGCTACGTTCTCATTTTAATTTTTTGCACTGCAAATCCCCCTAGAAAATTGAAAAACTCATAAGTATACATTACTGCACTCATTCCAATAATTTCAAATCACATTTACCACTATTTTGGACGTTTTGACCGAATTGACCACTGTCACTCGATCAGGTTTTTAGCCACGCGCACCAAAACACTCTCACACGGTCATCTCACATTTTTAAAACTCAAAATACAAAAATAATTGCATTTCCCTCGGTCAATCATACATTTTATACACTGCATTTGATTCTTGACTGAGGCATCTTTTCATATTTTCATTTTGACCGAGACCTTTTCATTTTGTTGAAGTTATGACCAATTTTTTGACCACCAGTACTGTTCACTATGGTCATTTTCCATTTTAAAAACTCAAAACTCAAAAATAGTTACATTTCACTCAGTCATTTATATATTTTACATCTTGCATTTGATTCTTGACCGCGAAATTGTTTTTACATTTCATTCTGACCGAGAGTTCATATTTCTGACCAAGTCTGGTTTACATTTCTGATCGTGGTTTCTGACCATGGTTACTGTTCATCATGGTCAGATTATGAATTTCGTTTAACTTCATTCATCTGCATTGTTTTTCATTTCTGTTTACATTCTTATAGGTCAATCATATATTTTGTTCACTAATTTCCATTTTTGACCGAGAAAACTCATTAGTTTTTGCACGTTGACCGAGAGCACAAAATTCTGACTGTGATTCCTGACTGCGATTACTGTTCATCACGGTCAGATTTGTGATTTTGGGTCAGATTTGAGATTTTACATTGTTTTTGTTATTCTGCATATTTTTAGCCATTTTTGCATTCTGCAGTATTTTCATTCACTACATATTAGGATTTAACCTCATTTTAGTTTAGTCTAAGATTGTAAATTTCATTTTTAGTTTAGTTCCCCATTGAATCATGCATAACTCAATCATATACTCTTATTACTTCCTCGGATTGATATTCTGGTTCCCATTGTACTGCATTATTAATGTTTTAGGGGAACTTATTTGAAAGTGTTGAAACTGCGACAAAAATCTTCTTACTTTCAGTAAGCATGATATCATGCAATCTGTATGTGTGTGTGCTAGATTACAGGCTTGTCCAAAAGAATCTCATCTAACTGCAATAAAAAGAATATTAAAATATCTTAAAGAAACCACAGGATTTGGGTTATGGTATCCTTCTAGTGCTACACCTAGTTTAATAGGTTTTTCTTATGTTGATTATGGGGGTTGTAAGATTGATATAAAAAGTACTAGTGGAACCTGTCATCTATTAGGATCTTCCTTAGTATCCTGGCACTCTAAGAAACAAGTTTGTGTTGCTTTATCCACTACTGAGGCCGAATATATAGCGGCTAGAAATTGTTGTGCACAAATCTTTTGGATGAAGCAACAATTAAAAGATTATGATATCTTTCTTAGTGACATTCCTTTGAAATGTGATAATACAAATGCACTCTAGAACTAAGCACATTGAGATTAGGCACCATTTCATAAGAGATCATATTATTAAAGGAAATTGTAAATCTAAATACATAGACACAAAACATCAATTAGCGGATATATTCACTAAATCTCTTCCCAAAGACAAATTCTATGAACTTAGAAGAGATTTAGGCATACTAGAAATATCTTAACTTATTAAAACTAAAACAAAGTAAGAAAATAGGCATCATGAAATTGTGAATCTCATCCAGGGGGTGGAATCTCATGTAACGTCCCTAGAACACGAGATTGATATGCAATTTAACGATGATTCTCAATCTGATGAATTTTGAACTTTTTGTATTCATAAGATTAGTTCTTTTCAAATTCATCTTGTGTAATGTTTTTTTATATATATATATTTATTCATCAATTGATTTGTTAAGGGGGAGTCATTTATTTTCTAGCATTTATTGAGGGGGAGTTTTTGCTTTTGTTTATTGCTTCTCTTTTTGTTTATGATAAAAAAGGGGGAGAATATATTTAAAAGCCTGGTATGTTTAATATTTTTCTATGATAGTTGTGATAGAAAACAAGTTATTACAAAGAAGCTTTAAAGAAATTTTTTATCATCATCAAAAAGGGGGATATTGTTAAAAATGCAAGGATATGATGATTAAAGATTTTAATGATGATTCAAGAATAAAGGACTTCAAGATTAGAAGACTTATATTCATTTGAAATTACTTGTAAAAACTCTGTTTTATTATTTTGAGTCTATAAAAATGGAGTCCATGATAGCTAGCACTTAGTCTGTCCATAAAAGCTTCATTCTTATCAAGGTCGCACTAGAATAATCGATTATTGCTGATGATAATCGATTATCCTGGATAAAACTTTGGTTTTCTGAAAGTTGCACTGGAATAATCGATTATTGCTAATGATAATCGATTATCCTGGGTAAAACTTTAGTTTTCTAAAAGTGGCTCTGGAATAATCGATTATCACTTATGATAATCAATTATCTGTGGCAGTTATGGATCTGAATTTGAAATTGGCTCTAGAATAATTGATTATCACTCAGGATAATCGATTATCCTGGACAAACTTGGTTTTCTGATATTGGCTCTGTGATAATCGATTATCACTGATGATAATCGATTATCTGTGTTAGTTATGAATTGAAATTTTGAATTTTAGACCTAATTTTCAAAAATCCTCAAAATTGAAAGCCCTAAAACTCTATTTAAAGGACTCTCATGCTCTCTACAAAATACACGAACATTTTTCATACTAAAGTTTATAGTTGTGATTGCTGAGAGAACTTTGAGTAGGGAAGAAAAAGGGGATTTTGTAACCTAGTGTGGGCTAGAAGCGATAAGAATCACTAAGTGAGTTTCTTGGTGGATTGTGTGTTGTGCAGTCTCTAGGAAAAGTTGTCTTCATTCTTTGTGGCTTCAAAGGAGGTGTTCATCTCTTGTATGACTCAAGAGAAGTGTTTTCTAATCCTTATTACTTGTAATTTGTAATATGTTTGAACTATTATTTTAGTGACTGGGTTAATCCTCTTTTAGAGTGATTAACAACTGGACATAGTATCTTTTGATCCGAACCAGTATAAATTTCTTGTGTAATCTTCTTCCCTTATCTCTTTACTTTTTATATTATCGTTTAATCGGTAAAATCTTGCAAAAAGTTTTTAAAGGGATAATTTTTATAAAGAAACCAATTCACCCCCCCCCCTCTTGGTTTTGTCCTAAACGCAAACATTCTGCTACGCGATACCAACACAGAAGTGTAAAATGTGAAACCAATTATCCACATGATTAAATACAAGATTAATAGACTTATAGTCATGAAGAAGAACAATGTCACCACATGTAGTAGTAGTAACACAATCATCATTATGATCATTCTTTTTCTCCTTGCCCTTCTTGTCTTTGTTATCATTTTTCCACTTAAAACAATATTTATTTTAGTTTTTTTTTTCTTTTCTCTTATAATTGTAAGGACAATTTACTTAAATGTTGTGTTAATAATATAAGATAGAAAAAAGACCACATTATTTGACGGGTGGTAATAAAGTCACTGTCAAAATGATGTAATAATAGCGATGGTTATCTCAAAATTACAATTGACATTTTTTTTATAATTATTATTATATATGTAAAACCAAATTATTTAATGACGAATATTTTTTAACTATCGTTATATGTGTCATAGTTATTTACTTGTTGTTCCATGTGATATTATACAATTTAACTTCTTTTATTTCTCGTTTGCATTGTTATTATTCTCTCTTCTTTCTTCTTCTTCTCTCTTCTTTCTTCTTCTTCCTCTATCATTGATGTCATGCTCTTTTCATCACATTTCTCTCCTCCTCTCCCTCTCCGAGTCACATCCTCCTTCGTGGTAAAGGTCAGTGACGGACCTTCATACATTACAAGAAAATCATTAATTACCGACGAATATGTAGTCATCGGAAAATGAGTGATTATCGACGAAAATCACCAAGTGATTACCGACAAAAATTACTGACGGATATATCCGTCGATAAATTTACAATTAGTTATCGACGAATATATCTCTCGATAAATTAACAATTAGTTATCGACGGATTTACCGACGGAAATATCCGTCGATAAATATATAAATATATTTGTATTTATATATTTTATATCTATATATTTACAAAGATATACATTTACTTGTATATAAATATAATTTATTTGTAAGTTATTATTTGAAAATGGTAATAGCTTAGTGGTTGGATTATTAGTTTCCAATTCTAAGATACTTGGGTTCGAATCCTATCAGTGACAAGTCTAAGTGAAAATTCACTCAACAAATAATAATTCAAAATATAATAAATAAGAAATATTAAAAATAGTTTTCATTTTTTACCTTTCCATCTACTCTCACCCTTTTATATTATCTAACGGCAATATTGATTGATTAGTATTCAATTGTTTCTATAATTTCTACTTTCAAATTCATTTTTCTTTTCTCTCCCTCCCTCCTCATATTCCATAATTGAAATTAGATTGATTGTCCACCATGTTGGATTTTTTTCTTCTATGTGTTGGTAGTTTAGTTTGACAATATAAATGTACTTTTTTCTCATCTTTTCACACTATTTATTCTATTATTGTTTGTTATTTTGATTTTTGTAGAGGAATATTTGTTGTTTGAGAAAAAATATTTTTGTTTTTTTATAAATTTTTATAATTCTATAATTAGAAAAATAATAATTCAAGGTGTAATTAGATTCTTAAATTTTATTTTAGTTTTTTTTTTCTAGATATGAAGTATAAAAAAATAGATTCATTTTTCAAAAGTGATAAAAGAGATACTTGTAAAGATGAAAACCAAACAAATTCAACATCTTCTCTTATTTCAAAACATGATATTAATGATCCAATTATTCAGTTAGAATAACCTCTTTCTAAGATTCATAGAATTAAAACCAATGCAATGAATTTAATATTAATCCTTTGGAGCGTGACCTGGGAAAACATTGTTAGAATCGCGCAGCGGAATGTTTGCGTGAACAGACAAAAACCAAGAGGGGGGTGAATTGGTTTCTTAACAAAACTTAGGTTTTAAAAATTTTCCCCAAATTTTACCGATTAAAATACTGTGTAAACGCATGCTTCTACATTTACTTGTATGGATCTTATGTCCACGGGCTACGAATCATGCCCAATGCTCTTCCATTGATCTTCGAATTATTCATGCCATAATGAATAATGAACCTTTAGATTGGGGTGTTCTTGTCACAATGACCATGCTTAAAGCAAAACGTCATCCCACCTTCAAAATTCCATATGCCCTTCTTGTATCCCGTATTCTTGAATATAAAGGAGTGAATTTTGAAGGTGAGCAAGCAGTTAGAACAAACAACTTAAACCGCATGCTGGACAGCACATTGACTCAACTTCAAATGGTGCGAGTCAATGATATTTATGTTCACAAAGATGACGTTCTTAATCAAAGGGATGCTAATGACGATTCGATGAAGATATGCCTCCAGTCGCTGAGTTTCCCTCGACCAAATCCAAGATGCTTGGAACTTCCTCTACTCATCATGAACCAAGACAATCCATGGAAGATATGTTATCTGACATGAATCAGAGGATGCAATCATTCTTCAATCTTTCTGCTGTACAGCATGAGGAATTAATTCGCCGTATATCTGATGTAGATGAAAAAGTGTGTTGTTTAGAAAATAGATTTAATGCACACTTTAATGATGATGATAGTAAAGAATTTTAAATTTGTTGATTGTCTTCTTTTATGATGTACTGTATTAACACTTTTGAAATAAAATATGATGTTTCTTTAATGCTTTGATTGAGGGGGAGTCTTCTCCAACTTATGCATATTTTGAGGAGGAGCTCTTATGATTGTTATTGCAGAGTTCTTTTTTATTATAATCAAAATAGGGGGAGAAAAATTTAAAGCCTCTTATGAATTGCATTTAAAGCCTCTTATGAATTGCATTTAAATATTATCTGGTATGTTTGATGTGTTTGTTAGTATGACAGATAAAACAGGTTATTACAAGGGCTTTAAAAAGATAATTTTGATCATCATCAAAAAGGGGGAGATTGTTGAACATTCAAAGACTTGATGTTGCACTTGATGAACATGAAGATTGATGATTTTGATGATGATTCAAGAACTCAAAGACTTAGAGTATTGAAGACTTGTTTTGTAGTGTAATAACTCTGTTTTAATTAGATTGAGTCTGTAATTTTAGAGTTTGAGATAGCCGGTACATAGTCTGCAACTTAGAAGCTTCAAAAAGCCCAAATATATAATCCAGGCTCGGCTTTAATCGATTATATAGGGAAATAATCGATTAAAACAGTGAGAAAACCATTTTCTGTATAAACTCACTGCTTTAATTGATTAAAATTCAAAATAATCGATTATTACGTTTGATAATCATTTAAAACGTCTAATAATCGATTAAAACAGAGAGGTTTTGGGTTCTGTTGTTTTTGGCTCTGTTTTAATCGATTATAACTCCATTTAATCGATTATTTCAGTCTATTTTTGTCTTTAAATTTCAAATCAACCCTATTTTCGAAAATCCAATTACCAAGAACCCTAATTTCGAAATCCCCAATTTCTAAACCCTAATTTCCCTACTTAAACTCTTCTTTGGCACTCAGAAAAAGAAGAACAACCTTTTCCATACAAAAGTTAAGTGTTGGAGTGCCAGAGAACTGTTTGTTGCAAGGAAAGGGGGCTTTTGGAACCTGATGTGGGCTAGAAGCGATAAGAATCACTAAGTGGAGTTCTTAGTGGATTGTGTGTTGTGCCGTCTCTAGGGAAAGTTGTTCATCATCTCTTGTGGATTTCAAGAGAGGTGTTTTCGTATCTTTATCTTCTCAATTGTAATCTGTTTGTAACAACTTGTTTATAGTGACAGCGTTAATCCTCTGTTGAGTGCTTAGCAACTGGACGTAGGGTCTTTTGATCCGAACCAGTATAAATCTCCTGTGTAAGATTTCTATCCCTTCTCTATTTACATTTACACAATTTTTAATCGGTAAAATTTGGGGAAAATTTTGAAAACCTAATTTTTAATAAGAAACCAATTCACCCCCCTCTTGGTTTTTGTCCGACCACGCGAACATTCCGTTGCGCGATTCTAACAAGTGGTATCAGAGCTTTCTTTGATAGTCATTCAAATTTTCGAAAATGGCCGGACAAAATCAAACGTTTGCCGAATGTGCGTCTATCAACAGACCCCCACTTTTTGCGGGTCAAAATTATCCTTTTTGGAAGGTACGCATGCAAATATTTGTAGAGTCTGTTGATAGAGGCGTTTGGGACGCTATTTTAAATGGTCCATATATTCCTAAAGTAACTGAGAACGGTGTTGACGTTCCCAAATCTTTTTCTAGATGGACTGCCGAAGAAAGTAGAAAAGCACAATTTGATGTTAGGGCTAGAAATATAATTTCATCTCACTAGTACAAAAAACACTTTTAACATCGGACTTTTTACATCGGTTGTTAAAGAACCGATGTAGAAATTTTTTTAAAGCCTTTCCACATCGGTTCACATGGGAACCGATGTAGAAAGTACTTTCTACATCGGTTCCACCATGAACCGATGTGGAAAGTGCTTTCTACTCTGATTTAAAATAATTCTGATCGGTCATAAACTCATTCTGATCGATCATAACCAAAAAATGTGGATGTCGCTCGAGCGAGACAGTGTCGCTCACGCGAAAAACCACCCGAGAAGGCCAATTTTGTGCAGGTGGCGTCGCTCGAGCGAGACCAGTGTCGCTCAAGCGAAATACAACCCGAGAATGCCAATTTTGTGCAGGTCGCGTCGCTCGAGCGAGACAGTGTCGCTCACGCGAAAAACCACCCGAGAAGGCCAATTTTGTGCAGGTGGCGTCGCTCGAGCGAGACCAGTGTCGCTCAAGCGAAATACAACCCGAGAATGCCAATTTTGTGCAGGTCGCGTCGCTCGAGCGATATTATTGTCGCTTGAGCGAATGTTGACCTGCGTAAACGTCGATCAAAGTTAGCCGGATAATGTAACATGGGAGACCTCATGTTAGAATCGGATGTCGCTCGAGCGAGTATAGTGTCGCTCAAGCGAAATACAACCCGAGAAAGTGCTTTCTACTCTGATTTAAAATAATTCTGATCGGTCATAAACTCATTCTGATCGATCATCCAGTTTTGATCGGTCATAAAGCTATTCTGATCGGTCATCTGATATACTATTTCACTTTCTACATCGGTTCCCCCATGAACCGATGTGGAAAGTCTTAAAAAAAATAATAAGAAAAATTTTAGACAGCCCTAGACTCCACTCTTGCCCTTACAGACTTGACTCCCAGACCCAATTACAGACTCGACTCCCTCTGGAATTCTTCCCTTGCTCCTAGCCATTACCAAATTCATTCTCGCAGTAGCGAAAACCACCGTCTCCTTGCCCCTATCGCAGTAGCGAAAACCACTGTCTCTCCCATCTCCTTCCCCCAATCGAATCCCTAACCTCCGTTTCCCCAATCGAATCCCCAAGCAAAAACCACCCTTGCCGTGCACCAAGAACTGCGACGCGCCACCCTCGTCTTCACCTCTCTGAAACCCTCTAGGAGCTCCTCCTCATTGCACCTGCGCACCTTCGATCTCGTCGCGAACCAGAGGTGATTCGGACCAGGTCCGTGGGTCTATCCTATTGGCTTCTCATCCTTGTTTTGTCAATTACCTTTATGCATTTTCCTTGATTCTGGATTGTTTTGTTTGGTCGTGGACTGATTCTGCCTGGGTTTAATGTATGTAGACATGTTTATTCTGGGTTTTGTATTATTATTTCCGTTTAGTTTGACTTGAATATGTGATTTTCACTTGGTTATTCTCGTGGGGTTGAGATTGGTGTTATTCTCTTGTTTTTCATTTGGGTTTGTTTCTTATGTTGTTGATTTAGGTTTGTTCTTTGTGTTGTTTGTTTTGTTCCTGGAGTTTTACTGTTGTTCCAGTACTATTTCAGTTTGGATTATAGTTTGAGTTGTTTAAGTTTGTTGCCTCTGAATAGAGGTAATTCCATTTTCACACTAAGCAAAGACGTCATGTAGTTATAGATATGGATCGGAGTTGGATAAATGCCAAACGTATAGAAGAAGAATATGAATTAGGGGTTGAAGAGTTCTTAGAGTTTGCACAGAGAAATGTGGGTAACAATAGAGGTCTCTTTTATTGTCCTTGTGTGAAGTGCTTAAATTTAAGACAACTAAGTGTGAAGGATATAAGAGAGCATCTCCTTTGTGATGGATTTTGCAAGAGTTACACTAAGTGGATTTGGCATGGGGAAGTAGTAGATTTCCCAATGGCTTCAGAGACAACTGAAATCCAGAAAGAAACCAATGATCGACTAGAGGATTTGATACGTGATATCGGTGAAGAGCCATTTGAAAAAGGATATGTATTCGAAGAACTATGCGAAGATAGTAAGAAGCCTCTCGTATATAGGATGTTCTAAGTTCACACGGTTGTCGGCAGTGTTAAAATTATTTAACTTAAAGGCCAAAAATGGGTGGACGGATAAAAGTTTTACAGAGTTGCTACAATTATTAATGGAAATGCTTCCGAAGGGAATACACTTCCAAGCCGTACTTATGAAGCAAAGAAAGTAATATGTCCGATGGGTATGGAGTATAAGAAGATACATGCATGCCGTAATGATTGCATCCTGTACAGGAAGGAGTTTGGAAGTTTGCATAATTGTCCTGTTTGTGGTACATCACGGTTTAAAGTCAAGGATGGAGAAGATAATTGTGATAAGACAATTTCATCAGGAACCCCTGTCAAAGTAGTGTGGTATCTTCCAATAATTCCAAGGTTTAAGCGGCTATTTGCTAATGCCAAAGATGCAAAGAGCTTAACGTGGCATGTAGATGAAAGACACTGTGATGGGAAGATACGACATCCAGCTGATTCTCTGCAATGGAAAAAAATTGATGACATATTTCCAGAATTTGGTCAAGAGGGGAGAAACCTTAGACTAGCACTTGCTACAGATGGGATGAATCCTTATGGCAATTTAAGTAGTATACATAGTTCATGGCCTGTTTTGTTAGTAATTTACAACTTGTCTCCTCGATTGTGCATGAAACGCAAGTTTGTAATGTTGTCGATGATGATTTCTGGCCCCAAACAACCAGGAAATGACATTGATGTTTATTTACGACCTTTGATTGAAGACTTAAAACTTCTTTGGGAAGAGGGTGTTGAGGTATTTGATGCATATCGTAATGAATACTTTAAATTGCAAGCTTTGCTTTTTTGTACGATAAATGACTTCCCTGCTTATGGAAATCTAAGTGGATACAGTGTCAAAGGACATAATGCATGCCCTATTTGTATGGAAGAAACGTGTTATCATCAACTCGAAACATGGGAAGAAGACGAGTGTACCTAGGACATAGAAGATTTCTACCAGTTAATCATCCATATCGGAGGTTGAAGAAGGCTTATAATGGCTTTCAAGAGAGTTAAATCGCTCCTAACCCTAAAACAGGAGAGCAAGTGTATTCGAAGGTGAAAGACATTCATTGTTTGTTTGGAAAGACCCAAACAGTTTCCCATGAAAAGGAAAAATGGAAGAAAAAATCCATATTTTTTTAGCTTCCTTATTGGTCTAGTCTAGATGTAAGGCACAATATTGATGTTATGCATGTAGAAAAGAATGTGTGTGACAGTCTTATTGGAACCCTCCTCAATATTCAAGGAAAGACCAAAGATGGCTTGAACTCTCGGTTAGATATGCTTCATATGAACATAAGACAGGAATTAGGTCCCCAATCACGTGGTAAGCGGACTTATTTGCCTCCAGCTTGTTATACTTTGTCTAAGAAGGAGAAAAAAGCCTCTGTGAATGTCTTAAAGGTATCAAAGTGCCTCGGGGTTTTTGCTCGAATATTAAACGGCTAGTGTCAATGAAAGACTTGAAGTTAGTTGGATTAAAGTCCCATGACTGTCATGTATTAATGCAACATCTTTTACCAGTTGCTATTCGGGACATTTTGCCAAAGAAGGTTAGACATGTTATAACGCAGCTGTGTTTTTTCTTTAATGCTGTTTGTAATAAAGTACTCGACCTTCAGACTTTGGATAACCTAGAAGTTGAAGCTGTGTTGATATTATGCAAATTGGAGATGTTTTTCCCCCCTTCATTTTTTGACATAATGGTGCATTTAATTGTTCATATTGTTAGAGAGATTAAGTTATGTGGCCCTGTGTATCTAAGGTGGATGTATCCAATTGAGCGTTATATGAAAATCTTGAAAGGATATGTTAAAAACCCATCAAGGCCTGAAGCATCCATTGTTGAAAGATACATTGCAGAAGAAGCAATTGAGTTCTGCATGCATTATCTTTCGAAGTAAGTCCTATAGGGATTCCAACGTTTCGTCATGATGGAAGACAATTTGGGAAGGGAACCCGAGGTGTTAAAGGTAGAAACATGAGTCGAGAAGAAGTTTTACAAGCGCATTTGTACATCTTGAATAACATCGATGAAGTTCAGCCTTTCTTATCTACTCACAAAGAAATGATCAAGCAAAGATATCCAAGGATGAATGAAAAATGGTTGTTGAATGAACACAATAAAAATTTCTTGAAGTGGTTTGAAGAACAGATCGTTACAATTGATGATGCATCTGAAACTTTGAAATGGTTAGCTCATGGCCCAAACTTTGATGTCATAACATGGAGTGGATATGATGTAAACGGTTATTCCTTTTATACTAAGCTTCAAGATGAAAAGAGTACAATGCAAAACAGTGGTGTGATGGTAGTTGCTGAATCAATGCACTTTGCTACTTCAAAAGATAATTCTCCTGTAATGGCATCCCTTTCTTATTATGGAGTAATTCAAGATATTTGGGAGGTTGACTACACCAAATTTAGAATTGCTGTATTCAAGTGCAATTGGGTTGACAGTAACAATGGTGTTTTGGTGGATGAATTAGGGTTTACATTGGTTAACCTGAATAAGCTTAGTTATAAAGACGAACCTTTTATTATGGCAACTCAAGCAAAACAAGTCTTTTATATCTCCGATCCAGTTAATAGTAGTTGGTCAATAATGGTTCAAGGGAAACCCATGTCTGGTAGTGATGACCTTGAAGATTTACAACTTCAACAGTTTACTAGTCCATCTTCAGCATCACACTTTTTACCTTCTAATGATGACAATGAAGAAGATGATGTATATGCCACCCGATTTGATCATGAAGAAGGAATATGGGAAAATTGTTAAACAATAGGTATATTATGGTTTTTACACTATTACTTACTTTGCATGTCTTTGTATTAGTTACTTTGTATTCTAACTCATTTATTTGTCTTATTTGGCAGGAATATGGCCGATTCTAGTAGGTCCGCGAAGAAGGGGAGACGTGCAACACGACTTAGTGAGTTGACACTAAGTTGAAATGCTGATGAGAGGTTACCGATTGAGTTTGATGACTCGACCGTAAATGCTATTGGGCCTCACGCAACAAAGTTTAGAAGTTATGTTGCACTTCGGGCCGCAGACAAAGTGAGCATAATAAAGAAGGATTGGGATGATGTGGAGATGCGTGTGAAGGAACAAATTTGGCAAAGCATCTTGGTACGAATTTTTTTCTATTAAATTTACTTGTATTGTTAATTCTTGTAGGATTCACTGACCTTGTATTATTTTTTGTAGCTCACTTATAATGTTCCGAATACTGAAGGGCTAAGGAGGAAGTGGATATCATTCGCTGGTGAGCGTTGGAGGGCCTTCAAGACCCAATTGACTTCCACCTACGTGTTTGGAAGCAAGAAAGGAGTGTCTCCTTGTGAGCAATATTCCTTTCTAGACACTGAGACATGGGATAAGTTTGTTGAGAGCCGTATTGATCCTTCTTTTAAGGTTCGTGTGCTTTAACTTGCCTGCTTTTAACTTGCCTGCTTTTAACAGCACCTTACCCTGCTTTTAACTCGCACAAAACGCATATAACTAAATGGATAATACTATTTTAGTATGTTACATGTTTTATCAGCAATTGTCACAAAATGCATTGGCCTTTTATATATGTAATTCTCTGCACCTTACACTGCAGTTAAATCAACCTCGGATTTAATTTAACATTGCTATGTGTTTAGTTGGTATGAATTCACCGATGAAATACCAGCAGTTTTTTCGATATATAGGTAGAAGGAAAATCATATGCTTGGTAATTAGACTCATTAGTTCAAGAAATACCAGCAGTTTTTCACCGATGAATTCACCGATGAAATACCAGCAGTTTTTAACTGACCGTTTCTTTGAATGTATCTTTATTAGGAGAAACGACAAAAGGCAAAAACAATTCAACAAAAAAATGTATATCCTCACAAGCTATCCCGAGGGGGTTACCAGCTACTTGAGAGGAAGCTGATAGAAGAGAAGCGTAAAGCTTCTCAAGAAGCCTCTCAAAGTGACCCCTCAGGTGTGACTTCACCTCCATCACCTCCTTCTCGTCATGAGAAGTGGAAGAAGGCACGACAGAGCAAGAAAGGTGACTATACTACAGATGAGAGTCGTGTTGTGGGACGAGAAAATTGTAAGTAGTTATTTAAAAAATTGTTCAAAATGAGATAGAATTATATATTGTGTCTTCTCTAATCAATTACATTTTCTTTGTAGGATGAATTATTAGAGCAAAGTTCACAAGGAACCTTTACCCCTAGTGGACGACAAGATATATTATCCATCGCTATTGGACGACCGAGCATCCAGGTCATGTGCGGGCAGTTGGATGGGGGATTGACATCCGACAATATTTTGGCACTCCTAAACCTTCCACAAAAAGTGTGGTCACTAGAGATGAGTTGCGAGGCCATCGGGGATGAAATTAGGGAAGAGCTTCGGGCGGAGCTAAGGCGAGGAACTTGTCTCCTTAGGCTTATCTCGGGGGAACACAGGAGGGGGTCAACAATGTGTTCCCGTAGCTTCTCGCCCGAGGAACGTGTTAGCACCAAAGGGAGTTGTGCACGGGTTGACGTTCTTGATGATGAGTCAACTCCACTTGGTGAAGACACTCCTAGGCCTCTATGCAAGTTCTTCACAAATGAAGACTTACTAGTGGCATATGGTACTGTGCATACATTGGGGCCACTTATACACGGGGTAGAAATGACGGATTCCTTTCTTCGTGTTGCGGTTGAACGGGTGGAAGTTTCTGAAGCTCCTGTTCCTGTTCCATCCGACGAGGTTAGAACAGTGGGGGAGGCTCCCGATCATTTCATTCAGTGGCCTAGAGCACTTATCCAGTTTCCTACCGATCAGGTATTATATGTTTTCTTTAATAATTTGATACATGTTTATAATTTTATTATTTTATCATAAATTTTAATTTAATTCCTTGATGTGTATAGGACATTTGTGCCCAGCAGAAAGGAAAGGAGAAGGGGAAGGAGAAAGAGAAAGAGAAAGTTCAAGAGGAACTGGACTTAGATCCGATACAAAGGTTATGCCTCTTAGCTTATAGGCTAGGAAAGCATATACCTTTACGAGATCCGAGATGGACCCTCATGTGATTGGGAATCCGCAGCCCATCACGTTGTACTTGAGTCGAAGGACATTATGGATGTTGTTTTGAGTGAAGACATGATTTGCGTCACAATTCTCCAAGTCTCGGTTAATGTAAGTCTTATGTTTTTATTTAAGTCAATTGGTTGTATGCCCTATTAGAACTTGTCTAAAATGCAATTAACATGATATTTTCAATTTCTAGTTACCTCAACAAAGTCATTGCGGAAAAGGGAGTAGAAGATGTCTATGGATTCATTGATCCTGTCCACATTCAGAGTTTGGGGAACAAACCAAATACTATTCAAGCATACATTCAAAAGAGATTTTGTGAAGGATCAAAGGAAGTTTATCTCGCACCATATCATTATGGGTAAGTTTTTTTAAATTACTTACTTTCAAACTTTGAATCTCTTAAGAATTGCTAATTGAGCGACATTTTTTGTAGGTCTCATCGGCAACTGTTTATCCTTTGGCCTAAACGTAATGAGACTATTTTTTTATGCTCTTTATGGAATAAACCCAAAAAGGAAATTAAACAGATTATTGATGTGTAAGTATACTAACACCCTTATATATGAATCTGTCTTTGTGACTAATTAAATACTCTAGGTCCGGTTCATGACAGATTAAATAACCGTAAAGATCTCGTGCTTCACTCCTTTGAGCTAAATAGTATCCAGATTTTACTTTTTATATTCATAAGTAAGTACTTCATAATAATTGTGCTTCATTCCCAAATCCCGATCCACACAACATTCAATTGTTTAAGATAAGTATACTAACACCCTTGTATAATATTTCATTCATTTCATTTTAAGTTCCACATGTCTTAATATGAAGTATTTTCCATTTAATCTTTTGTAGGTGTATAGAAGCATACTCGAGTCATGGAGGGTAAGCCTAAAAAGAAACCCACATGGATACTTCCACGTGTAAGGACATTATCTTTTAAATTCTTAACTTTAATTTACTCATTTTCTCGTATTTAATGTTTTTTTTCTTATAGTGTAATAAGCAAAAAGGAAGTTGGGAGTGCGGATATTATGTGATGAGACATATGTTAACAATCATCACAAGCAAATATCACAGATTCATGGAATTTGGTATGTGTTATGACTATATCTATGTCATTGACATATATTTGCCTACTTCGCTTATCCGAAATGTTTTTTTTGTTTGTAGATATTCGATGATGGTCATCCAATAAGTGAAGCAGTAGATTGATGACATTAGACAAATTTGGGCAGATTTTGTTATTAAGAACTATAGTCGTGATTGAATTTAATTGTGAAACATTAGGACTGCTAGTTTCTTTGTATATATAAACTTAGAATACAATACATGTTTATTGTTTTTGTTGATACAATACAATGTAGATATATAATATACATTATGTTTACTTGTGTGTTAATGCATGTCCTCTATATATAGATTAACATTCTGAGTAGCTGTAAATATTTAAAATGTTGTACAGGTTCTGAAAAATCAAAAACTAAAATTCGTATATAAAAAAAAATATGGCTTTCCACATCGGTTATGGCCATAACCGATGTAGAAAGTGATTTTTAATACTTTCCACATCGGTTCTAGGCCATAACCGATGTAGAAAGTCTGACTTTCCACATCGGTTATAGCTATAACCGATGTGGAAAGTCAGACTTTCTACATCGGTTATGACCTAGAACCGATGTGGAAAGTCAGACTTTCTACATCGGTTCTTAACCGATGTTAAAACTCACCAACTTTCTACATCGGTTGTATCTACATCGGTTCTAGAACCGATGTAGAAAGCTGTTAAGAACCGATGTTAAAAGTGTTTTCTGTACTAGTGTCTGCCCTAACCCTTGACGAGTTTTATAGAATTTCAGTTTGTAAAAGTGCACAGGAAATGTGGGAAATGCTAAGGTTGACCCACGGAGGAACTGACGACGTCAAAAGAGCACGTAAAAATTCTTTAATCCAAGAATACGAGATGTTCCGGATGCAACCAGGCGAAACGATATTTGACGTACAAAAACGTTTCACTCATATCGTGAACCATCTCACCGGACTAGGTAAAATTTTTTACGTTGATGAATTAAATGTTACAATTTTGAAATCTCTGCATAGGAAATGACAACCTAAGGTGACGGCCATCTCGGAGTCACAAAATCTTGCCACAATGTCCATGGCGGCGTTATTTGGAAAGCTTAGAGAACATGAGCTTGATCTTGGAAGGCTAAATGAGGAAGAAGGTCAATACCAAAAGAAGAACCTAGCCTTCAAAACTGAGATTTCTAAAGGTAAACATAAAAAGGAAGAAGAAGAAGACTCGGAAAATGATGAAGAAGAGTTGAGTCTTTTTATAAGAAAGTTCACCAAGTTCATGAAATCAAAAGGAAGACATCCTTTCAAAGGTAAGGGAAAGGTAAAAGAAAATACTTCCGTAAATATAAAATGTTATGGTTGTGGTGAAGCAGGGCATGTAAAGACCGAATGCCCAAACAAGAAAAACGATGAAAACAAGGGCAAGAAGCAATTCAAGAAGAAAGCCTATATTGCTTGGGACGACAGTGATTCAAGTTCGGAATCAAGCGACTCGGAAATAGAAGCAAACATTTGCTTAATGGCAAATGACAACATATCTTCGGATTTTGAGGTTAGTGATTCCGATTCATCTTCTAGTGATGAAAATGACCATGATGAATTGCAAAATTCTTACAATGAATTATTTATTGCCTTTAAGAATTTGAAAGATGAATATAAAGTTGTAAAGAAAAATCTAAGAAGATCGGAAAAGGAAAATGAGTCCTTAAAATTGAAAATTGCATGTTTAGAAGAAAAGGAGGTAGCTAATACGAAAATTGTATGTTTAGATGAGGATAAGAATTTAGCTTGTGAAACTTGTAAAGAGCATGAATATGACATAGATATCCTTAATCATCTACTTGATAAAGCCGAAATGGAAATAAGTAATCTTAAGAAGGATAAAGCCGATTTTGCACAAAATAATGTAAATCAACGAGTTCCTTTGAAAAAGGGTAAAACTAAAAAGAAAAGAGTATGGGTAGAAAAAGGATCTAGAGCATGTTTGGTAAATAATGCATCTTTTTCCATAGCTACATCAAAATCATGTTTTTATTGCATGAAACAAGGTCATACCTCAAATAGATGTAAAATTAAACATTTTGGTGTTCCTAAAGGTAAATACATTTGGGTTCCAATTGTTAAATAATTTTGTTTGTCTCTAACCCCAAGGACCCAAAAGTTATGGGGACCTAAGTTTACTATGTTCTTGTTTTGTAGGAAACTTCCAAATCAAAGAAGTCTATGTGGTATCTTGATAGTGGATGCTCAAAACATATGACTGGAGATAAATCGAAATTTGTGAGTTTCAAAGCCAAAGAACAAGGATATGTGACTTATGGGGATAACAACAAAGGGAAGATCCTTGGAATTGGAAACATTGGTGGTGCAAACGCTTTGGAGATCAAGGATGTGCTACTTGTTGATGGACTTAAGCATAATCTCCTTAGTATAAGTCAATTATGTGACAAAGGCTTCAAGGTAATTTTTGAAAGTAAATTTTGCACCATTCACTTGATAGATTCCGAAAATGTAGCATTGAAAGGAATTAGGCATAACAACATATATTTGATTGATTTGGATTGTTTGCATGAGTCAAGTATAACATGTTTAGTTGCTAAGGAAGAGAATCCTTGGTTGTGGCATAAGAGAGCGGCTCATATAAATATGCATCATTTGAACAAATTGATCTCAAAAGAATTAGTTATTGGATTGCCTAAGTTAAAATTTGAAAAAGATAGATTATGTGATGCATGCCAAAAGGGTAAACAAGTAAAATCATCATTTAAATCAAAGAATGTTATTTCCACTTCAAAACCCCTAGAATTATTACATTTAGACTTATTTGGACCTTCTAGGATAAAAAGCTTTGGTGGAAATTATTATGGACTTGTAATTGTTGATGATTACTCTAGATATACTTGGACATTTTTCCTAACTATGAAAAGTGAAGCTTTTAAGGTCTTTAGAAAGTTTGCTAAACAAATTCAAAATGAGAAAGACCTAAGAATTAAAGTTTTAAGAAGTGACCATGGTGGTGAGTTTCAAAATGAAAAGTTTGAGAATTATTGTGAAGAAAATGGAATATTACATAACTTTTCTGCTCCTAGGACTCCCCAACAAAATGGTGTAGTTGAAAGGAAAAATAGGTCATTAGAGGAACTTGCTAGGACTATGTTAAATGAATCTAATGTTCCTAAATATTTTTGGGCTGATGCAGTTAGTACTGCTTGTTATGTTTTGAATAGAATGCTCATTTGGTATATTATTAAATCTACTCCATATGAATTGTTTAATGGTAGAAAGCCTAATGTTGCCCATTTGAAAATTTTTGGATGTAAATGTTTTGTGCTAAATAATGGAAAGGACAATCTAGGAAAATTTGATTCAAAAGCCGATGAAGGCATTTTTCTAGGATATTCAATAAATAGCAAGGCATATAGAGTATTTAATGGGAGAACGTTAAATATAGAAGAATCTATACATGTTACCTTTGATGAGATTGTAGACCTTGGGGGAAATCCTCTTGAGTCAAATAAAGAACTTGCAGGTGATGATGAGTATATAAGAGAAGCCCTTGATGAAGTATACTTGGAAAATAATGAGCCTTCTCAAACTCCTGAATTAGCAAAAGAATGGCAATCACCTAGAGGACTCTCAATGGACAACATCATAGGTGACATCTCAAAAGGGGTAAGAACTAGAAATATGACAAATTTGTGTATGTCTGTTGCTTTTGTGTCACAGATTAAACCTAAAAACATTGAGGAAGCACTTAAAGATGATCAATGGTGCATAGCCATGCAAGAAGAACTTAACCAATTTGAAAGGAATCAAGTCTGGGAATTAATCCCAAGAGAAGAGTCACATCAAGTTATTGGAACTAAATGGGTATTCAGAAATAAGCTTGATGAAGATGGAAACATAACAAAGAATAAAGCCGGACTTGTTGCAAAAGGCTATTGTCGGGAGGAAGGTATAGATTATGATGAAACTTATGCTCCTGTTGCCAGGTTAGAAGCTATACGCCTACTTCTTGCTTATGCATCTATGATGAAATTTAAACTATATCAAATGGATGTAAAGAGTGCATTTTTAAATGGTTTTATTAAAGAAGAAGTGTATGTAGAGCAACCCCTGGATTTGAAGATTTTAATTATCCTAATCATATTTTCAAATTAAAGAAAGCTTTATATGGGTTGAAACAAGCTCCTAGATCTTGGTATGAAAGATTAAGTAGTTTCCTAACTCGCAAATGATTTTTCAAGAGGAAAAATTGATTTTACACTCGTTTATAAAGAAAGTTAAAGAACATATCTTATTGGTCCAGGTATATGTTGATGATATAATTTTTGGATCAACTGATAATTCGTTATGTGTAGAATTTGCTAAGATAATGCAGGGAGAGTTTGAAATGTCTATGATGGGAGAATTGACATTCTTCCTTGGACTACAAATCAAGCAACTTAAAGATGGCATTTTCATCTCTCAAACCAAGTACTGCAAAGAGATCCTCAAAAAGTTTGGTATGGACACCTCAAAGGAAGCTAACACACCCATGGGAACTTTATGCTATCTAGACAAGGATGAATCAGGTTTGGAAGTTAATCAAACTATGTATAGAGGTATGATAGGATCACTATTATACTTAACTGCAAGTAGACCTGATATTATGCATTCTGTCCGTGTGTGTGCTAGATTTCAGGCTTGTCCTAAAGAATCTCATCTAATTGCAATAAAACATATTTTAAAATATTTAAAAGGAACTACCGATTTTGGTTTGTGGTATCCGTCTGATGCTTGTATGAGTTTAATAGGATATTCTGATGCTGATTATGGTGGCTGTAAAATTGATAGAAAAAGCACTAGTGGAACATGTCATTTGTTAGGTTCATCCTTAATATCTTGGCATTCTAAGAAACAGGCATGTGTTGCTTTATCTACCACTCGAAGCTGAATATATTGCAGCTGGTAGTTGTTGTGCTCAAATTCCGTGGATGAAACAACAGCTTAGAAGATTATAATATCTTTTTAGATGACATACCCTTGATGTGTGATAATACGAGTGCAATTAACTTAACTAAGAATCCAAGTAATGCACTCTAGGACTAAACATATAGAAATAAGACATCACTTTTTAAGAGATCATATCAGCAAAGGAAACTGTAAAATAGAGTATGTAGATACCAAACGTCAATTAGCAGATATATTTACTAAGCCTCTACCCAAGGATAGATTCTCTGATCTTAGAAGAGACTTAGGGATATTAGAAATAGCTTAAATTCTGCTTAATCTGACTGTTTTTGGATGATTATAATGTTATAATTCATGGGTTAGGATGTTCATAGGCTATCATGTGTTAAAACACTCAAAACAGGGCATTCCTCTCTGGAATAATCGATTACTGGGAATTATAATCGATTATTTTCATTCAAAACATCCAAAACAGGGTATTTGCCTCTGGAATAATCGATTATTTCGCAAAATAATCGATTAAAACCAGTTGATAATCGATTATCAGCTGAAAATAATCGATTAAATGTAACTGATACTGGTTTAATCGATTATTCTGAATTTTAATCGATTAAACCCGACCAGTTTTGCCTTCTAGCCGTTGCCAACGGATCTTTTGGCCTTTATTCTCTTCTATATGAACGTTGGACATGATTTTACTATATATAGAGACCTCTAGTTCACTTCTACTCACTTCTAACTCTTGAAATCAAGCTTTCTTGCCTTATTATACTCTCTTTCACCTTATTCCATCACTTGTCCTTCTAGATTTTCTTGATATTCATCTACTATTTCAAATGGCCTCATCTTCTCGCTCTAAGATCCCAACTAGAAGAAGATCTGCACGCTCCTCTCATCCCCGTCCTAATTCTGTAGAAGGATGGATCTCTGATGCAGATGGCCAACAAGAATTTCTAACCTACTGGAAGGAAAAGGCTATTATTTCTCCCAAATTTCTTATAGGAGAGCAATTCATTCATAGGGGATTCAATTTTCCTAATCTTCTTGAAATTCAAGGAGTTCTCCCGTTTATCCAAATGCAAGGTATGTACTATCCTGACTTGGTTAGGGTATTCTACTCTAGATTCAAATTTAGATTGCTACATCCCGTGTAAAAGGGGTTACAATAATTCTTGATGATGATATTTGGGAGAATGTTGCTCACTTTCCAATTAGAGAAGATGTTATTAATGTATATGGTGAGCTAGATGACTTTGACAGGTTCCTAGCTTATCGCTCTTTTCTGCGGAATCCCTCAATGGAAATTGGACGTATCCTTCATGCTGGACCTTTAAAGAAGGAAGAACGCATGCTTCTACATTTACTTGTATGGATCTTATGTCCCCGGGCTACGAATCATGCCCAATGCTCTTCCATTGATCTTCGAATTATTCATGCCATAATGAATAATGAACCTTTAGATTGGGGTGTTCTTGTCACAATGACCATGCTTAAAGCAAAACGTCATCCCACCTTCAAAATTCCATATGCCCTTCTTGTATCCCGTATTCTTGAATATAAAGGAGTGAATGTTGAAGGTGAGCAAGCAGTTAGAACAAACAACTTAAACCGCATGCTGGACAGCACATTGACTCAACTTCAAATGGTGCGAGTCAATGATATTTATGTTCACAAAGATGATGTTCTTAATCAAAGGGATGCTAATGACGATTCTGATGAAGATATGCCTCCAGCTGCTGAGTTTCCCTCTGACCAAATCCAAGATGCTGGAACTTCCTCTACTCATCATGAACCAAGACAATACATGGAAGATATGTTATCTGACATGAATCAGAGGATGCAATCATTCTTCAATCTTTCTGGTGTACGGCATGAGGAATTAATTCGTCGTATATCTGATGTAGATGAAAAAGTGTGTCGTTTAGAAAATAGATTTAATGCACACTTTAATGATGATGATAGTGAAGAATTTTAAATTTGTTGATTGTCTTCTTTTATGATATACTGTATTAACACTTTTGAAATAAAATATGATGTTTCTTTAATGCTTTGATTGAGGGGGAGTCTTCTCCAACTTATGCATATTTTGAGGGGGAGCTCTTATGATTGTTATTGCAGAGTTCTTTTTTATTATAATCAAAATAGGGGGAGAAAAATTTAAAGTCTCTTATGAATTGCATTTAAAGCCTCTTATGAATTGCATTTAAATATTATCTGGTATGTTTGATGTGTTTGTTAGTATGACAGATAAAACAGGTTATTACAAGGGCTTTAAAAAGATAAATTTTGATCATCATCAAAAAGGGGGAGATTGTTGAACATTCAAAGACTTGATGTTGCACTTGATGAACATGAAGATTGATGATTTTGATGATGATTCAAGAACTCAAAGACTTAGAGTATTGAAGACTTGTTTTGTAGTGTAATAACTCTGTTTTAATTAGATTGAGTCTGTAATTTTAGAGTTTGAGATAGCCGGTACATAGTCTGCAACTTAGAAGCTTCAAAAAGCCCAAATATATCATCCAGGCTCGGCTTTAATCGATTATATAGGGAAATAATCGATTAAAACAGTGAGAAAACCATTTTCTGTATAAACTCATTGCTTTAATCGATTAAAATTCAAAATAATCGATTATTATGTCTGATAATAGATTAAAACGTCCAATAATCGATTAAAACAGAGAGGTTTTGGGTTCTGTTGTTTTTGGATATGTTTTAATCGATTATAACTCCATTTAATCGATTATTTCAGTCTGTTTTTGTTTTTAAATTTCAAATCAACCCTATTTTCGAAAATCCAATTACCAAGAACCCTAATTTCGAAATCCCCAATTTCTAAACCCTAATTTCCCTACTTAAACTCTTCTTTGGCACTCAGAAAAAGAAGAACAACCTTTTCCATACAAAAGTTAAGTGTTGTGAGTGCCAGAGAACTGTTTGTTGCAAGGAAAGGGGGCTTTTGGAACCTGGTGTGGGCTAGAAGCGATAAGAATCACTAAGTGGAGTTCTTAGTGGATTGTGTGTTGTGCCGTCTCTAGGGAAAGTTGTTCATCATCTCTTGTGGATTTCAAGAGAGGTGTTTTCGTATCTTTATCTTCTCAATTGTAATCTGTTTGTAACAACTTGTTTATAGTGACAGCGTTAATCCTCTGTTGAGTGATTAGCAACTGGACGTAGGGTCTTTTGATCCGAACCAGTATAAATCTCCTGTGTAAGATTTCTATCCCTTCTCTATTTACATTTACACAGTTTTTAATCGGTAAAATTTGGGGAAAATTTTGAAAACCTAATTTTTAATAAGAAACCAATTCACCCCCCTCTTGGTTTTTGTCCGACCACGCGAACATTCCGCTGCGCGATTCTAACACCTTGCATTTGGATGAAAGGGAGAACTCCTTGAATTTCAAGAAGATTAGGAAAAGTGAATCCCCTATTAATGAATTGATTACCAATAAGGAATTTGGGAGTGATAATACCTCGTTCCTTCCAAAAATTTAGAATTCTTGTCGGCCCTCAGCGTCAGAGATCCATCCTTCTACAGAATTAGGACGGGGATGAGATGAAGGTGCAGATCTTCGTCTGGTGGGAATTTTAGCACGAGAAGATGAGGCCATTGTAAACTTTAGAGGAGTAACAAGAAAGATTAGGAAGACATGTGATGCTAGAAGAAGGCAAGAATGATAGAATGAGGCAAGAAAGCTTGAATTCAAGAGTTAGAAGTGAGTAGAAGTGAAATGGAGGTCCCTATTTATAACCAAGCACCTCCAACGATCATATGGGAGTGAAGAAGGGCCAAGAGAGCCGTTGGAAACAGCTAGAAAGTGAAACCAGCCAGGTTTAATCGATTAAAGCTGGAATTAATCGATTAAACCGGTAACAGACCCATTTAATCGATTAATTCAAGCAGTTAATCGATTAACACTGTATTTAATAGATTATCTGATGAGTTAATCGATTAATCCAGTGAGAAATGTCATGTTTTGGATGTTTTAGGTGCAAATAATCGATTATAACTTCAAATAATCGATTATTCCAGAGAGTTCATCAAATTTTGGAGGTTTAGACACATGATAATCTATTAACATCCTACATAATGAATTATAACATTACAACCATCCAAAAACTGTTTAATTAAGCAGAATTTAAGCTATTTCTAATATCCCTAAGTCTCTTCTAAGATCATAGAATCTATCCTTGGGAAAAGGCTTAGTAAAAATATCTGCTAATTGATGTTTTGTATCAACATACTCAATTTTACAATTTCCTTTACTTATATAATCTCTCAAGAAATGATGTCTAATTTCTATATGTTTGGTCCTAGAGTGCATTACTGGATTCTTAGTAAGATTGATTGCACTCGTATTATCACACATCAAAGGAATGTCATTTAGAAATATACTATAATCTTCTAGTTGTTGTTTCATCCACAAAATTTGATCACAAAAATTATCAGCTGCAATATATTCAGCTTCAGTGGTGGATAAAGCAACACATGCATGTTTCTTAGAATGCCAAGATACTAATGATGATCCTAATAAATGACATGTCCCACTAGTACTCTTTCTATCTATTTTGCATCCACCATAATCAGTATCAGAATAACCTATTAAACTAGTACAAGCTTTAGATGGATACCATAAACCAAAACCAGTAGTTCCTTTTAAAAATTTTAAAATACGTTTTACTGCAGTTAGGTGAGATTCTTTTGGACATGCCTAAAATCTAGCACACACACATACAGAATGCATAATATCAGGTCTACTTGCAGTTAAGTATAACAGTGAACCTATCATACCTCTATACATAGATTGATTAATTTCCAAACCTAATTCATCCTTGTCTAAATAGCATGAAGTTCCCATGGGTGTGTTAGCTTCCTTTGAAGTGTCCATTCCAAACTTTTTGAGTATCTCTGTGCAGTATTTGGTTTGAGAGACAAAAATGCCATCTTTAAGTTGCTTGATTTGAAGTCCAAGGAAGAATGTTAATTCTCCTATCATAGACATTTCAAACTCTCCCTGCATTATCTTAGCAAATTTTACACACAAAGAATTATCAGTTGATCCAAAAATAATATTATTAACATATACTTGGACCAATAAGATATGTTCTTTTACTTTCTTTATAAACAAAGTAAAATCAATTTTTCCTCTAGAAAAATCATTTGAAGTTAGAAAACTACTAAGCATTTCATACCAAGACCTAGGAGCTTGTTTCAACTCATATAATGCTTTCTTTAATTTAAAAATATGATTAGGATAACTAAAATCTTCAAATCCAGGGGGTTGCTCTACATATACTTCTTCTTTAATAAAACCATTCAAAAATGCACTCTTAACATCCATTTGAAATAATTTAAATTTCATCAATGATGCATAAGCAAGAAGTAGGCGTATAGCCTCTAACCTGGCAATAGGAGCATAAGTTTCATCATAATCAATACCTTCTTCCTGACAGTAACCTTTGGCAACAAGTCTGGCTTTATTCTTTGTTATGTTTCCATCTTCATCAAGTTTACTTCTAAATACCCATTTAGTTCTAATTACTTGATGTGATTCTTCTCTTGGGATTAATTCCCAGACTTGATTCCTTTCAAATTGGTTAAGTTCCTCTTGCATAACTATGCACCATTGGTCATCTTTAAGCACTTCCTCAACATTTTTGGGTTCTATCTGTGACACAAAAGCTACAGACATGCAGAAATTAGTCATATTTCTAGTTCTTATCCCTTTTGAGATATCACCAATAATATTGTCCATTGAAAGTCCTTTTGATGATTTCCATTCTTTTGCTAATTCAGGTGTTAGAGAAGGTTCATTCTCTTCCAAATACATTTCATCAAGAGCCTCACTTATGTACTCATCATCACCTGCAAGTTCTTCATTTGACTCAAGAGGATTTCCCCCAAGGTCTACAATTTCATCAAAAGTAACATGTGTAGATTATTCAATATTTAAGGTTCTTCTATTAAACACCCTATAAGCCTTGCTAGTTAATGAATAACCTAAGAAAATGCCCTCATCGGCTTTTGAGTCAAATTTTCCTAAGTTGTCCTTTCCATTATTTAACACAAAGCACTTACATCCAAATATTTTCAAATGAGCAACATTAGGCTTTCTACCATTTAATAATTCATAGGGAGTTGATTTTATAATTGACCTAATGAGCATTCTATTTAAAACATAACATGCAGTACTTACCCCATCAGCCCAAAAGTATTTAGGAACATTTGATTCATTTAACATTGTTCTAGCAAGTTCCTCTAGTGACCTATTTTTCCTTTAAACTACACCATTTTGTTGGGGAGTCCTAGGAGCAGAAAAATTATGCAATATTCCATTTTCCTCACAATAATTTTCAAACTTTTCAATTTGAAACTCACCACCATGGTCACTTCTTAAAAATTTAATTCTTAAGTCTTTCTCATTTTGAATTTGCTTTGCAAACTTTCTAAAGACCTTAAAAGCTTCACTTTTCATTGTTAGGAAAAATGTCCAAGTATATCTAGAATAATCATCAACAATCACAAGACCATAATAATTTTCACCAAAGCTTTTTATCCTAGAAGGACCAAATAAGTCTAAATGTAATAATTCTAGGGGTTTTGAAGTGGAAATAACATTCTTTGATTTAAATGATGATTTTACTTGTTTACCTTTTTGACATGCATCACATAATCTATCTTTTTCAAATTTTAACTTAGGCAAATCAATAACTAAGTCTTTTGAAATCAATTTGTTCAAATGATGCATATTTATATGAGCAACTCTCTTATGCCATAACCATGGGTTCTCTTCTTTAGCAACTAAGCATGTTATACTAGTATCATGTATACAATCTAAATCAATCAAGTATATGTTATTATGCCTAATTCCTTTCAATGCTACATTTTCGAAATCTATCAAATGTATGGTACAAAACTTACTTTCAAAGATTACCTTGAATCCTTTGTCACAAAGTTGACTTATGCTAAGGAGATTATGCTTTAGTCCATCAACAAGAAGCAGATCTTTAATCTCCAAAGTGTTTGCACCAGCTATATTTCCAATTCCAAGAATCTTCCCTTTGTTGTTGTCCCCATAAGTTACATATCTTTGTTCTTTAGCTTTGAAACTCACAAATTTCGTTTTATCACCGGTCATATGCTTTGAGCATCCACTATCAAGATACCACATAGACTTCTTTGATTTGGAAGTTTCCTACAAAACAAGAACATAGTAAACTTAGGTCCCCATAACTTTTGGGTCGTTGGGGTTAGAGATAAACAAATTATTTAACAATAGGAACCCAAATGTATTTTCCTTTAGGAACACCAAAATGTTTTATTTTACATCTATTTGAAGTATGACCATGTTTCATACAATAAAAACATGCTTTAGATGTAGCTTTTGAAAATGATGTATTTCTAACAATAGATAATTTAGTTCCTTTTTCCACCCATAATCTTCTCTTTTTAGTTTTAGGCTTTTTCATAGAAACTTGATGGTTTACACTATTTTGAGTTACAACAACTTTATCCTTATTATTATTACTCAATTCCTTTTCGGCTTTATCAAGCAAATGATTAAGTATATCTATGTCATATTCATATTCTTTACAAGATGCACATAATATATTCTTATCATCATTCTCATCTAAGCATACAATTTTCGTTTCTAAGATTTCCTTTTCCTCTAAACATGCAATTTTCGTTTTTAATGACTCAACCTCCTTTTCGGATCTACTTAAATTCTTTTTCACAGCTTTATATTCATTTTTCAAGTCCTTAAAGGCACTAAACAATTCATTATATGCATTTTGTAGTTCATCAAGGTTATTTTCATCATCACTAGAAGATGAGTCGGAATCACTTATCTCAAAGTCGGAAGATATGTTGTCATTTGTCATTAGACAAATATTTGCTTCGATTTTTTAGTCACTTGATTCTGAGCTTGAATCACTATTGTCCCAAGCTATGTAGGCTTTCTTATTGAAAGACTTTTTGCCTTTGATTTCTTCATTTTTCTTGTTTGGACATTCGGTCTTCATATGTCCTGCTTCACCACAACCATAACATTTGATATTTACAGAAGAATTTTCTCTTACCTTTCCTTTACCTTTGAATGGATGTCTTCCTTTGCCTTTCATGAATTTTGTAAACTTCTTTATCATAAGACTCAATTCTTCTTCTTCGTTCTCCGAGTCTTCTTCTTCCTTTTTATTCTTCCCTTTGGAGATTTCTGTTTTGAAAGCTAAGTTCTTCTTTTGATATTGACCTTCCTCATCATTTAGCCTTCCTAGCTCTAGCTCATGGTCTCTTAACTTTCCAAAGAGCGCTGTCATAGACATTGTGGCAAGGTTTTGTGACTCCGAGATGATCGTCACCTTAGGTTGTCATTTCTTATCCAAAGATTTTAAGATTTTAACATTTAACTCATCAACGTCAAAAATTTTACCTAACCCGGTGAGATGGTTCACAATGTGAGTGAAACGCTTTTGAACGTCAAATATCGTTTCGCCTTGTTGCATTCGGAACATCTCGTATTCTTGGATTAGGGAATTTTTCCGTGCTCTCTTAACATCGTCGGTACCTTCGTGGGTCTCTCTTAGCATTTCTGACATATCCTGAGCACTTCTACAAATGGAGATCCTGTAAAACTCGTCAAAGGTTAAAGCAGATGAAATAATGTTTCTAGCCCTAACGTCAAATTGAGCTTTTCTGTTTTCCTCCGACGTCCATTCAGAAGATGGTTTAGGAACTTCTACTCCATTTTCAGAAATTTTTGGAATATAGGGACCGTTTAAAATAGCATCTCAAACGCCTCTATCAACAAACTCTAAAAAGATTTGCATTCTTAATTTCCAGAAAATATAATTTTGACCCGCAAAAAGTAGGGGTCTGTTGATAGACGCACCTTTGGCAAAAGTTTGGTTTTGTCCGGCCATTTTCGAAAAGTTTGAATGACTATAAAAGCAAGCTCTAATACCACTTGTTAGAATCGCACAGCGGAATGTTTGCGTGAACGAACAAAAACCAAGAGGGGGGGTGAATTGGTTTCTTAACAAAAATTAGGTTTTAAAAATTTTCCCCAAATTTTACTGATTAAAATACTGTGTAAACGTAAATAAGATAAGGATCTTACACAGAGAATTTATATTGGTTCAGATCAAAAGACCCTACGTCCAGTTGCTAATCACTCAAATAGAGGATTAACGTTGTCACTATAATCAAAGTTGTTACAAACAGATAATAATTGAAAAGATAAAGTAATGAAAACACCTCTCTTGAAACCCACAAGAGATGAAGAACAATTTTTCCTAGAGACGGCACAACACACAATCCACTAAGAACTCCACTTAGTGATTCTTATCGCTTCTAGCCCACACCAGGTTCCAAAAGTCCCTTTTTCCTCCAACAAACAGTTCTCTGGCACTCATAGCTCTTAACTTTTGTTTGAAAAAGGTTGTTCAATTTTCTGAGAGCCATTGAGAACCTTAGTAGATGAATTAGGGTTTGGGAATTGGGGATTTTCGAAACTTGGAGTATTGGAATTAGGGTTTTCGAAAATAGGTTTAATTTGAAGTTCAAAAATCCAAATTTGACTGAAATAATCGATTAAATGAAGTGTTAATCGATTATTACAGAGCCAAAATTAACAGAACCCCAAAACGCACTGGTTTAATCAATTAAGTGCCCTATTAATCGATTAACACACCTGTTAATCGATTAACTGGCCTGTTAATCGATTAACAGGTGTGTTAATCGATTAACACAGTGAGCTGATACATAAAATGATTTTTCTCATTGTGATAATCGATTATTTGGTGTTTTAATCGATTAAACCCGAGACTTTTTGATAAATATGAGTTTTTGAAGCTTCTAAAGAGTAGACTATGTACCAACTATCTTAGACTCTAATATTACAGACTCAAACTCATCAAAACAGAGTTATTACACAACAGTACAAGTCTTCAATTCTCTAAGTTCTTTGTTCTTGAATCATCATCAAAATCAACAAGCTTCATGTCCATGTAAGTTCAACATCAAGTCCTTGTATGTTCAACAAACATCTTCAAATACATGAATATCATATGAATCAAAGAGATGAAATTAGAAGAGCTTATTTAAATTGGGGTTCATATCAAATACTACATAAAAACTATCTTTTTTCATCCTAGGAGATTTCAATATGTTTGGTTTAAAATGTTTTCTTCTTGGCTGGAGTATTCTCCAACTAGTGATGCAGCTTATTATTTGTCATGTTATCTATTTAGTATACTGTCAAATAGTCGTCCTAAGTTAGATGTGTTTATTAGACAAGGATTTAGATCATAGAAAAAAGTTAATGTAGGAAAGAATTGTGCATTTCTTAGTCACATTGGAGATAGTCCTTACTCACCATATAACAATATATGAAAGCATGTATAGACTTATTGCAGATAATATGATGATTTATATTAAAAAAGAAATAATCAAAAACTTTAATAATTTTGATTTCATTATTGATGAGTTTAAACATTAAAAAAATAAATGAAAGAACTTTAAATAAATATCTTATTTTTTACTTTTTATTATATAATTATTTTTATAATTGACTCCAACCTTACCGATTTTAATTGTATGAATTTAACCCTCCTATTATATAAAATCATGTTAAATATATATTGATATTCAAATGTAGATCTAATAATTAGCCTAATACACTTTAATCATATGCTAAATTTTAATGAAAAAGTAAAATAGAAAAGAATAAAAATTATTTTATTTATAAAAATAATGTTAAAATTTTATCATATATATATATATATAACCTCTCTTTTACTGTAGATCTTAGGTGGTGACACTTACTAATAATATCAGGTCGACTATTATTATTATTATGTTCTTCACTTATTTTCCTCAGATGTTGTTTCCTTTGATATTTTTATCTTTAATCCTCTCAACATTTCATTATTTTTCTTGTACTTAGTACTAACATATATATTTATTTCTTTGTCTTTTAAAGTCTTTTCAACTTTTTCTCTTCACCTTCAACAGTTTGATTTAAGGTTTCAAAAATCTTTTTGACTGAGCGAGGATCATATAAAATAAATGAATTTTTCCTTTCAACATTATTTTCTTTTTCACTTGAAACTTTTTCGCCATCATAATCTAAAAAGATCTTAATATTTTTAACGGCCAAGATCAACCGCGGGACAGGGTAGGTTAAATAAATTCCGTTCTGTCACACAGCACTAACGCATTCTGCTTCCACCCTTCCTCCCTTCCACCACCTTTATAATTACTTTTGAGTTCAGACCACAAAACGTACATTATGATCATAGTATAAGCAACAAATTCTTTGTTTGTCACAAAAAGGAGCATTAGAATTAGTGCACCTCTTACAGTGAATCCTATCATTGCAATGCCTAGTCGAATATGTACCAAAACAACCCTCTCGTATAGTTAAAAGAACTAGACGAATGAAAGGCACTCCCAATGGCCACGACCACAAGAAAAAAAAGTGCAAGGATCCGTCCAAAAGAGAGGTGATTAACTCCCACAAAATAGGCAATAGCGTAAAATATAATACACAAAATAGTGGCGGTGGTGGATAGTGCGTACCTTACCATATTAAACGCCACCACCAAAAATTACGTTGCGTTTGTTTCCGCGGTAGGACATTAACCAAACGTGTCAAAACTCAGAAGCTGTTACTTTCTTTCTCGTCTTTCTCACACAAAACACACACACACACACGAGAGTGAGTGACTGAGTCTCTCTTGCTCTACTTCCTCCTTTGATCGACTCCCCACACAGCACGGAACAGCATCGATGGTGTCCAAACCTACCGACTTGGCTTCCAAACCTCGAGTCAGTTTCTCTCCCTTCCTTCAATTCAACATTAACTAAAAATAACTCGTTATTTAATGCTTCGATTCTTTTTTTCCTTTTCTGGTTCAATGGAATCGGTGGCGTAACTGAGTTTCAGTATTTGATTATGCCTATCTAGAACTTTGAGTTTGACCAGATAATCATGAGTGAACATCATTTAAGAGCTCTCTGCTCCTCAGTCACTCTGTAATTGAGTACTACAGCAATTGAGTTCGCGAGTAGGGCTTTCCGATTGCGATTAGTTGGTTCTGTTTGTTGTAGATATTTCCGTTACAAATTAAATGGTCCTTGTGCCTCATCGCTTGAGAATTGAATTTTACCACTGCTGCATACAGAGGATTTTGCTTTTGGACTTTGTATTTTGTATGTTGAACGTGGTAACCTTTTGTTCTGTAATGTTGACAGAAACAACTTGGAGAGCCAGCAAATGATGTAATTGGAACCTTGTCCCTCAAGATAAATCATTTGAAAAAGCAAATCCAGGCGGAGAGAATTGTATACATTAAAGTAAGATTATACCCGGTTTATGCTGCCTTAGCTTAATTTTATAGGAAAGGGTCCAGATTTTTATAGTTTGTTTGCTGAACAGCTAACTTTTTGCTCCTTTTAATTGAGGAAAATGGCGTTAACATCTATCTCGTAAAATTTGTTACTAATACAAAATCGATTATGTGTAAATTTTAATGTAGTTCTTATTTGACCTTTCCGTGGAGAGGTAATTTGTCTAATTTGGTTTGGTTATATTGGTGGCAACCATTTGTTTGAGCTTCCAGCAGTTTTTCTTTGCATGTTCTGGATACAACTTTATGTTATGATTTCTATTTTTGAACTTGAATCAATTTAATAAAAAATTGCAATGTTGAGATGGCTTTTTTATTGTACTCCTTGCAATCAACCTTAGGTAAATTTATGCAGGAAAAAATCCAGAGCAATGCTAAGAAGCTACAATGTCATACGTCAGGAGTCCTGTCAGCAATATTAACAAATAGTTCTTCACAAACAGAGGAAAATAGGAAAATTCCAATTCTTTCTTCAAGAATCAACCGTCCTTTATGTAAATTCAGTGGTTTCTCTCCGGTCTCAGGAGACAAAGATCACAGCAATCAAGATGTATTATCTGCTACAAGTATCAAAATTCCATTTGTTGAAAGATTACCGCCATATACCTCTTGGATATTTCTGGACAGGTGTTTTAACTTTCAAATAATTAATGTTCTGTCCTGATGTACCTGTTTTGCAATTTTTTTTCCCAAATTGAACCTACTTGCTTTCCATTTCAAAATAGAAACTGAGATTTCAAAATTTATTAATCAGTTAGTATGCAGACTATATAATGTATTTTAAAATCTTTCACATACATCAGAAATCAGAGAATGGCTGAAGATCAGTCAGTTGTCCGAAGAAGACGAATCTACTATGATCAACATGGAAGTGAAGCGCTGATATGTAGCGACAGTGAGGAAGAGTTAACAGAACCCGAGGAGGAAAAACATGAATTTTCTGAGGCTGAAGACCGTGTTCTATGGTAAGTTAATGAATATGACAGCTATTTTAGGAAGGTTCATGGAAGTAGAATAATCTTGACTGTAACATTTCTCATTAGCTATATGAATAGCATTTAGTTAACAAGTAATATCAATGCTTTGTTGGAGTGCAAATAGTTGTTGAAGTGTTCAGGAAACAATACTTTTATAGTGATCACACAAGAATTTTAATAGCATTTATAAACTCAGCTTATAATTTCCATATTTATTCAAATGTTCTTTTCCCTTTCTATAATTACAGTCTTGGTTATTTGATTTACTAGGATGGCATTTGAGGAATATGGGCTAAATGAGGAGGTACTGAATATCGTTAGCGAATTTGTCGGGGGCACCAGTTTAGAAATTCAGGTAATCTTGAGCATGTGGCCACCAGTGCATGCTTCATGATTATTAATCTAAATTTAAAAGAAAAATTGCCTACGGTGATTATATTGAGAAGCCAATTTTATTTCTGGGAGAATTTCTAAAAATAATATGCAGGAGAGGTACAAAAATATCAAGGAAAAGAACATTGGTAGATTGGATCAGCCTTTGGAAAAATCAGGAGATTATGAATCTACTATTGGCATCTGTCCAGAGAAAAGCCTCAGTGCTGCATTAGATTCTTTTGATAATCTTTTTTGTCGCCGGTGCCTGGTATGTGCTAAAAGCATGATCTTTTTATCATTCTTATCATCCTTATAGTGAGTGCATCCATACTTTCATGCTTTTCATACAGCAGATTTTTGACTGTCGTCTCCATGGGTGTTCACAACCTTTAGTATATCCTGTAAGTAACTATATCCTGTATAAGTTTCAACTTAATCCCTAGTCACTTCATCCATAAAGCTAATTTGATTATTTACTTCAGAGTGAAAAGCAGACAATATGGTCTGATCCTGAAGGTGACAGGAAACCATGCAGTGATCAGTGTTACCTTCAGGTATTTTTCTTTATCTGAGATTTACGTATTTGGCAAATTTTGAGGCTTTTACTTGTTTTCAATTCTCAAAGAGATGAAATTCATTACCACCCCACCCCCCTGTTGTTATTCAGTTTAATTTGTTTTCATTGACTATTGTTCAATGTACAATAGATATGGTGGCCTTTCTATGCTCTGTTAATTTATATTGGAAGTAAAGTAATTCCAGTAATTGTACGAGGCATGTAGCCTTAATAAGGCTTGCTTTAGATGTAGTATATGGTGATTGATTCTATGCACGTGTCTTGTTATCTACGTGTGTCAGCTTTTGCATCCAGCTTCAATTTAAATTCAGTTGTTTTTTGTATTTGGTTGCCATTTCAATGGCCAGCAGTTAACTGTAGTCAAAGGTGTGCCAGAGGATTCGACTTCTGGGTCTGATCTGAGTAAGAGAACTACAATTATGAAAGAGGCAGATGGGATATTAGCACTCTCCAGTATAGAGGAACCTGGTAATCAGAGTACAGTACCTTTCCCAACAGAAGTTGATTGTCATGGATCTCTCAATTTAAATGTCCCTATCTCAGTAAGTGTGGAAAAACGGAAAGTCACAAATATGTCAGACACAGCACTTTGTGACACAACACTGCCTCCTGATAATTCTCAAAATTCTCATAAAAAGCTGAAGACAGTCTCAGATGATGTAATTACTGTAAATAGTGATTCTAGCAATAACCTAATTTTGGGTGCATTTGATGAAAGTAAACATACTATTACTTGTGCAATTTCGGAAAAATCTGTTACACTTAATTCAAATAAATTAATAGACTCTTCTAGCACTTGCCATACGGATGAGCAGGACAACAGTATTGGGGATGCACCCAAAGATCATACAAATAACACAGAATTTAATAAGTTGTCCAGTTCAATGGGGAAAGTTGATGGGATGCCAAGTCTGACAGATTGGAAACCTCTAGAGAAAGAATTATACTTGAAGGGAGTAGAGATGTTTGGCAGAAATAGGTATGAAGCTTTTTGTCTTTCACCTCACATTATTAAGTTGATAAATGCAAGGATGGTTTTATAGTGCATGTGCGTGTGCACTTACTGATGTCTAGTATATGTTTGTGTTACCTGTTTGTAGGCCGTTTTGTTATAATTTTTCTTTATTTCACTTATTACTATTATTATTGTTGTTGTTGTTGTAATGGAAGTTACACTTTTCTTTGTCTATAAATCCTCCAACCCAACCTCTTGTTTTAGCTTCAATTTCAATTAATCTTCTGAAAGATGAGTAATTATGAAAAATAAAGGCTCTAACTTGGAAGGAGTTTGTTAGTTTTGATTGTACTTTCCATGTTTTATCTACTGAGAAAAATGCGTGCTTTTTGTTTCTTGAATGTTGTGAATTGTCTTGCAGTTATGTTTTGGAAGCCGTTGAACACTTGACCTCTCCCCTCCGGTCCCCTCAAAAAAAAGGAAATGATAAAAATGGGTAAAAATGAAGACTTCATGTAACGAGAGGGAACCTGCCCTCCACATGTTTGATGGGGGTTGGTGAGGTGAGCATAGTGGAGGGGGGCGGCAACAAATGGCTTGAAGTTTTGTCAAAATGTCATCTTATAACACCCTCTCCTTTATCACAAAATTGTACGACCAATTTTGCTTAATTAAAAAACTTTTACAATTCAGTGGAATTTGATGTCAACATATATTATATCATATCATGTAGTTCTTTTGTTAAATTATCTTATTTCTGGTGCTAGTGTTGGGCTCTATTGCAGCAGCCTTTTTCATTAATACAGTAAATAATAACTATTGTTTTTCTATGAATAACAAGTAATAAGCAACCAAGTGCATACATATTTTGAAAGCTTTGTAGGCAGCTTCCCGAATTGGTACTAATGTTTCATACGTATATGAAACAAAAGCATATTGCATTTTCCTGTATAAACTTTTACTTCATGTAGAGTTCTAATTTTATTTTGTGCTCATGTCAAGTGAAACTCGTACTCTGCAGTTGCCTCATAGCAAGGAACTTACTTTCTGGCTTAAAGACTTGCATGGAAATAGCTAGTTACATGCATGCTGGAGGAGTGTCAATGCCTCACGGATCTATTGTTGCACCTAGTTCAATCATGGAAGACAAGGGAAAATTTGATGCAGAGTGCACAGTGAGAATTACTGCCTTTCCTGTTTCCATCCTATTTATCCTACTACATTCTTGTATACTGCCTTGTTGTCTTGACGCTTATTGTTAATTTTTTTTCGGGGTGGGGGGTTGGTGAAGATAAAATAAAATTTTCCAAATGCAATGTACCAGAGGAAACCGGCTGTTCAGATGTGATTTTGCAATATAATAATAGGTTATGACCAAACTTTTTTATTTAAAAAAATTATATAACAAACATCAATATATTCTTAAATTTCTTGACCAAATAGGAAAATTTGTATCTCAATAGTCTAGTTAGACATCAAACAATATGAATTATCTTTGATTGTAGGACTTCTGTTAGCTTTTTTATTTGGCTGCCTCATAAATAGGATGCTTCTGCGTTGAACATGTGAAGAGGTTGAGTTACTTTTCAGTTGATAAATGTTCTTTTCTTCCTTCTTTCCTCCATCATGATACTCCATTTTGAATGCTGAATTCTTCAATTTTTTAGGCAAGAAAACATCATTTTTGAATTTTACCTAGCTGCAGTTAAATTTATTTTGCAACTAATAGTTTTGACAACTTCTACCAACCTTTATCAATAGCCCTTACTTTATATTTCAAATAAATTCCACTATCTGGGTTTTCATGTTAGGACCAGGAGATGCCATCTAGGTCACGTTTGCTGAGGAAAAGGGGCAAAACAAGGAAGTTTAAATATTCTTGGAAGTCTGCTGGTCACCCATCAATATGGAAAAGAATTGCTGATGGAAAAAATCAATCTTGCAAGCAGTATACTCCATGTGGATGTCAGTCAATGTGTGGAAAGGAATGTACTTGTGTTAATGGCGGAACTTGCTGTGAAAAATATTGCGGGTATTTCACTTTTCATTTAAATATGTAGCTTTTATATAAATATAATGGATGGGAAAATTGCAGGATAATCTTATAGTTTTCGTAGTTGTGTGTAATGTGTTGGACTGTTTAAATTATTCTGTTAGCACTTAGTAATCATGTTGTAATCTAGATTGATGGTCAAATATGGTTTCTCTTGGTTTGCAAATATTATGTGTATAATTTGTGGGTTTAAAAAAAATTAAGAAAATGAAATCAGATCTGGTTAACGTATGGATAAATTCTCTGTATTCAGTATTATTTATTGATGATAGGTTTCATACAAGTAAGTGACGACAGAGGCAAGGGAGGGGCCTCTACGGGTCATGGCTCCCCCAAATTTCAATATTTCTTTTTTTTAAATTAAATTATAATTTTGTAATTTTTTTATTTTAAAAAAATTTATATATTGTTTCAGTATACTCATGAGTCTCACATTACTTAGAAATCAAGATCAAAGGTAATATATATACATCTTTCTCTCTTAACCTACTGGGACTTCTTTTAAGAACAAAACCGTGATGGATTATAGCTCCAAAGCGGATAATACCTCAGACATAGGAATTGACCTAACGATGTTATCATTGTGAACATGAGGTCGGGACACTTATGTTTCTAGACGGAAAATATATATAATATTTTAATATTGGTCTCCCTTGATTTGGTGTTGGCTCTACCTCTTCAATTAAGGTCACTACAAAGGTAGTAGAGAATTAAAGGGAAAGAAAAGAATGAGAATGGGAGAGGTCATAATCCACACCCCCACTCTCTCTCCCTAACATAGTTATATTTTAATTTCTGGCCCACACAAAATCCTTCAAACGCGTGTTGGTTAGCCTGGTGCACATGTTTTTCCTCCCTTTCTCATTGCGTGACTCAGTTGCCACATGTAGTGTTATCTCCGAAAGAGCATTTTCATGACCCGTTCCTCCATTATTTGTTACAATTCCTCCCCATTAAAAATACCTTGTCCTCAAGTTTGAAATTTGGATAAGCTGTCTCAGGATTTTGTTGATCCTCCCAAGTAGCTTGGAACTTGTTTGACCCTTCGCACTATATCAGATGTTGTTGCACATTTTTAGCTCCCTTACATATCATTCTGGATTGCAGCACAATCACAAGTTGAATAACGGTTGGATCCTCAGTAGACATGGTGGATAAGGGAATACGTTGTTGAGTATGATGTCCCTTGCATGGTTTTAACTGAGAATAGTGGAAACCAGGATGAATTTTGTAGTAGGAGGTTGGAGCAACCTATTAGCAACTTGTCCAATTCGTTCAATCACCGGAAAAGAACCAAAAATCTTAAACTCAACTTTTGATTCTTTCTCAAAACCACTCAATGCTGCCTATATGGTTGTAGTTTAACTAAAAACCATGTCTCCCGGCTTGAATTCAATATTTCTTCTTAAATCAACATATTTCTTCATAAACTGCTATGATTTATGGAAATTGGTCTTTAGCTTGTTCAGCACCAAATCTTTGCAAAAAATTTTCTTGGGCAGAAATAAGATTAGCTACTGTAGGACTATACTTGTATAACTTTGGTAGATCACCTCCATATACCACTTTGAATGTAGTCATTCCAATACTTGTGTAATAGGTTGTGTTGTACCAAAATGCAGCCCAAGGAAGAAATCTAGCCCATTCTCTTAGATTGTCATGTGTAAAGCACCTTAGATACATCTCGAGACACGTGTTTAATGCCTTTAATTGACCATCCGTACGAGGATGATAAGCTGTAAACATTTTTAAGGTTGTACCACTCAATTTAAACAAGTGTTACCAAAATTGACGAGTAAAATACCTTTTATCAAACACAATGGTTCGAGGAGTTTCATGCAGATTAACAATCATCTTAATAAAGGCTTTTGCAACTTGTTTGTTGGTATAGTTGGTATAGTCAATTTTAAGAAGGGTGAAATGAACGTATTTAGAAAGTTTATCAATGACTACCATAATTACTATAAAGCCTTGAGAGGAAGGAAGATTTGTGATAAATTCCATTGATATGTCCTCCAAAATCTGTTATGAGACAAGCGTTGTAATAACCATGTAGGAAGTGTAGAATCAATTTTGGCTTGTTGGCGCACAATACAATTTTGGACAAGTAATATCTTTATGCATATCTTGCCAATACAATTGAGCTGTCAATTTGGCCAGGGTTCTAGCATACCCCGCATGGCCTCTTATCAAGATAAAATTCATATAGAAGGTGCTTTACATTAATAAATCATAATGTATAGTATAATGGGGAGGAGGTTTGTTACGCTTACACATTGCTATTATAGATTGTAACTTAACATCTTTATTCAAAACAAGTTTTAGTTGTGGTAGAATGTGTAGGTTGGTCCCACACCGATCCATATAAAATGATCGAGAAAGGGAGTTGACAGCCATGTTATCTTTGTCAAGTTTATATAGAGAAATCATATCCTAAGACTTTGTGAGGCCAATTTTGTTATTCTAGTGTTTGAATAGCTTGATCAGTTAAGTGTTTCAAACTCTATTGGTCAGTCCGGATGATAAAAAACCAAGGAGGTAGTGTCTAAATTTAGTAATGGCTTCTGTAATTGCATAGAATTCTTTGGTATATGCAGATTGATTCTGCATTTTGGCATTTGATTTCTTGGAGAAAATTGTTATAGGATGGTGATTTTGGCTAAGAACTGCCCCTACTTCACTACCCAAAGCATTAGTTTCTAAAACAAATTGATTACTGAAATCTGGCAAAGCAAGCGTTGGGGCTTGAGCAAGGGCTGTCATTAATTTCTCAAAAGCAACAGTAACATTGGAATTCCATAAAAAACTATCATTCTTTGACTAGTTGGTAAGTGGGTATGATATTGAGGCATATCCTCTAATGAACCTCATATAATATCCAGTGAGTCCCAAAAATCCTCCCAATTGTTTAAGATTAGTGGAAAGAGGTCATTCCATTTTGTTTATCCATTGCAACTCCTTTGCCTAAAACAATATGTCCCAAGTATTCCACCTCTTGTAAGACAAAAGAGCATTTAGATAATTTAGCAAATAATTTATGTTTTTGAAGCAGTTTGAAAACCTGCTGTAAATGATACAAATGCAGAGACAAACTGGTACTATATACCAATATCTCCTAAAACAATAGGACAAATTTCCTTAAAAAGCCTTGAAACACTTTATTCTTCAGGCTTTGAAATGTAGCAGGGACATTAGTAAGCCCAAATGGCATCACAAGCCATTCATAATGCCCTTGGTGAGTCCTAAATGTAGTTGTGTTTATAATCCCGGTGTACAAAAATTTGATGGTACCCTAAGCTCAAATTTTGAAAAAAATTGAGTTCCAAATGACTCATCTATGAGTTCATCAATTGTAGAGATGGGAAAACTATCCTCTATTGTGATGGCATTTAGGACTCTATAGTCTATGCAAAATATCCAATTGTCATCCTTATTCTTGACAAGGATAATAAGGGATGAGAAGGGACTAATGTTAGGTGTAATGATTTCCTCACTCAACATGCCTTGTACCATTAATTCAATTTGCTACTTTTGGCTATGTGGGTATCTATAAGGTCTTACTTTGACTGGTGCAGCACCCGAAAGCAAAGGGGAATTGTATGATCTTGGGACCTAGGAGGAGGCAACCCAATAGGTACATCAAACACCTCTTTATATAAGTGTGTAGAAGAACAATCAACTCAAGTTCAATGTTGGTGGGTAAATCTAGCCAATGGCCTTCAGGAGCAACAGGGGTTTTCAGGTGGATAGTATACATTTATGAAATGACTTTGATATGAGACATCCTTTTTAAATGATGGTATTGTGCAACATGTAATTGTGACTTTTCATCATGCAATGTCACAAATTGATTATCAAGATAAAACCTGATAGTAAGGTTGTTGTAGTTAGAAATATGGGAACTGATAGTAGCTAACCAAGCAACCCCTCATACCAGATCTGCACCAGAAACAAACAACAAGTATACTGGCAACTTAATCTCATGTCTTTGAATTTTAACCTTTAAATCTCGAACCAGACCCTCAACTGCTAGAGTGATACCATTTCCCACCAACACTTGGAAAGTAGGTACTAGTTCTACAGGTAACTTAAGGCATCGAACCACCCTAGGTTGAAAAAAATTTTTAGAACCGCCACTGTCTAACATTATCTGCACCATCATTCCATTAATAAATCCTTGAAACTTCATAGTTCCTAGTCTGAAAGAGCCTCTCAGAGCATTATATGACAAATGATGCTCCTATAGTGATTGTGATCCAGAGTCCCTATACAATTCAAGAGAATCTGGTTGTGAACTCTTTGGCTCATCCTCTTCCATCTGCATCAACAAGTATTACCAAGTAGGACATCTATGAGAAGAAGAGAATCGGTCATCACATGTGAAGCACAACCTTTTTTTCTCTACAATTGCATCTCAGCAGGAATCTTCTCTTAACAAAAGAATGTCTTTGGTTATGGATTGTCAGACTTGAATTCGGTGTAGGTAAAAGAAGGTAGGCTTGTGGATTTCAAGGATTGTTTTAAGGGTATGTTAGTGTTTGTGGTTTGTGGATTTCGAAAGATATTTTTCTTCATATAACTTGGCTAAGGAGACAAATCTTAGTAAGGTAGTAGGGGATTGGGCAAAGGCATCCCTATGTATATCTGGTTTTAATCCTTCCACAAAACAATCCAAGAGAGCTTTTGAAGTAACTCCTTGGACTCTATTAGCCAATGCTTTGAACTGTACATAATAGTCGGGAACAAACCCATCTGAGTGGGTTTAAATAAATTGGCTCTAGGGCAATCATAAGGGGAAGGTCTGAATTCATGCTCAAGTGCACATGTGAAAGCTAATCAAGAAGAAAATCAATCAAACGGAGTCATCATTGGAAACCATGGACCACTTCTTTATCAAGATGAATGGTTGCAATTGCTAAACGGTGTTCATCAAGGGTATTATAATAATTGAAGAACTGTTTGACCTTGAAGATCACCGTAAAACATTTGTGTTATCAAATCTGATTAAATCTATTTTGACATTACGGACGTAAAATGGTTGTTGATTCATCAATCCACCAATGTTGGAATCAGTCATAGTAGCCTTGTGTTTAGAACCATCCAGAGCTGATTCCAAAGTCTCATAACATAAGGAATATTCATGAATTCGTGATTCCATGATGTCTAGAATACTTTTAACATCCGCAGAGAGTTGCTTCACTTTAGAGGTAAGCTCTTTAAAGGTGTATTTTTTTCCCATAACTCAATGAAAGCACCAAATGTTGTGTGTATAATTTGTGGGATTCAAAAAACATAAGAAAATGAAACCAGATTTGGTTATTGTATGGATAAATTCTCTTTATTCAGTACCATTTACTGATAATGAGTTTCATACAAGTAAGAAGGTCACTGCAGAGGTAGCAGAGAAAGAAAATAATGAGAATGACAGAGGTCATAATCCACACACCCACTCTCTCTCCCTAACAGAATTATCTACTATTTCCTGGCCCACACAAAATCCTTCAAATGTTTGTTGGTTAGCCTAGTGCGCACGATTCTCCTCCCTTGCTCATTGTGTGAGTTAAGGTGTGGTGTAATCTCGGAAAGAGTATTCTCATGACCCCACTGTTCGTTACAGCAAACCTTTGAACATAAAACAAGAAGCAGACATTTATTTCCGAGGAGCAAGAGATATAAAACTGTCAATATAAAACTATTTCTTCAAAATCTTTTAGTGTTATTAGGTTCCTATAAAATATGTGTAAACTAAAACTTGATGAATGTAATTGTGAAATCATGATTTAGTGTAATAAATTGGCTCTTCTACCTTCAGTTGTTCAAAAAGCTGCAAAAATCGGTTCAGAGGATGCCATTGTGCCAAGAGTCAGTGCAGAAGTCGACAATGCCCATGTTTTGCTGCAGGACGGGAATGCGACCCAGATGTCTGTCGGAACTGCTGGGTTAGGTAAGATGCCTAGTATTTTTGCTGTGAACTTTATTTTTAAGACTGCTAGTCTTTTGAATGAACATATCTCCATTCTATTACTTCATCTAATCAAGAAAGCCATTATTCACAAAATTACCAGTAATATTTGTACCCCAAACATTTTGCTTGTTTATTTATATTATGCAAACCTTTGTCAAATTTTCAGTCATAAATATTGACTAACTTGAGAAACCAAAGTTAAACTCTTGCAATCATTTTGTTTATATCTGATTTATATAAGTTATTATTTTAGAAAATATTAATATTAATTTGCAAACAATTGCTTGATTCAACACGAATTTCAGCATGCTTTCTAAGCACTAGTATTAATTTGCATACGATAGCTTCATTCAACACAAATTTCAGTATGCTTTCTAAACACTAGTATTAATTTGCATAAGATATGCATCAATAAAAAAAATTTAACGATAAAAGAGATGCTACAATGAGATGATTGAAGATGACTTTGGGCATTTTATATTTCACCTCATTAAAATCGGAAGGTCAAAGGGTTTAAACATGGAGGGTGCACGTGTCTGCCTATGATTCAGTATTGAAAAATGTATAAAATTTGACCTTCTGCTACTTCTATCCTCTCTTCTCTGGCGTCTGAGCCTGGCACTGGAAAGGTGCGATGTGTCGTTTCACTGCTATGAATATAGTATAGCTATGGTGAAATATTTATTTTGTATGTTAGAATATCTCATAATGTCAATATTGTATTTTAAAATATCTTAGAAATTATCTCGTAATATTAATTTTCATACTTTTCATTTTTTTCTTTATATTTTACTCCCAGGTCCTAAATATAAGATATAGTTTAGAAGAAATTGATGATTGTTTTTATAAGGCATTTGAGAGTTTAAGCATTAAATTTTGTTTCTTTGTTTGTCCCTATTTAATATTATGAATATGTTTGTTTTTTATTAATAAATAATAAGAAACGAATTTTAAAAGTTATTAATAATGAGAGTAAATTTAGTACATTAGTAACTTTGTTTTAAAAATTCAAAAAATTGAATTAATTACTTTGGGGTGTGTGTGATTATGTTGGATGTGTCTTAATATTAAGGATTGGAGAGAGTATAATTTATTTCTTATTTAATCAGGATTATTAGCAAAATTAAAAGTGAGTGCTCCAGGTTTTTCATCACATTACATTATCTCTTATCGTAAAATATCACATTACACAAGTATATATTATTCAAAGTTTATTTTATTCTGCTTCGATACCTAATAAATATTATAAAGGTAAAAGCTTATTTTCAGCTTTTCTTGAAACTGTCCTAAATTCCTTGAAATTCTTAATGATTTAAATTGATTATAATCATTGACATCTTAGAACTTTTAGTTGAATTTATCCTCTTTTAACAGGTAAAAACCACCTGTACGAAAACAATTGGGTAACTCCTGAACATATAATTTTGCTTAAAATTTATTCATCCCAGAAATTCACGTCCTCTACAAGCCCCACCCCCGCCCGAAACTAGAAACCATGAATTGATAATTCTCTATTTCACGAGTATATTCCTGTTTGACACCACAGTAATTCCCTTTAATGCAGTTTCAGTGAAAAAAAATTCTCAACTGTTACCCCTTTTATATGTCATTTGGACAATTTATTATCCTTCCACCTCAAATTATGGTGAATGCTTTTGAAAGTTAAGTTCTTTGTATACAGTTGTGGTGATGGTTCATTAGGGGAGCCAACTCGGCGTGGAGAAGGTCAATGTGGAAATATGAGGCTTCTTTTAAGGCAACAACAGAGAGTTAGTGATTCTGAGCTTAGTTGTTTGAGATTATCCACATTTCAAAATCATGGATGCATAACTCATGCATTTGGGTCTCACTGTTGTTTTATTTATGTCTGTCAGATTCTCTTGGCAAAGTCTGATGTTGCAGGATGGGGAGCCTTCTTGAAGGTTATTTATGAGATTAATACATTTGTTTGTTTTCTAAATACTAATACTAATCGATGATGGTATATCAGAACCCTGTTAACAAAAATGATTACCTAGGAGAGTACACTGGAGAACTGATCTCCCACCGAGAAGCTGATAAGCGCGGGAAAATATATGATCGTGCCAACTCTTCTTTCCTTTTTGACTTGAATGATCAAGTAAGTATCTCATCTTCTACATTTTCTCGTATCTTGTGCTGCTCTAGCTCTTTCCTCATTGATAAGAGTTTCCTAGTAATTTGAAAGAGGTTAAGTCATGTATTATTGTTTTATTTTTATTTTATTTTTTACTTTTGTCAACGTCGTCCTTTCGTCGCATTTCTTTCATGGCAAGCTATTAACAAGTTGGGTCTGCAACCTATCTTTAGATCTTAAAGCTTCTATTTTTTTTTAACAGTACGTTCTTGATGCTTATCGCAAAGGAGACAAGTTAAAATTTGCGAACCACTCGTCAAACCCCAACTGCTATGCAAAGGTGAGTCCAGAAACTCAAATTTTGGGATTTTAAAGTTGTACCCTTTTTACTAAGTGGCTTAATCTTTAAACTGTTATAATTATTGGCCTCTTGTACTTGTGGCATAGGTGATGCTGGTTGCTGGAGATCACCGAGTAGGCATATTTGCCAAGGAGCACATTGATGCTAGTGAGGAGCTCTTCTATGATTATCGCTATGGTCCAGATCAAGCACCACCATGGGCACGGAAACCTGAGGGTTCCAAGAGAGACGAATCAGCGGCTTCTCAAGGCAGAGCAAAGAAACACCAGTCTCATTGATGAGCCTGGAATCCTGGACCAAGGTCGAGCACATACAAATTTTTGGCTTCTACCTTATTCTCAACGTAGACAAATGTGTGACATGGCATGGGATAGATTCGAGATCAACTGTCACAGAAGAAGGAATAAAATAATCGGTTTGTAATAAGCCTTAAATTATGGATAGGACACGGCTAAGTAATAAAATGGGCAAGAGATGAAGGCATGAAGCAAATTAATGTTGAGGGCAAACAAGCTAGAAATTTTTGAACTGGAATTGACGAACAACCAATATCAATAATAATCTTTATTAATATAAAATGGAAAATGGGACGTGGCTAACTGGTAAGACAATGGGTTTTGGTCCGATATTGAATTTAGTTTTCAGATGCTAGGCATGACATTTCGGCAAACTTGTTCTTCAAACATGTTTTCGCTCTTTATTATATGAGCCATCCAATATATTAATAAATAGAATAAAGTGCTATAATTTGTGAAATGAAAAAGAAATTTCAGATTGTAAGCTGTGTTAGATGTGGAATCTTCTGTAGTCATCTGATTGAAGGCTATTATTGTTAGCGTTAATCATGGATGTTCTGACATGTTACGTTCACTACTTTTTATCTAATTTAATTTATTAAATAAATAAGTTTACGAACACTTATTAATGATTTCACCTAACGTTTAGATTTTTTAAAATATACATAAATAATACCTATGAGATTATGCATTTATAAATATTATCTTTTAAGTGGTTATATTTCGACAATCCAATAAACATAATCTCTTCAAATCATTCTCTTTTATTAATATAATAATCTATAATATAATAATCTATAAAATGATTTAATAAAAATATATCAAAATATTATTTTTTATTATTATTTTATTTTAAATTTAGAATGTATAGTTATGAAAATTCATATAACAAAAACATTGGTGCTCGTGTTTTCCGATCTACACTTTTGAACCTTTTAATTTAAGATAAAGAAATTTAGTCTTTAATTTTTCAAAAATTAGTTATTTAAGATTATAAGTCTAATTTAAGAATTTGATATTAATGTTGATTCACATCTGACACATTTGAATGATATTCTTTGACATTTTAAATTGTTATCACAACAAAAAAGTATGCAACATGAAAGATATTGTTGAAATAATTTAAATCACTTCAATATAAAAAAATAATGTTAACAAATATTAGCTATGTAATAGTCAAGTCGTAATTTCGATGTTAAACTAAAATTACTAATTTTGAAAAATTGGATGAAAAAAATATATGCTTTTATTTTAAAAGGTGGGATAAAATTAACATATTAAAAATAAACTAAAATTACATGTTAAGCTAGCATAATGATATAATTGTTAACTCTAGGCAATGAGTCTCTACCTAGTCCTCATATATGCTATTATGCAACTTCCGAAAACTTAGGTTGCAGGAATAACCTTACATTAGTTTAACTAGTTTGTTATTTAGACATATGAAGAAGTATCCTCTCGATGACTTGTGGGTGTACATATTTACTCTTTGTCCCAAAGGTAAACATAAATAAGCTAAGGAACACCCTACTTATTATATTTCTAGGAACTATCTTCAGCAATTGCTTGATTAAAGAGATTAAATAAGACAAGACAACATGCAAGAGATTCAAGAGAAAGGCATTTGGAACAAGTAATGCAACAAAACCAAACAAACATAAATAACCGAAGGTACACCAAATTTAAAACCAAACATCCTGTAAAACTGAGAACCCCACCTCCCCACTGTTTAGATTTCTAAAAAACTGCCTCAACGATTGCGTGCTTCTTTTTGGGGTATCCCATTCCAACCAAATGGTTCAAATACACCTTGCCGTCCTTCACTGTTGCTGCTGTGGCCAAGCGATGCTTAGGCCCTGAGAATGTTCCCACAACAGAAGCAGTGTTCCACCCATCTGAACTCTCCACTAATCTTCCTGAAGGATTTCCAGCAACTACCAGCTTCGTAGGAGACAGTAGTTCTAACCCATCTCCAAAAGAAAGACTCCCTTTTACCTTTATTATCTTTACCTCCTCTCCTTTTGTTAAATCAATCTTAAACAAATTGCCGCTGAATGTGTGAACCACTATCAGAAACCCATCTGGGTGGTAAACTATTCCATTTAGCCCAACCAAGTTCTTGTACCACTCTTTTGCAGAAAACAATGGGCTTTTAATGGTTGATATAAGCTTCCCTTCTACCCCAACTTTCCAGATTTTATTGCCTTTTGCATCAGTAACGTAAGCATTGCCTTCACCATCCACTGCAACATCGTCAGCGAAAGATTTCTCATCACCTGCATCCATTGGAAAATCGACATTGTCACAATAATGTCACCAAGACCCACCATCTATATTCATGAGCCAACACAAATAGAAAAAGTTATATCTTAGCCAATGCAACAAGATAATAGGACATCCAATTAATAGGACGTACTGGGTAGGTAGGTCATTTCCCTTTGGTTTATTATCCATGCATAGTTCCTAACTCACATTCGGGTCACAACCCCTATTTTTTTTCTTTCTTGCTTCTTTCTTTCGCACATGAATAACACGTCCATGTGCAGACAAGGTTTGTGGCGTTGATTTGAATGTTTATATGTAAATCAGACAGCTAAGTAAACGAACAAACCAGCTTCATGGTGTAGATCAAATGTTGAAAGATTTTGACAAAAAACACATTTTTCATTATCATAAATCAATAATGATCTCCTACTAGGTGTGTGCTTCATTTGTGGATATCCACGTTCTAATATCCATTAAACAATTCATTCTCACATAACTTTCAAAGGAGGCAACTAAATACAAAACACCTTTAAACATTAGATTAAAGATGTATAAACATTATTGTATACACATTTAATATGATACTCAAAATTAAATAATCTAGATAATGTTGAGTTCAACCCTTCATGAACACAATCTTTGATTAAGTTAAAGATAATTTATGTATACATTTCTTTTCTAACTTACAAAACCCTACATAATTTATATATAACTTCTTTTCTCACTTATAAAATATATGATTACCCTTAATAATATTATTTTAATAAATTTAAATAAATAAGTAAAAGTTCCAAACTATTATAGGCCGAAAATTTCATATTAAGAATCATCTTAAAGATATTTTATAAATAATAAAAATTAATTTAAAAATAAAATCATGATAAAAAATTAAGTTTCAAAATCAAATAATATCTTAAGAAAGCAATTGTTCATGATCATGTCATTTTCACGGCAAGAACAAAATTTATAAAATAAAAATGTATTATATATCATATTATATTTCATAATTGTGATTGTTTCTATAAATATTGTTTTATAAAATTTTAAAGATATTATTTTATCTTTAGATATTTTTGTATATTATTTTTATAAATTATTAAATAAAGTAATTAATAATAATTTTTAAACAACGTGCTCATGTAAAAAAAAACTTTTCCAAAATACAATCAATGTTTTAATCACTAAACGTTTTGTCACTTGTGGCGTGGAGTATTATCTTCCAACTGTTTAATTATCGAAACTACCAAGTACTGATGGTCACATTTTCTACGCGGATTTCCAATTACTTTGTCTAGGAGGCCACGCACAGACTTTTAACAGTTTCCTCATAAATATTTTCATTCCTTGCAATGGAATTATCTTTTCCCTCTAAAATATTGTAGAAACTCAAAAATGCATTTGGGAAAAAATCACCAAAATTCAGAAGGTTAGCATTTACTTCAATCATCCACATTTACTTTTTAAAGAGAGTTCTCATGGAGTTTCATAAATGAAAACAAGCATTTTATAGGGTAAAGACTTGTTTAACTTTCGGTCTAACTTTCAAAAAGTATATATGATTTTAATATCTAAATATTAAATTTAAGAGATTAAAATACATTTTTTAAAATTATGTTAAAATATTTAAATTTAATATTTAAAAATTAAAATAATATTTTATTAAGTTTAAAAAATTGGAATAAATATTTACATTGTTTAAATTTTTTAAATTTTCAAATTTCAGAAACTAAAAATAATTAGTTTTATTCGATCTAAATACAGAAGAAGCAAACTACCGAAACCTCGTACTTCAAAATATTTAATGTGGGAAATAGTGTCGCTATCATACCCATGTACTTGATATTCTTATGAAAAATATCCAATCTTTTACATTTTGAATTTTTATTTTATTTTCATATAATTCTTATATTATTCTGGGTACTTTAGGAATAGACCATAAAAGTATCAAACCCTTTTCTTTTGATTTTTATTTTATTTTATTTTTTCAGGATGTGTTTTGGATATTTCAAGCATAATTTTAAGGGTAATATTGTATAAAAAGAAAAGACAAAATTAAAAAATATTGGTGGAGATATATCCATAAGATAAACCACTGATGAGTTTCTTGAATTGGTAGAGAACTTTTTTTGGTTGAACTAAACAAAGAAGTTTTTTTCTATATAATAACACACAAGATGAAAAAGAATGATACAATTACTATCAGATAGAAATTTAAGTGCTTATATTTATATTTTTACTGATATATTTAATCAAGAATAGTTATGATATAGACAAAAATTAAATTTCTTTATTAAGATCACAAATGTCTTTTTTTTTTTTACGGTAATAATCATATCTATGAATTAGTAAGAAAAGTATATATCTTTATTTTTATCAACATTCTACATTTATATAAAATATTCTAAATTAAAAAAAAATGTCTTTCATATTATACTCATAAGGTGCTAAAAATATCAGGATTGACTAAACATGCATTAATTCATGGATTAATATATTAAAAGTTTCTGAATTTTTTAAGTGGATTCTTCAATTGAAAAAATATGCATTTGAATTCTTAATTTCTTATAAAAAGTTTGATTAAAAAAACATAAGCTTCATAGAGAAAGAACCCAAAAATCAATGAAGAGAGAGAAGCTTACTAGGACCACTTAGTTGGGTAAGAAATAGGCGATTCCAGGTAGAGAGATCGTATGCTGCAAGCGCACTGTATCGATTTCCAATGACATCAGCGTTAACAACCAGAACTCGATTTCTTGGTGAGTCAATGACTATACCCAGAGACGCGTTTCTGGCCAAGTTGGCCTCTTTCGCTACCAACACTTCTTCCAGCGGCGCCGATAAATCGGAATCCTTTTCCGGCAGCTTAACCTGGCCAAGACCGCCTTCGAAGAAGGAAACGATGAAGCGGCGGTGGTGAGAATCCCACTTAGAACATTCTCGAAACCAGCCGGAACTGTGGTAGTGGTAGACATGCGTGGTGGGGTGGGCTCGTTCCAAGGTGACGATGATTCCAATGGGTATGGCAGAGAAGAGCAGCAGAAGAATCAGAAATTTTGGAGAACAGAGAGCCATGAGAGAGAAAGAGACAAAAAGGCTTTTGGAGTGTGTGTGTGTGTGTTGTTTATGTTGTTGGGAGTGAATTTGAAATTAGGAATGAGTTTTAAATAGGAGCAGAACCTCACAACACACCACCAACCCAAGTACAAAGTTCAATTTGTTAGGTACTGCATTATCATGCGTGCAATTCACGGGTTATAAAAATATACTGAAAAGAATAATTAAATGACATAAAAAAAAAAAGAGTAAAAGAAATAGAATTATAATGTATGAATAAGAGTCTTTTTCATTCTTATTTTACAATTACTAGAAATAGTATTATAGTAATTTACAATATAAGACGATTCATACCTTGTTTTCTTCTTAACTTATAACTTCTGAACAATTATATTCCGTAGAGGATAAATTAATCAATTAATATAATGAAATTATGTAAAAAGAAATAAATTAATATGTAAATAAAATTTATTCTAAAAATGAAATAATTTTATCACAACGGTGTCATTTTAGAAAAAATTTTAATCTCTCACACCTATAATTTTCTGATTTTAAAAGTTACTTTTTATTTAATTAAATATATATTAATTAAGTAAAAAATAAAAATTTTTAATAAAAATTTTATACCATGATGTAAAATAACTTTTTTATTTTTATTTTTTCAAATTAATATATATATATATATATGAAAAATATTTATTTTTATACCATGAATTATATACAAATTAGGTAAAAATAAAAAATAAAAAAATCAGAGGAACGTTATAAAAGAAAGTTCAACCCCCCAGTATAAAATAAAATAATGATTCAACTCAATGAATTTTTTTTATTAATTTCAGATAATTTTGTACGAAAAACATATTATTTTTTTATATAATTATTATTATTATTATTATTATTATTATTATTATTATATATATTCAAATAAAATAAATTTAATTTTTTATTAGACAATTTATTTTTATTAAGAAAGTTTATATTTCAAAGTTAAGAATATTTTTTTCAAAACAATAAAGTTAGTTAATCTAGTGCATTATATTTTATTTATTATACATATTTGTTTTCATATTTTGCTGAAAAATATTCATTTGTCATAATTTTTTCCATATTTTATAATAAAAATAAATAGTTTTTAATTTATTGGTTAGTTAAATTTTAAAAAAAAAGGATTTCAATAAAGATATATATTTATTATCATGTAAAAAAATAGGTTTACATATATATGAAAAATATTTAATTTTTATCATGTAATAAAGATATTAGGTAAAATATTAAAGGCTATTTTTTTACATATATCATGAAAAATATTTTTATTGAAAAATATTCAACTTTATATTAGACAAAATTTTTACATTTATCATGTTAGACAAAATATTAGACAAAACTTTATATTAGACAAAATATTTTTATTGAAAAATATTCAACTTTATATTAGACAAAAAAATATTATCTTTATCATGTTAGCCTTTATTAAAAGAGATACTTTACATGATAATTTTTTACATTTATCATGAAATATATTAAAAGAGATAAACCTATTTTCTTACATGATATTTTGTCTAATATTTTGTCACATGAAAATTTTTTAATAAAGATAATATTTTTTTATCTAATATTCATTAGGTAAAATATTTTACCTAATATTTATCTCTTTTAATATTTATTATCATGTAAAAAAATAGGTTTACATATATATTTATTATCATCGTTACAATGTTACAATTATCCTAAACCACCCTGTTTTGAGATTCACAGTCTTGTTGGCCTCCCTGGTACATTAGACATGATTTTCTGTCAATCGAATTCTCCTTTCCAAAAATCCAATACGCTCCTTAATTCAAGTCAAACTAAACAACCATCTTTGCTTAATCCCTATGTACTTTTTCACTCCTCCCGAATTACATATCTATGCAGCATACACCTCTTTTTCCTTAATCACTCCCTTACGAGGCACACACTACTACAAATAAAGTTTTCAACGTCGGTTGTTGAACCAATGTTGTATCGAGACGACGTTGAAAATCGTAACTTTTAACGTCGATTCTAATAAACAGATATTGAAAGTATGATTTTTTAAATTAATAATTTTTATTTATTTACAACCCCTTTACCCCTTTTATTTATCTAGAAGTCTCCCTCTCTTTATATTATATTTTTATTAGGTCTTCCATCTCTTTATATAATATTTTTTAGAAGTTTATTAATTTTTTAAGAGAATTGTCATTGGCAGGATTCGAACCCAAGACTTTAGAGTTGGAGGACGATACTCCAACCACTAAACTACTAGAATTTTTTTATAATAACTTACAAATAAATTATATTTATATACAAATAAATATATATCCGTGTAAATATATAAATATATAAATACAAATATATTTATATATTTTGATATATTTATATAGTTATATATTTATATGTTGGATGTGAGGGCACACTCGAAAGTGAAAGTGTGTGTCGAGTGGGTTTTCAAAAATTGATGCTAAATTTGTGAGCAGGTATCTTTATATGAGTTTGTAATTTAATGACGTAATATAATCTTTATAATTTTATTTATATAATGATATAAAATAAATTTGGGAAACGCGTTATTTGCTCTCAAGCGAAAAATACCAATTTTTGCTCAAGCGAGACTTGAGTAAGTGAATTTCCGTGAGCATTAACATATTTTCACTCAAGCAAGAGTCAATCACACTTTCACCCTCGATCGAAAAATACCAATATAATTTATTTGTAAGTTATTATCAAAAAATTATAGTAGTTTAGTGGTTGGGATATTAACTTTCAACCCTAAAATACTGGGTTCAAATGCTATCAGTGACAATTCATTAACTTAAGAGAATTTTTGGTCGAAAATAAAAATAAAAATATTTTCCAGAAAATATATACAAATAAATATATATTTACATGGATATATATATTTATTTGTATATAAATATAATTTATTTGTAAGTTATTATTAGAAAATTTTAGTAGCTTAGTGGTTGGAGTATCAGTCTTCAACTCTAAAGTATTGGGTTCGAATCCTACCCATGACAATTTTCAAATTTAAGTGAGTTTTTGGGTGAAAAAAAATTAAAAAAAAAGACTTTCCACGCTCGGCTCCCATATGAACCGACGTGGAAAGTGTCAATAAGTAAAAAAATAAAAAAAAAGACTTTCAACGTCGGCTTATATGGGAACCGACGTAGAAAGTACTTTCTACGTCGGTTGACTAAGAACCGACGTAGAATGTGTTTAATATTCAACTTTCAACGTCGGTTCATCCGGGAACCGACGTAGAAGTACTTTCTACGTCGTCTCAGCCTATAACCGACGTTAAATGACGACGTAGAAAGTATATTTTGTAGTAGTGACACTTGGGTATCAGCCTACTACTTGCTGTACAATAACTCAACTAAACTAAAGAAGAAAAAAATTGAAAAACAACAATAACTAAAAAATAGAAATTTTATAATAGGAGAAAAAATTACATATCATTTCTCTAGTCCCAAGAAAATAATGTAAATCTTTTCTAGGAAATACAAATAATACTAGAGAAAGAAAGGAAAAATTTTGGGATGACTCTTAAGGAAACATTAGATTCCTTTTATAGCATAAAAAGCAAGTCCTTAAATATGTTCTATTCTATTTGGGACTTTTCCCCCTCTCACTTGAAGATTTTGATGAAATTAATCAAATCTTCACACCATGATATTTTTTTTCATCCATGTTGCTTATGCTTCCGATAGGTCATAACAGGATCGACTTCGTATAAACTTGTCAACATTTATCGGTTTTGTCATAACATCTGCTAGGTTATCTTTGGTATGAATCTTTTGCATATCCACACCCATTTCCTCTACTACTTCTTTGACAAAATGATATTGTAATCCTATGTGTTTTGTTCTTGAATGAAAAGTTGGGTTCTTTGCAATGTGCAAGGCACTCTGACTGTCACAATACACAATGATCTTCTGTTGCTTGTGTCTGAGTTCTTCCAATAACCTTTGAATCCAAATTGCTTCCTTGCATGCTTGGGTAGTTGTCATGTACTCTGCCTCTATAGTAGATAAAACTACTATAGTATGCAGTTTAGATAACCAACTTACCGCTCCACTTGCAAGTGTGAACACATCCTCTTTTAATGTATCTTACGATCCTCTTTACAACATTCTAGTGCTCTCTACCACGATTTGCCATAAATCGACTGATCGTCACAACTGCTTGTGCAATATCTGGTCCCATACAAATCATAACATACATAAGACTTCCCACCATCGATGCATACGACACTTGATGAGTCATTATATTCTCATATTTTCGTCTCTTTCTAAACTTATTTTAATTAGTGTTTTGAGCTTAATTTTCTGTTATTAGTGAATTTTTATTAATTGGGCTTCATTGAACCAATAATTCAGATTTTAATTAATTTAAATCAATTTGATCTAATTTTTGCTCATTATTATTTTCATGACATTTTAAAGCAATTTTGGGCCAAGAAGATTGGGTCAGATGCCATATTACATTTTAAAGCAATTTTGGGCTTGGAAAATTGGGTCAAATGTCATATTTTATTATATACGGGAACTAACATTGGTTCACGATTTTATTTATCATTTTTTTATACAGAGCTCCAAAAATCATACGGGAACTAGACACATTCAGCTTTCTAGAGGATCCAGAATCATTCAATTCGGAGCTAAATTAGATTTTACATAAATTATCCAAAATGGGTCAAGTGCATTAGATCGGCCCAATGGATATGCTTGAGTTATTTAAGTCTCCTAAATTTATTAGACCTCCGAAAATAGTAGAAACGGTGGCATTTTAAAGCTAACTCAAAAGGCTTTCAAAGGAGACTAGAAGCGCTTAATTTGGATAAGTATTGAAAATATTGCACGTGTTTGAAGTTGGTGGACCTACATTGAAGCCAACTTATAATGTGTTTTATGGACCAGTTGGGCCCAAAACCTAGATTAAGATTAGGGTTATTTATGTGTTAGAGATGTAGGGTTAAGGGAGAACGACACCACACAGCAGCCACGCATCCGCCTTTCATCTTCTGCAATTTGTATTCAAGTTTGTTTACTCTTCTGTCATTATTTTAAATTCTTGTTTCGATTTTAATTGTCTTTTCTTTTGCGTTTTCGATTTTCCATGGATAATTAAGTCTTTGTATTGATTTTCAGAGGAGAATGCAAGTAGATATTTGAGGTTTTGTTCTTCAATTTCATTTCTTTTGTTCTCTTAACTCTTCATCTTCTAATCTCAGTGCTGAATTATAATTTGTTTATGCTTAATAAACTGAAACTAATATCACAATTTGCTTAATTATGTGATAGAGATGAGATTATGTGATGTATGCAATGCTTAATTGTATAAGGATAATTTGGGGTTAATCTTCGCTTAGTTGATTAATTTCATGTTGGAATAAGGGTTAAGGAAAATTTGCGATTAATCTTCGCTTAGTTGGCTAATTTCATATTGGAATAAAGGTTAAAGCTAATTTGAATATTTTATTTTTATTACAGTTATTTAATTATTTTATTTTCAATTATTTGAATATTTTATTTGATTTGTTGTTTAATTTAACATTTTTATTTCTCTCAATGCTATTTTGATAACGCATTGTTGGGTTCTTTCAATAACAAAAAATTCAAATTTTTTAGCTTTATAAAAAAATTCAAAATTCAAAATTTTTTTTTAATTTGTTTTTCTAGCTTTATTAAAAAAAATTATAATTTATTCTTTTGTGCTTCCTAACCATTCTTGCAGGAGTTTTTTTTTTTTATAAGTCATTATTGAAAGAAAATTTTTGAAAACTATTCTCATAGGAAACTCTGTATATAGCTTGGTAGTATGAGAGTGCATGTGTAGGAGGGTTCTGGCTAGGAAAGACTTGGTACTTAAGCGTGTCTATTAGTGACCCACCTCTTTTTCCTGGGAACCTACCTGATGTACTTGTTCACGGTCTACCATTGTCATTCCAATTCTTCTAATAATTTCGAAACTAATAACATGGGTGATCAACCTATTGGACCTCATGAGAGAACACTTAGGGAGCTTGTTGTAACACCCTACCTTATAAATCCTTGTCGCCGCCGTCAAAACGCGGCAGTCGGAACGACGCGATGGTTTCGACTTTCCAATTTTCGCGTTTTTATTGGTGTGGTTACAACGCCTTTAGGTTGTCCGAAAACCGGGCTGAACCTAGAGGCGAGGTTTTCGAAAGGGCGCTCTTGGGTTGTCCGATAACCGGGCTAACCCAAGAGCTAATTTTTGAAGGGTTCATCTGGAGTCGTCGCCGATGTTTTTACCGGAAACATCGGAAAAGGAGTTGGTTTTCGAAAAACCAACTTTGGTCATTAGAACCAGAGTTGGGTAAAGGAGTTAGTTACCTGTAAAGGAAGTGTTAGTTCCTTTACGACGCCCCTTTCGGGTTCCCTATGATAGGCTAGCTATTTTAAATAAATAACCCGTGAAAATACGCTTTTACCCTTTTATTTTGCAGAATTTTAAACTATGACTACATGGCCCTAATGTCTATTGCGTAATTTTAAAATAAGGCAGTAAAAGATAGAGAGAGAAAGTAGAAACCTGCGAAGCAAACTTTTCTATTAATTCTTTGAGTATTAGGGTGCTTTTTGGCAGCCCTCCGCTCGTTACAATGCCGAAAACGCTCTAGAAAACTCTCAGAAACTCCGGAAATGCTTCGGAGGGGGTCTAGAGAGAGAATTTGTAGAAAAGTCTAGAGAGAGAAAGGAAGAATTGTGGGAAATGAGGGGAATGGGGCTCCTATTTATAGGGATTCGCGCCTGTCAGGTCGAGACGGACCGTCTCGTCTGACAAGGCCGTCTCGCCAATCGGTACGGTCGTCTCGCCTTGCAAGAATGGCGAGACAGCCGTCTCGCCACCTTCGCAAGGCGAGACGACGGTCTCGAATCCGAGACGGCCGTCTCGAATCCGAGACGGCCGTCTCGACCCTAAAAGGTGAAAACCCTTATTTTCATGCCAAAAATCCTTCATATCCTAGTATGGGGCCTAATAGTCTCTCCTAGTGGCTTTTTAGGCTTCATCCATCCTTGAATAGAAGGTCTTCTGGTCTTTATTATGAGGCCGGGCAAGATTTGGGGTCTACAGCTACCCCTCCTTTACCTGACCAGTCGGTTGTTGGCCCGTTGTGCCAAGAAGATCGACTAGAAGATAAAGGAGTTGACCCTCTTGCCCGATTACCCTTCGGATGTTCCGTCTTGCGGTGGTTGATCTTCTGGGAAAATTTGTGTTGTGCACCTCCAGGATACTCTTTCTGACGGTAGCCAATCCTTCGGTTGATGGGTATAAATCCCCCATCATGCTGGTAGTTGCAGTCCGATGTGTGTTGGACTGGATGGGTATGAACCCCTCATCAGGCTGGTAGTTGCAGTCCGCTGTGTGTTGGACTGGATGAGTATGAACCCCCCATCAGGCTGGTATTTGCAGTCCGCTGTGTGTTGGACTGGATGAGTATGAACCCCCCATCAGGCTGGTAGTTGCGACTTACTGATCCGGCTTGAGCGCAGATCAGGCGCACTTGCATGCGCGGGTTGATAGGTATGAACCCCCTATCGGCTGGTACAGTCCACTGTGTAGGACTGGTGGTGGCGGCGACTTACTGCTCGGGTGGCTCATGCGCCGAGTGTTGAGATGTGCTTTCTTTGTTTTTGTTTGTCTTTTTGTGGGAATGGTCGTCCGGTCTGCGCCGGAGATCTTGTTGGTGTTTATCCAGCTTGTTGATTGCTGGGGATTTTTTGTTTTTGATCCTTTTCGTGGTAATTACCCAACTCTTGCTGGTTGGTCGGGCAATTTTTGTTTATTGTTCGACTCTTGCGTGGTCGTCGAAGCGTGTTAATCCTGCCTTTTTTTTGCGGTTTTATCTCTTTTTTCTCGTGATTTCGGATTTCGGCTTTTTTCTTGAGCGTATGTCTTTTTACTCTTAGTTTTTTTTTGTTACGCTGACTTTTTTGGAAAAGATAGCGAAAAGATGCATGGAATAAAAAGAAATTTTATTCATATGAGTTTTTATTACAGCAGCCCTTATTCTATGAGGACTATCCCTATGGACTATCATCTGGAGACGATCCGTAGGAAGGGAATTATTGGTACATGTGTCTCCGGAAATCTGCTTGGTCCCGGATCTCGTCGCGGTACTCTTGTTGGAATGTTGCCCAGTCTTACCGTATCCCTTCCTGGTACTGGTAGATTGTCTCCAGTCTTGTATCAAAGGCTTCCTGCCTTAGGGACATCTGCTCTTGCCTTACGAACATCTGATCGAATTGCTGGCGCAGATCGTTCATGTTGCGGTTCATGCCAGCAAAATCGTCTGTGTACTGTTGCTGATGCTGATGATGTTGTTGTTGTTGTTGTTGGAAGTCGAGAGGTGTCGGGAGATCGTGCATTGCCACGATGTCCTGAAGGTCCAAGGCGAAATCCGGCGATGGGTGGAGGACTAGTTGGGTCCCACAGCGCATCAGCATCCCCATGCTGACCAGGATCAACCCGTTGATGGATTTGGGTCGCAAGCTGGAGGCCAGTTCTTCTCGGCCACCGCACCCTCATTTTTCTGCCAGGGGCGTGACAAGAGGGGCCATGAGGACGGCTCCTACTGGCCTGCTCCCAAAGTCCTTAGGGGCCCTCAGGAAGAAGTAGCTAGGGTTGCAGCGGCGCCTCTGGCTCATACAGTAGAGAGCAAAAAGATCAGGGAGGGTTACCTTACCCTGGCTCTCCTTCCTCCCGTGGATGGTCCCCGCTAGCAGCTTATGGCAAATGCGGAGGGCCGGGAGGAGAGCTGAGCCCTTCATCAGTGTGGGCAGCGTGGGCGACCTGGTAAGCTCCTCCCACATTTCACCGGCGATGAGGTTGGTGGGACGCACGCAGATAGCCTCCCGGTACTCCCGAGTTAGCACGTCCTCTGGCCGGACGAATCCAATACTCACATTGAATTCGTCGAGGGTGGTGGTCCGGTACGTCCCACCCATACAGTATGTCACCATCTTTGTTGGTGGCAGGCCAGGAATCATGGCAGGGGTCTCAGCGTAGGAAATGGAGGCTAGGAACTCCAAGACTGCTTGAGGGTACACATGGGTAGGTGGAGCCTGCAGTAGGAAACCCCATCCAACGCTATCAATATGGGCCCAGACATCATCCTCCCACCCGAACTCGTTGAGGATGTCGAAGTCCAATCTGAGCATGGGGTGCCATGTGTACCCCTGGATGTGTTCAAGCCGAGCCTGGTGTGATGGAGAAAGCTGAGTAGGGTCTTGGGGGGCCGGTGCTGAGGAACTGTTAGGGCCAGCAGCACCTCTCCTCTTCCTAGATTGACTTCCACGGAACATTTTGACCAAAAAGTGCTTGAAAGTGAGGGATCTGAGAGTTGGAGCGCAGAGGAGTTGTGAGGAACCTTAAAGAAAAGTTTGAAGAAACAACAAAGCAATTGTGCATCTCTTATACTAGGAGCTTGGTTTTAGATTGTCCAACAAGATGGAATTCAACATACAAAATGCTTGAAATTGCCATAATATATGAAGATGTGTTTAATCGATTGAAGCAACGAGATTCTCAGTATACTTGTTTGCCAACTAGTTTACAATGGCAGTTTGCAAAAGATGTTTGTGAAAGGTTGAAATTGTTCAATTTTATAACAGAATTATTTTCTGCTACTAAACATCTAACTGCTAATTTGTATTTTCTCAATATATGTGAGATTAAATTGACATTGACTGAGTGGATTGCATCTCCAAATGAAGTGATTAAAAAAATGTCTGAGAACATGTTGTTCAAATTTGATAAGTATTGGAATGTGATTCATGCTATTATGGGAGTCGCTACTGTTTGGATCCTAGATACAAGATGGAGTTACTTGAATATTATTATGAAAAGTTGTATGGTCATGAATACTTTTTGCAAGTTAGGATGATTCGTCAATTATGTTATGACTTGATTTCTGAGTATCAAACAAAAATGAATAAAGATACATGTGGCGAGTCTCCAACAAGGGATGGTACTAATGTTGCTGGTGATGCATTAACTGAGTATGACAGGTATATTTTGAGAAAAAAAAGGGCAAGAAATACATATGTTAAAACAGAGTTAGACCATTATTTAGAAGAAGAGGTTTTACCAAGAAAAACTGATTTTGATATTCTAATGTGGTGGAAGTTGAATGGAGTCAAATACCCAACAATTCAAGCAATTGCTAAAGATGTATTAGCTATCCCTATCTCCACTGTAGCTTCTGAATCTGCATTTAGTATTAGTGGTCAAATATTAAGCCCCCATCGCAGTAGACTTCATTGGACTACTCTAGATGCTTTGATGTGTGCTAGGAGTTGGTCATGGAGTGTTGAAAACAACGGTAATGTTTTATATACCTTTTTAAATATATATTTAATGATTGTATTTTTAGATTTTAACAAGTATTCTCTTTATATTTTATCTTTAGGTGGTGTGAATTCTCAATGAGATGAATTCTGGTGATGAAGGTATTATTTTATTTATTAAAAAAATATTATTATTTATTTTTTAATATTTTATTTCTCTTTTCAATAATATATTTTATTTTAAATTATGTAGGTGAATTGATGGACAAGTGGCATTGTTGCTCATTTGGAGGATGATCATTAAATTATCTAATATTTGTTATTTTTCTTATATGTATTGTTATGCACGGTTATGCATTATTATGCAGTTTTCTTATATTATTTTCCATGAGAAACTTTGTTTACTTATTTATTAGTATTTTTAGATGTATTTCATAATTATTTTAAAAGGATCATTAGTTGAAACTTATTTTTATTATATATTTTTTACAAGGATTAATAATTTTAAACGATTAACAACTTATAATAAGAAGAAAAAAGAATGATCAAATATATTTTTTATGCATAAATATTTTAATATAAACGTAATAAATTAAAATATACACTCAATCAATAATAATATTCTAAAAGTTATAATATTATATTTATTTGTTATAAAAAATAAAATGTAAAAGATAATAATTTTAAATTATTTTATTATAATTTATATATAATTACTTTTAAAATAATACCATAGAACGGGGACGGGACGGGCTGGGAAACCCAACTGGGACTGGGGATGGGGACTTAATTTTTAATCCCGTGGGATCGGGGCGGGACGAGGACGATTAAAAAGTCTGGGGTGGGGGTCGGGGAGGCAAAACCCGCCCCCGCTCCGCCCCGTTGCCATGCCTAACTGAGTGTTTGCTAATGTGTCTGGGCTTTGTTCAGTACTCATAGGTATCGACGTACTCACAGTTGTCGATATTACGGGCATATTCCCATTGTGAACTTGCCCCCCAGTGTTTGGTGAATGTGAACTATTTAGAATCTCACTGTTATTCTGATTATTTGGTGGATTTTTACTCATTCTTATTACTCGTCCACTCCTTAATCTCATACACTTTCGAACTAGCCAATTTTTGTGTTTTTCGACACAGCTCCCCTACCTGGCGCGTCAATTTGTTTCTGATGAAAATTTGATCGATTTCGATTTCTTAGGTTCTAATCAAATTTCGACCACGTATATTCTTTTCACTTAGACTAGCGAAAATTTTCAATCAAAACGTGTATGAGAATCGAAAATCCCATAGTATCAAGAAACGCTAACGATGCAACCTAGTATGCTGATTGACAATCGAAAATACTATTTTTGATATTTTGTATTAAGAAACTCGAAGTAAAGACAACAATAAAGAAGAAAATATCGAATCGAAGAAATAGTGTAGAATATCAAATTGCAGAAAAAATATAAAAATGCGGAAACCTCAAATTGCTTTAAATGTAAATGGCAAGGAATTGAAATTGCAGAAATGTAAATAACAGGAAATCGAAATTGCAAAAACAGTAAATGCAGGAAAATTTAAGTACAGAATCTTATATTGCATCGAGGGTAAATGACAAAATTTAAAGTACAGGAACTTAAATTGATGAATGTAAATAAGTTACCAGGGAAAGTAAAGAAAGCGGTAAAAACAATCAATGAGAATGGAAATCCAGATCGCCAGAAACTTCATGATTCGTCGTTCTCCGGTAGACTTTTCACTTGTGCTTCTGTTGTCTCTGCCAATTTCCCCTTCTTCTTCAAGCTTCGATCTATTTATAGGCATCCTTCAATGTAACCTCCCAAGAGCAGTTAAAAAACTGTCACCACGTTCCATGTGCACGTTTCTCGATTTTTACCTTAGCTTACGGTTTAGAAAACCGCGTCCATGTTTCATGTGCATTTTAACCGTTCCTCGATTTCTAACCTTAGTAGGGATGGCAAAACGGGCCAGCCAGCCCTGTTTTGGCCCGCCCCGCCTTTGGCCTGCCAAAAGCGGGGCTGAGCGCTGGCTCGATATAGTCATGACAGTCGTAGACCTTGGCCCACCCCGCCAAGGGGCAGGTTGGCGGACTAGCGGGCCGGCCCGCCATAATTTAGAAAAAATAATTTTTTTAAAATAAATTTAATAATAAAATTATTATTTGTTTGTCAATAATTCAATATATATATATATATTATTTCAATTTGATAATATAAATCAATACATTATTTTAAGAAATTATAATTTAGAACAATAATAAAATTTACATAATAATAAATAATAACAAATATATATATATATATATATATAAATAACGTTAAACTTATAAAATTTATATTTTTTATATTGAAAAATTCAAATATCTATATCTTTTTTATTTGATAAAACTTCATATTATTCTTGGTTGAGTAATTCTTACACCATTAATTCAAGTAATAAGGATAAAAATAATAAGTATTTAGGATAAACAAGGAGAACATGAGAGAATGTTATGTTTCGGGAAGGAGAATATTTTTTGTGAGAATAAAACTTTTTTAATTGTCTTTTTAAAATTTTTAACTTTATATATTATCTTTATAATTAATTTTATTACAATAAAAAAATATTTTTTTATTAATTAGGCGGGTCGCGGCTGGCCCGTCCCGTCCCGCGGGTTGGCCCGACGGGTTGGCGGGCTTGGCAGGGCGGGCCAAAGCGGGCTGATGGGCTGAAAACACCAACCCCGCCTGCCGGGCCTAGCCCGTTTTGCCATCCCTAAACCTTAGTCACGACGTGAAAAACCACTCCTCATGTTCCATATGCATGATAACCGTTTTCCTCGATCTCGATCCCAGTTATTAAGTATGATTTCCCTTAACCTTGACTTTACACTATACTTTACTATTACTTTCATCGAATTTCCTCTCTTTTTTGATTCTCGATTTCCATTCTCGATTTATGTGTTCATACTGTCTCGTGGTCACCAGATGTCTTCCAACCATCTTTCCGTTTTTCGATCCTTGTATCGATTTTTCACTAACACTACTTGAGACTTTTTCCCTCTCACACACTCTGGGTCACAATCATTCAACAAAACTCATGCTTGTGACTGTCCAATCCCTCTTGACCACTTCACTGTAGGAATGGTGATAAAACTATGTCATGCACTAGGTTTAAAAGATTTTGTTATGTTAGAAATTTACCTACAATTTATATTACGTTTCTATTAAATTTGTGGGGAGAAATGCTAATAAAGTGACATATATGTTGGTAAGAAACTCTATTTTAATAGTGAAAGTTTATATCAATTACTTCTAAATACACCTATGAAAACAGTGTTAATTTCATATTACAAGATGATCAAAATAGTAAAATTCGTATAAATATTACAAGATACTTTTAAATATGATTTTAACGTTCTTATTTTTTTTCTATTTACCTTTCAACAAATAGCTATTAAAAGAATATTAATATAAAGAATTTTATTTTTTTTTCATTTCTCTTTCTTCAAATACACAATCTTTCAATGGGGATATGAATTTGGTAAAAATAAATCTGAAATAGAATTCAATATAATATTTATATAGTATTTTTAATATATTTTTTACTCCTATATGTATAATGTTCACATTTCTCTTTGTTTAAACTCTTCTGTCATGTTATAACAAATTTCAAACTAAACACAATAACTAGAAAATAAAAATAAAAATAAAACCAGTCAAGATATATGCTAAAGATAAGTGAAAAAATAAATATTGAAAATAAATTTTGGTAATAAATTAAAATTTGTAAAAAAAATTATAATAATTATAATAAAATATGTATACTATAAAGAAATAAATATAAACTATTGATAAACAAACCTAAATTAAAAAAATATATATACAATTCACACCGTACATTGCACAAATATAAATACTACTCTCTTCATCTTATAATAGTTTTCATCCTAGGTTTGTTTTACACACCAAAAAGAAGGTTAATAAACAAATGAAAGAGAATAATTTATAAATTGACATAACTAACGTTATTAATAATAAATTGAAAATTGAAAAGCAACATATATTAAAAATATAAGTGAGAAAAATGATGATATTACATTAAAAAGCAAAAATGTTCCTTTGTGAGAAACATTCAAATTAACAATTCTCTCCCGATATTTAAAATTAGAAAAATAATATCCAAACAATCCACTTTTCTTAAACATCAATTTTATAAAAAAATAAAATTTAATTTATTATTATTATTATATTAAATAAAAAGAATTTTGACTTATTATTATTATTATACTAATAAAAAGAGTGGTTGATGGGTTATTTTTGTTATAAAGATTATCAATCTACTATTTCCTCCTAAATTAATATACTATAATTGGGTTAAAGATCATAGAAATATCAAGTTATATTAATTATTTTAAAATGCATTTTATGATATTTAAATGCAAAATACATAAGCAAATATGTGAGAGCCCAAACGAAATTAGAGTTGGGCATGACGGGCCCACGAAGAACCGTGGCCTTTCGTACATATTAATAGACGCCCTCATCGAGGCAGACCTTTCACCGCTGTCTCTCGATTCCCATCTTGGCCTTCGTCTCTTTCTGGTGAGTTCGTTCTATCCTTTCTCTGTTATTATTGTAGATCTTCAAACCCTACCTCCTCAGGCACCGCAGCTTTTTTATTCTCTTGTTAACGACAATGATTTTTCCCATTTACTGTGGTGTGCTTTGAGAAAATTCTTGTCCATTTTGTTGACTATTTTTTGTGTAAAATAATTTTTTTGGGAAAAAGACAGTAATTGGGTTCAGATTGAAATTTTAGTGGTTAAACGTTGAAACATTGTATCGGATTAAAGTATCGATGTTTATCGTGGTCAAATCTGGTGAAACACGGGTTATAGAATTTTTTTTTTTCCTATTTTGTTCGAAAGTAATTTATAATTTATATGCTAGTGTTTTATTTACGCCAGGAAATAAGGAAAGTCTGGCAAAATGTTGTTTCCGCTAAGGATCGATCTTGAGTTCTAATGGTTGATGTATTATTGCGTAGCTATAACTTTCGTGTTCTAATTGTCGACGTATTCATTTTGGAGGATTGTTTGTGTTAATTGAGATTGCAACTGTCAGAAATTATACTTTTTTTAGGTGTCTGTCTACAGGTTGGTACATCGTGATAAACAGGAGTGAAAATTTAGGATTAATACCTTAAAATTATCAGACCCTGTTTTAATGGTGTGTGCGAAAGTATTTTCGGAATGTATGAAGGGCATTGTCACATTTGTTCCCCTCCCTTTGTTTTTCCTTCATTCTCTTGTATCAAATCATACTGTCAGATTGGTTAAGTTTAATTGGCCCCTTTTGAACTGTCTCCAATTTTAATATATTTAAATATTTACATATCAATGTTTTGTAATGTGTAGAATTGAACTTAAAGACAAACACTTCCCTCGCATTGTTTTTCATTCATTCTCTTGTATCAAATCATACTATCAGATTGGTTAAGTTTAATTGGCCTCTTTTGAACTGTCTCTAATTTTAATATATTTAAATATTTACAAATCAATGTTTTGTAAATCGTAGAATTGACAAGCTTAAAGACAAACACTTAAATGGCTGGTCCTAGGATTGCCCATGCTACCTTGAAAGGTCCAAGTGTGGTAAAGGAGATAATAATTGGAATAACACTCGGCATAGCTGCTGGTAGTTTGTGGAAGATGCACCACTGGAATGAGCAGAGGAAAACAAGGACCTTCTACGATTTACTGGAAAAAGGTGAGATCGGTGTTGTTGTGGAGGAACAGTGAAAATGTTCTTTGTTGCCTATGCTCTCCATTCATAGGTCTTTTCCTCCCTGCTGTATTCAATTGGCTCTTTAAATATAAATGAGCTAACTTACTATGAGATTGAAAAGAATAAGTTTCTTGGAGTACTATGTTGGCTTGTAAAATTTCATACGGTTATGTTTTAATTTTATAAGTTTTTGTTTTTTATTTAATTTTTACTCTGCATATTTTTGGTCACTTGTTTTAAGAACTAAATCAATCCTTTTGAAAGTTGCTAGATGTAATATTTTATTATGTTAGTATATGTTTTTGGGCTGGGCTTGTGTTTTTGCTTGTTGCATTGCTCAATGGTGATAGCCTTAGCTACCCAAATCCAAAGCAGGAAGAACACCTATATTTTTAGGCTGATAGCTCAATGTTCCCTAACATCAGCCTGATAGCGTTAGCTGTTAGGGATCATTTTACATTTTCTATCTATCGAGTGATAGAAGCTACCCAAATTGCTATGGTGTTCGTCCGGCTACTTTGGGGTGAAATATTTCGATGTTCCAAGTGTAGTGATCACGGATATTACAAATATTACAAATTGCTATAATGTTTGTCAAGCTACGTTGTGGAGAACATTTCAATGCTCCAATTTTGTTGACTAGTAATATTAGTGATATATTAATTTTATTGATAACCCTTCACCAAACAGTTTAGGCTTTTCAACAGAGTTGGAAACTTCCGTGGTATTCAGTTTCCTTGATTAAGTGGTCAAGTTGGTATCATCATTCTTCTATTATATATAGTTTAATTTCAACACAACATAAAGTGGCTTTGTGCATCGTTTCACTTGGCATTTTTCATGTTTCCAATTACTATCCCTAGGGATCCTGCCTTTTTGGAAAAGCTTGTTTAAGGAATATTATAAAATCGTTAGTAAATTTTACCAAATAGTTTAAGTTTAAGAGAGTCGGTTTGCTAATGACTATTTTTTGCATGACTGTACGTTCTCTGCATTTCTGCATTTTCTCGAGGGGATAAGATCATTAGAACATAAGATTCCGTACAAATTTCTTGGCTATTTGAGCCAAAGTGATTGAGTAGTCGTTGATGTGATTTCTAAAGGTTAACCGCCACGTAGCATTTGAACTTTCAAGTCGTTCTTAAATTTCAATCACTTTTTCTTGGAATGTGTTAAGTTGTTAAAAGGTTTGTGTACACCCACGTTATTATGATCTTCGATCTCATACAATTTAACCGCCTACCAATTCATATCATAAAAAGTCCTAAATAACTTGTTTCTTACCAGATGAATCTTTGTAGTTTTGTATTATCGGCACATTATACTAATCATTATATTTCATTCTTTTTAACTTTTCTTCGACTACTTCTCATGAAAAAATTCAATGCAGCTACTCTAAGTAGCTTAACTGTTCTATTTCCATTTTTCTACAATATATGACCTTTCCATTTTTCTACAATATATGACCTTATATATATATGAGACTTTTCGCAATTTTTCTTTTTTTAAATTTTGAACTGAACACTCTACCTCTGTACAAGTTTCAAGTATTTGTTTCGTTGTTTTTAAATTCATACTTTTCGGCTCATTTTATGATTTGATTTACTTTTGATATATAGGTGTTCATATATCACTTCTGATATTTCAGAACTGGCTATTTTCATTTACTACGCCTATGGGTTATTTTTCTTGTTTTTTATTTTAACATTTAGTTGTTATAATTCTCATTAATGTCTCTAATGTTTTTCTACAAAGGATTTGTGACGAGAACTTTTCAGGAATGGTAAAATCGCGATGAATGTTCTTCAACTCATTGGGAGATCTGGGAATTTAATCTAAAAGCGGAGTGTTGATTTTTATTTTTTTTATTTTTTATAATGACTTAATTTTTTAAAGCTGGAAGTGTTATGAGTTGTTGCATTTTCTGTCTTTTTACACTAATATATAGTCTATATAGAAACATTAAACTTATTATATTTTGATCGATTTGATCGAGAAATAGATAGAAAGATGTAGAAAATGAGAAAAAGAGCATAGAAAAAAAATTAAAAATAAAGAGTAGGGTTATTTTGAAAAAGTAAAATAAAATGAAAAAAATTATAAAAGGTATAATTGACTTGATTTATTAAGATATTATTTTATTAATTTTAAGTAAATTTATTTATTATTTTAATATTTTATTTAATTATTTATTATTATAATAATTAAAAAAATAGAAATAACCAAGGATGAATCTTTCCATAATTTGATTAGGTCTCATTTTCCCTTTCTTTGCATGTTAAATTTATTTTACTTTTCTCACACATTTCTCCTTCCACTTCTTTTGTTCTTTTCTTTTATATCCAAATAGCTGGTTAAGTAATTTGAAGAGCATTAATAACACCAACGATGAAAAAGGTTATTTTTTAAATTTTTTAATTTAATATATTATTTCATTTTTTATTATATATTTAATTATTTATTTTAATATTTGTAAAAATGAAATAAGTAAAATTATAATTATAAGTAAAAATAGTTAGAACTACACTCAAAGCATGGAGAATAATTAGAACAGATCTTGACAACATGTTCATAGTGGAGGTAGTTAGAGTCTAAGAGAGACTCTTGCTATGGAGGGAAAAGATTAATCGCATAGTCCCGTAGTAAAGATGAGTGTATATTTTGTTTTGCGAGTACCTTATGAGACGGATAGTCCCCATCTTCCATGGAGGGAAAAAACTAATCGTTATGTCCCGTAGTGAAAATGAGTGTATCTTTCATTTTGCGAGTAACTTATGAGATCCTTGAAAATCTTGATGTTGACGTATTGTTCTTCTGTAGTGGAGGCAAAGACACACTGGTCCATCCTGGAGGATTGGACATAATCATTGTCTTGAGATCTTTTGGTAAAGATAAGTCGAGAAATAGATGAGATCTTTTGGTAAATATAAGTCAGGAAATAGATCTGATGGTGGATATTTATCTCTTAAAAATATTATAAGTCCTCAAAAGAGGACTATATGTTTCAGAGATTTGGGCATCTTTTGGGACATAGGAATATTCTATAAGGTTTTCTATTTTAGATGAAAGGGTTTTTGAGATATTTTTAGGAAGAGAAAGAATGGAGTTTAACAAAATAGGACCGGACTCAGTTGATGGTATTTAGTTATCCATTTCTAAAGATTTCTCTTACTCCCCTTCCGCATATATTTCCTATTATTATACCCATTTTAAAAAATTATTAGGCTCTAATACAATTTCAGACAAAGACCCCTGCTTATCCAGATGATATGAACCTCCTCTGCCACAATAGCGTCACCTTGGTTAAAAAGGTCACTCAAGTTCATATTAACTATAAGAAGAGTGTTCTGTGATAAAGTGGTTTTAGGGATCAAAAGCTTTCTGATATACAAGATCCTCATAAAAGACAAATATAAAACATATTTGCATCTAAGTAGGGAACGATAATAAGAACTATATGTTTCAGACTTTTAGAGAAGAAAATACTTAGAGAGAACATTATTAGAAAGAGAACTTGTATTGGATTGATCTTTGTCAATTCTTGTTGGTTATGAGTTACAACATTACAAGTCCTCCTATTTATAGGCAAATTTCACAAGCGGAATTCAAACTTACACTAAACTAAAAGTAACTTCAGACCCGAAATATCATACAAAGTGGAATCTAAAGATAAGGTTATGACCCACACTCATTATGGTCTTACAAAAAGACAAGACAGGATAAGATTCAATGATATATCTTACAAACAAGATAAGATGCAAAGAGATATTTTACAGATAAGATAAGATATGATAAAATACCATATCCCTTCAAATAAAGTAAAGTTGATTCGGTTTCATCTTCATTAACACATTTGCGGAGTTCGTAATGGACACGTGTAAAGATAAGGGAATCTTTAATTTAGTCATGTCATGATGACAACCATTAACTAAAGTCTTTACTTTAGTCACATCTAGTGGAGCCAGAATCATTCATCTAGTGGGTCCCAGTAAGGATATATTTCCTTGTGCGTCATCATTTCTTCCATCAATTATTCGTTGTAATCATCAGCTAAGTCTTCAACCTTTTGGAATTCTTCTTCGGGTACTCATTGATTTGAATAACCTTATCTGTTGAGATCCGTCATCTTTTGGGATGATCCTATCCAGAGGATAAAAACTAAGTGGTCTTTGGGATGAGCTGGCAATATTGGGGTTCATCGGCTTGTAATGGTAATTGTTGACTTCATAGAGGTGGTGAGCCAATTGGGTCCTGTAACTTTCATCAAGAGGATAAGTCTCAAAGTTGCCCCACGTGTAGGCTTCATTTCTTGATCATAATTGACCTGTGGGATTTAAAAAGTATGGACGGTGGATGATGAAGATCAAGGTTAGATCTTTGAGAGTCTTCAGAAACTCCCCTTTGTCTTTGACAGTCTAGAATCCTCTTGAGCTCTTGTCTCCACCAAGATAGTAGTGAGAACCACTCGAGTAGAGTCCAGAAATGAAAATCTTCCTTATAAGGATCTGTCAAAATCCTATAGGCTTGTTGTGTCTTTAATGCAATAGGGTTAAAGTATTGAACAATATCACACCATATAGTCCAGAGAGTTGGTTCACAAAGATCCCAACCCAGATCACAAAATAATTCAGAGATTCGCCCAAAGGGAATATCAAGGTTAAACACGGAGGCTGAGACAATTTTTTATTTCATGATTTCATGGAAAAAGTTAAAATAGCGAGACTTTGCATAGTGAAGGATATCTACTAGTGTGGTTGGATTTAATCCGAAAGGATAAACTTTGACAGTTTTGGCTTTGTTAGAGATAGACTTGACCATGAAAATAAGAGGAAAACTATAGGTGTCAGAAATCAATTGGACAATTTTCTTAGGCCGAGAGAGAAAATCAAGGACTATGTTTTGGTTTCCTTTGATGTGTTTAATAGTAAAATCATACCTGGAAAACCATTTCATTAGCCTAAGAATATGAGAACTAGAAAGCATCTTGTTTTTTAACTCTAAGATCTTTGAGAACTAAGAGTTGTTCATCTGTACCTCAAAATGATGTCCTCTGAGATGGAAGTCAAATTTCTTTATTCAATTATTGACGGCTAAGGCTTCCTTGAATGTAATGTGGTAATGTTTCTCGACATCCTTGAATTGTTCGCTTGCATGACCACAGTAGTATCTTTTCCCATTATCTTCTTCGATGAACATTGCTCCCCAATAGTCATCACTAGCATCTATCTGCAAGGGCTACCTTTTTCAGTTCTTTAATTGCTCTGGTCCCCATGGAGGTGGATTCTTCCTTAGTACGTTGGATAAAGGACTTGTGTATCTGGCAACTTTAGAGATGAATTCCCTAATGTAGTTAACTATCCCAAGAAACTGTTGAATTTGATTGACGGTCAGATTTTCATCTGGGAAGCTAAGGAATTTTTCAATGATGTGAGGTTGAGATTGATATGAGCCTTGACAGAAATGCATACCCAAAAAGTCAAGTTCCTTTTGGGATAAGTGGATCTTCTTCTCTAAGAGTATAATCTCATGTTGATAGGTTATTCCAAAAAATTGATCCAATAACTATTTATGAGAGTCCATATCTTGTGAGAATAGTAAGATGTCATCAATGTAAGGGATCGTTCTGTCTAATATAGACTCAAAGATTTTTCTCATGACTTTTTGGAAGAGTGATGGGGTTGTCTTAAGCCCAAAGGGCATTACTTTTTATTAGTATTGGGCATTGGGTATACAGAAAATAATCTTGTATCGGTCAGATGGGTCAATGCCTAATTGTCAAAATCTGGATTTGAGGTCAAATTTAGAAAAGATATGGACTTCTTTTATCAGAGTGGGTAAGGATGAGGCTTTAGTGATGAGGCTTATAATCGATGACTAACCTCTTTTTTCCTCTGATTTTTTTATACCTCTTTTCCACATAAAAGGCTTGATAGACTCAATTAGATTAATGGTTCGATCAGACCTTGTTTCAATAGTTCCTAGCATTCTTGTCTGACTAACTGTAGGTCTGATGGAAACATTCCTGAATGTGTAGCCTTTGTCGGATTGACGTCTTCGTTGAGCTTGAAGGATAATTGTATGAAGAACTCAAGATTCTTCCATAGAGGCTTTGGATGAGAAAAGTCTTCATGACTGTTAGTGCACAAGGTGACTAAATTTCTTTATTTCTTCCAAGTATTGAGGAGCTTCAGAGAGGGAGAAGAGTCTAGGTATGCCTGTGAAAGATTTGAATTCCCTCTTGAACTTGATTCTTGTAGGATGAATATGAAGTTGTTAGTCATAGAGAAGATATCCATACCTACCAGTATATCTTTATTGGGAAGCTTGCTCTCAATCACTTTAGACCAGACTGTAAACTCTGGGAAGAATTTGATTCCAATTGGAGTTTTGGTGATCAAATAAGTTTTGAAGATTTTTCCATTAGCTACAACGAAGTAGGAGGCTTCCTTCTTCCAAAATTCTTTGGGAAGGATGTCTGGATTCATCATAGACCTCTAGGCTCATATATCAAGATAAACTATGGCTTTGATGGTTTTCTCATATTTCTAAGGAAGAAGCTAAAGTTCCAAGCATGGTTGTGGAGGAGAGACGTCAGGGTTGGTCTCTTGGAAAGAAAATACTGGAACAATATCAGTTTCTGATTCATCTGAATATTCAGAATTTGTCTCGTTAGAGGAGATGGTGAGTGCAAAGATTATTTTTTCATCTGCAGAACTCTGTTATGAATAGAGAGACTCTATATCGTCATTATCATTAAGCTTGAGGGTGCACTACAAGAAAAAATACTATTAGCGATCGAAAAAATCGGTCGTTAATGGAAAAAAATCGGTTGTTAATTAGTTAGCGACTGAAATGGGTCATCACAAAAGGTCAAATCGTTAATTCCTTAGCGACTAATTTTTATTTCGGTCACAAAATAGCGACCGATAAGGTGGTCGCTAAGGTGGTCGCTAAATAATTCGATCACTTATTCCTTAAAGACCAAAATAGCGACCGAAATTAATATATTAAATCAGTCACTAAATAGGTGGTACAGTTTAAAAAAAATAACGACCGATTATATCGGTCATAATATATTAATTGAATTATTTAAATAAAAATTAAAATCAGTAGCAAAAATAGCAACCAAAATTAATATATTAAATCGGTCGCTAAATTAAAGGCAAAGTTAAAGATAATAGTGACCGATATAATCAATCGATAATACATTAATTGAATTATTTAAATAATAATTTAAATTGATCACTAAATCGATCGCAAAAATAGCCACAAAATAATTTTGGTCACTAAATTTTAATTGTATATTATAATATATTTGTAGCAACCGAAAATTTGGTTGTTAATCTAACCAAATCTAATTTTTTTTTTTAATTTTGTATATCCAATTTTGCAAGATTTGTACCTACTTAATTAATCCAAACAGAACACAAATAAAAACTTAAGAACTAAAGTCAAATTATTCAAATCATAATAGGAACAATTGAAAGTCATGCAAGCACTCAAGATTCAAAGTCATAACAGAAATAAAATATTTCTAAACAACCACTCAAGATTCAAAGTCTTAATATGATAAAATTGGAAATTAGTCCTTTAGTATATTGTCAGTATCATGTTGACTTGTAATAGGATGACTAGGGTCAGGCATAGGATGACTATTCATCTGAATATGTTGCAAAATAAGTTGCATCTACTTCATCTACTCATCTTGTTGGCGTTGATTGTTCCTTAACTCATGCATCTCTTCTTGAAGTGTTTTTTCCTTATTATGTTTTGCCACCAATTCAGCATTTAACTTTTCAATAGTCTCACGCATTTGTTCAATTTGATGAAGTACTAGAGTTTAGCTAATAGAAGATTGAGAATCTGATGTAATAGTAAACTTTTTGCTCAATGTACCAAGTCCATACACATTTCCTTTTTTATTTTCACCTCCAACAACTGAAAAGTATATTTCATTATCATCAATGGAGACAATAGGAGACTCTTGTGAAGATGAGTCTTCACGCAAGTTATGTTGATGGACTTGTTCTCTGTGCTGCATATATTGCTCCTACAAACGAAGTGAAATATAATTATTATGAAGAGAACATATATCAAATAATAAACTATAACTTAGATGTTAAACATACAGTAAGATAACGAGTTTTTTCATTGACCCATTGTCCAGTCTTTAATTTCTTTGTCCTCTCAACAATCTCCCAAACGGTTGGTTCTCGTTGAAACTCCGTAGTCTACACATTAAAAATAAGACAAAATTCACTACCTAAAGTCTAATATATTGTATTAAATTACTTATATAAAAATATAATAAACTTATCATCTTCTCAAAGTGACCTGCAATATATATGAAACCCCCACAGTAAGCTGAGGCACCCTTATCAACAACCCGATTAGCCTTGGCAATGGCGCTCTTGTTTTGTAAATCTGAAGAACTTCAATGTAGGTTCAATGATGCTCGAACAACTGGTGGTATCCAGATCCCTTTATCCTTACCATTCCTAACTTTGTTCATTGAGTTTTTTAAAATTTGAGAACATTTCTTATCAAAAACAGATTTTATAGCTTGCTCTTGTTCCACATCCCATATATACTCTTTCTACATAAAAAAAAAAATACACAACAAACATTTAATTATAAGAATGAAATGACATTATTTAATGTAACTATAATTCAAATTACCTTGAACGCTCCAAACCATCTATCTTGAAGCTCAAGTGAAACCTTTCTCCAAGTGGGACTTGGTTCATCAAATTTTTGTTTGATAATTCTAGATATTATAGCAGGAGGACCATTTGCTTGGTATAAACCTATGTATATTGTGGGATTGATATTATTAAGAATTTACATTTTAAAGAATTATAATTAAATTAAAACATACTTACTCTCCTTTGTCAGCTTGTAACCATGGCCTTTAATCAACCATATTGCTAGACTCAACCTCAGTTGTGACTGACCCAGGTACCTATGTAGGTTGACCAAATGCCGCCTCAGTAAAGAAAGTAGTAGGAATTATTTCTCCTACTATAGCTACAGGAGATTCATGCTGAGTTGAGGGAGGTGTTCGTTCTACAAACATAAGATTAGTATACTCCATGGATCTTGGTCGAACAGAACTAGGAAAGTTGGTGCTAGGTGAACATTTATCATCAACAAGTACACCTTGACCACCACTTCTACCCCTTTGTGGCATCTACAAGCAGATCTTATTACATATGCAACATACATAAAATTAATCAATTGAGACAATGAATTACTTGATTTTGTTTTTTACACCCAAACGTGTCGGATAACTTACCACTCATTCACTACAAATAATTAAATCATAATCATATCAATATATATATATATATATATATATATATATGCAATATTAAATAAAGGTGTACAATCAAATTTAATAATTGTAAAAATATTTTTAATGCATGAATTACCAAAATATCTGTATCATCAAATTCATTCTCAATCTCATCCTCACTTGCAATATATTCCTCCTCATCTTCATCTATATTTCTTTCATTTAGTAATTGTATATTTATTTCTTCTCCCCCACCATTAACATCAGCAAGGAAATCATCAATGAAGTTAGGATCAACATGAAGCACTACTTGAAGTCCTACAAGTTTATCATCTTGGTATGGAGTCTCATGCTCAACTTGACTTACTATATTATCAATGATTCTAATATGAGATTTTGTCTTTATTACACCCAACTAACCTTGGTGTCCCTCAGGATAACTTGTGTAATAAACTTGTTCTGCTTGTTGTGCAAATATGAAAGGATCATATGATTTATTATATCTTCGTGATTGCTTTACTTCCACGATTCTATACTTATTATCTACTTTGGTTCCTATATTAAGAGTATTGTCGAACCATTGACACTGAAAGATAACTAAATTCATCAATGGCAAGCCAGTATACTATAATTGAATAATATTAGACAATAATCCATAAAAATCTAACTCTAATTGACCATTGGTTCCTTGTACATAAACACCATAGTTACAGGAATTCATGCATTCACTCCAAATAATAGTGTGGAATTTGTATCCATTGATAACATACATAGGTCATGATTCAACTTTTCTCTTGGGACCCCATGCCAAATTAACCAATAATGGATCTTCAATATTATTTTCTGGATTTAGAACCTAAAGACAACAAAGTTCTTTACACATTAGACTATGTAAGTCAAAATAAATATTTTTAAGACATATAAGTCAAAAACTTACATATTTGTTAAACCATTTAGGAAAATGGGATGAAATATCTTGGTCAATTTGGGCACCAGAAATAGTAAGATTTAGTTGTCTTAAATATTCAATATAAATAATGCAAACAAGTAACAAATTACTCAAACCACACAAAGTAACATGAGTAATTTTGATGTGAGAGGAGTGAAAACATCTTACTCAAAATATGGTTGAACATCTTCACAATTTTGAAGAACATATAATTGGGCAGCATCATAATCTCTTTGGTGTAGAAAATATGTTTTGGATTTTCCAATTGGTCTTCCTGGGTAGTTGAAAATTGAAATAGGAGGAGGGGATGAAGAACCTTCACCTACATTAACATTTCTAGGAATCCTAGTCTTTCTTGTTTCAACATGATCAGAATAATAAAATGAGACAAATGTAGATGTTTCTTCCACCAAGTAAGCTTCACAAATAGAGCCCTCCACCCTAGCTTTATTCTTTCACTTTCTTTTTTAGGGAGTGTAAGAATCTAAAAAAGAATACAAAAATGGAGCCTTTCAAAAACATATAAAATACTTTAGAAATGGAGGGTGAGTAGTTAGTGTAAACATACCTCTCAAAAGGATACATCCAACGATATTGAACTGGACCATCAGCCTTTGCCTCATAAGGTAGATGAATTGGAAGATGTTCCATTGAATCAAAGAAGCTTGGTGGGAATATTTGTTCCAATTTACACAATAAGACAGGTATATTTTCTTGCATAACCCGTAAGTGTTCAACATTTAGTGTTGTGGAAGTCAATTCTCTAAAGAAAAGACTAAGTTCAACTAGTACTCTCCAAATTGATTTTGGCAATGAATCAAATGCAATTGGAAGCAATCGTTGCATGAACACATGACAGTCATGACTTTTCATACCATGTAACTTTTCTTGATTCAAGTCGACACATCTACCCAAATTGGAAGCATATCCATCTGGCAACTTAAGTTCTTTAAACCACTTACAAATAAAGAGTCTTTGGGATTTTGTGAAAGCATATGCTGCCTTTGATTTGATAAGTTTTCCACATCCAATGTCTTTCAACTCTAGCTTTTTTCGATTACATATTTCAGCTACATCCAATCGAGCCTTATTTGTATCCTTAGTTTTGCCTTAGATATCCATGAGAGTGTCAAAACATTCTTGAACACATTTCTCTCTATGTGCATAACATCAATATTATGACGTAAAAGTTGGGTTTTCCAATAAGGCAACCTCCAAAAAATATTTTGTGTTCTTCCAATTATGTGTAATACCATATCCTGCAATATTGTCTACTTGTTGTAATTCATAGCAAACTGGTAAGTGTACTTCCCTATTCCAGATATCAAGACTAGATAAACGTGGAAGAGGGGGACCAATCTCAACAAACTTCTTCTTGAATGTCTTTTTATTCCTCCTAAATGGATGATCTTATGAAAGAAATTGATGGTGATAATCAAAATAGGAGATCTTGTGGCTATGACTAAGAGAAAAATGTCTTTATTCTTTCCATACATATAAGACAAGCAAGTCTACTAGCAGTCGTCCAACTCGATAACATGCCATAAGCTGGAAAGTCATTAATTGTCCACATCAAAGCAACTTTCATCATAAAATTTTGCCTCAATGACACATCGTAAGTCAATATCCCTTCATTCCATAAGGTGCACAAATCATTTATAAGTGGTTGCAAGAATACATCGATCTTATGCTTTGGATTTGAAGGACCTGTAATTAAAATTGTCAAAAACATAAATTCTCTCTTCATGCACATGGTAGGTGGAAGATTGTATGGAGTTAGGATAATCGGCCAACAGGAATAACTTTTGTCATACTGACCAAAAGGATTAAACACATCTGCACATAACCCTAATCTGACATTTCTTGGGTCTTGACTAAACTCTAGGTGAACAATGTCAAAGTGGTTCCAAGCTTCCCCATCCGATGGATGACACATAATACTGGGGTCCTTTTCATTCTCGCTATGCCATCTCATGTGAGGTGCAATGGTCATTGAAGAGTATAACCTTTTAAGCCTAGGAATAATTGGAAAGTACCACATTTTTTTAATAGAAATCTTTTTCTCAACTACCCTCCAAGTGACAATCTTGTATCGATTCATTCCGCATATAAAACAATTAGTTATACTTGTAGATGAATTTTCATTATAATACAATATGCATCCGTTTGGACAACAATCAATTTTGAGACAACCCAAACCCAATTTTATCACCGACTTCTTAGCTTGGTCAAAATTCGCAGCCATTTGATGATCTTCTGGCAGTCTCTCCCATAAATTGGACCATTCTATTAAAATATCCTTCAGCCATATTATAATCAAATTTCAAGCTTAGAACTTCTAATGATGCTGACAATTCAGAGTGATGTGTACATCCTTCCCACAACGGTGCTTGCGCAGCAACAAACATGTCAAAGAATTTTTTAGTATCAGGATCATGGTTTTCTACCATGTCCTCTTCTCTAATTTCACTCTCGGTTTGAAGTTGGTGTCCAAGTAAGGGTCCGACATGATCCATAATCATTTGATGGAAAGGACCTAATTCTTCCCTTTGTTGAAAAGTTCCATGTGATCTCTCAACAACCACTGCGAGAAATTTCGGCGACTCTTCACCATGGTTTGTCCACCAACAATAATTAGGCATGAATCCCTCTTGATAAAGATCCCATGCAACTTGATCAACAAAATTGAAAACTTTACACTTACATTTAACACAAGGACATCTTAACATTTAACCTTGTTCTTGAAACATAGGTTGAGCAATAACATATTGTAGGAAATGATAAACTCATTCTCTAAATTCATCTGTTAGATATTTGTTACCATCCAATCTTTGATATATCTATATTCTACCAATGGGGATCTCCATTCTTGCAAATTAACTACAACAATCAGCATAAATAAAACTACATTATTCACTTTATTTGATGCAGTACTTATATTTTTCTAATACATTTTTTTCAAGGTATTTATCCAGTACTTATCTAGTTATTTGATGCAGTACTTACAACATTGACATAAATAGTATTAAAGGTTAAACTAATGATGGAAGAAATTAATAAAGCAAGAGTAAAAATTCAAAATTAGCTCTTAGCTTGGCTTTTCTGATTAAATTTTACAATTTATAGCAAAACAAATGGTTGATCAAATACAAATGGCTCAAATCATAATTCCTTTATGGTATATTTTTATTCAAATTCTTGTCCATCGATATTGAAGGGTATGAATTTGGATGAGGAAGAATAGTCATCATATGGATCTATTATCATAAAGATGTTGACAGTAGTGGTCAAATTGATCACATGCTTCAGGTATGAAGTTGTTCTAATTAGTTATTGTTCTTTTTGGTTTAGCACTTGCTTTCTCAAGTCTACGTGACTTCTTAAAACAAAGATTGAGGCCAGAAATTAATTGCTTTCAATGAGCTGCATTCTAGATAAATGCAGAACCCATTTACTTAAAGTGGGATACACATACAGTCATGATAGAAACTCCACTAAGCTAGAACTTAAAAGCAGCATTCTAGATATATGCAGAACCCATTTACTGCCATGGCTTGTAGCATGACAAAACAAAACGACTTAAGCCACAAGACCCACGGTCTTAACAGTTCAGACAAAGGGAAAAAAAACAACAAAAGGGACTTTTGATCCCTAACAGTCCCTTTGAAAATCAATATACAGTCCAGATAACAATGAATGAACCAAGAAAATAACAATATCAGGAAATGATATAGTCAAGTAGATGTCACGAAACAGATGGCACAAAAACATTAGAACAAATCAAAAATAGCAGACCCTATTAATTCCAACACCGCAAATCAAGATCCAACTCAAATGAAAATATTCCCAAGCAAACCCAACAATCAAAGATCTTAGAGTCCTGCATCAAACGAATAAATCAATCATAGCCAACAGAAAAAAAACCAGTCGATCCCCTCCCAAACATGAACAAAATATAAACCAAAACTCAACCCCACAAAATTAGTTCAAAAAGAAAAATAAATCAACCAAAGAAAGAGGAGTCAGGTTCAAGGAAACACCACCGTTGTTAGTCCGAGGCTTCGCATCAAATCACTAGCCTGCAGTTTGACTCACGATGAGGGCGAAGGTAGGCTGAGAGTGGTGCAGCAAGGGAAAAATGGGGGTTAGAGGGGCTGAGAGGGGAGGGCGAGACTGTAGATCCTAGGGCCAGCTCGCGGTGATTTGGGGCAAGTGCACAGAGACGCGATTTGAGAAGGGAAGTTACAGAGGCTAGAGATAGGAGCTCGGTGAGGATGAGATGGAGGTGTAGTGGTGATGTGAATTGCGTCGCGTGGAGCTAGGGGTTTCAATGGTGGTCACGATGATGGGTGCGGGTTAGTTGAAGATGATGGAAAGGGTGATTAGGGGATGAGGAAGAAGACCCGGTGGGGGTTGGGCTCGCGGTGGTGGAAGAGGCGGAGGCGCGGTGGCTGTTAGTTGAGGAAGAAGGTGAGAGGAAAGTGAGGGCAAGGTGGCTGAAGGATGGGATCCAGAAGAGAGGAAGGTTGGTTTTGGGGAAGGAGATGTGAAAAGATTGAGAGTGGGGCTGGGAAATTTGGGTGAAGGTGGGGGAGAAGAGAATGAGTGAGAGTGTAGCGGAGGATGGGATCTAGAAGCGTCGATTAGGTTTTTTTAGAATGGCACAGGGGATTTTAGTTATTAAAATCAATAAACAATACTAATATTGCTTATTATAATTAATACTATTTCTTAAATTAATAATTTATTAAAATTTTATTATTTAATTAATTTTATAATATAATTAATTTATAATATTATATTAAAATATTATCAGTTCAATAATTAATAGACCAATTAATTAAATAACTAATAAATTAATATGTATTTATTAAATAGTTAATATATTAATAACTATAAATTAAATCAAGGTAAATCAATATTTATTAATTAAGTGTTAGTTAATATATATTTATTTTTAAATAAAACTATCATAAATTAAGTATTAACATTAACTTTATATGGGATACACAACAATTATATAGGTTTATAATTTATAACAAAATATATATATATATATATATATATATATATATATAACTTAAAATTATATTAAATGATTTAGTAAGAAGAAATATTTAGATTAATTTTATGCAATAATCTTTAAAAAGAAATACATGTGTTGATGGATTATTGGGACTATAATATTAAAAAAATTTGAGAAAAAAGATTGAAAGAAATAGTACTAAGTTTAATTATTGAACTTAGAATAACATTGTGTAAATAA